>CM077594.1:48974392-49429392 GCA_039654915.1 Aquilaria yunnanensis
AAACAAGTTGTGAATCTTGCCATTTAATTACAAACAAGTTGTGAATGTTTCCACTTGATTCCAAACAAGTTCGGACTGTTTCTATTTCTGATGTGATCAAGGAAGGCACACATGGAGAAGGCAAGGACCCATTGAAGGTTTCTAGTGACCTATGACAAGGAAGAAAGCTAAGGAGCTCTCAAGTGCACTACAAGGCTTTGTTTCAAGTTTCTTCATGGAGAATGGACATGGAACTTCACAAGGAGCTGCTGGAACTTTCAAGACACCATATGGAGATGATGGATATACTTGGTACTCAGTTCTGGAGTGCTTAGACAAGCCACAAAACAAGGACACCAAGGACACCACTCAAAGTGCACCATTTGAGCCACCTTAAGTGTTCTTGATGCATTTTGTGTCCACAAGCTGGATTTTTGAGCTCTAACTTTCCAGACCTTCATTACCACATCTAATATGAAGATTCATGCCATTGGAACTCAAAGATTCAAGCTTGGAGCTGAAGATACAAGAGAGAACCTTAAAGTGCCCAAAATGCACCCAAAAAGGCTATTTGGGAGTTTTCGGGTTTAATCTTGTATTTATATTTTATTTTCGTTCAAATCCTATTTAGATACATTATTTAGGAAGTTATTTAGGCTATGGAATAGTTTTTAAATCGTTTTGGGCAAGTGGAATACGCTGCATTTATTAAACTTGTTCAAACTAGGAATTAGAGTCCTAATTTGACTAGGATTTCCTATGTCTTTGTATCTAGGATTCCTAAGGGATTTAGGCTGCGAATTTTTCTAGTTTTTAACCCTAGTTTAGGCCTATATAAAGGCACATATTCTGGATGTAAACAGACAGATTATTGCCGAAATAATATTGCTCTTTGGAGAGGTTTTCTCTTTGGTTCTTGGCGGACTGCCTTGGTGCACAAGTGTGCTTGTGTTCTTGGAGTTCTATTACTTCTCGTTTTCTAATCACAGGTTGATTAGGGGTGGGGGTTTTAAACCCAGTCTTTTTGATGTCGTGTGGAGCTTGAATCTCATCTTGGGCGCCGTTTCATGGTCTTTATACCATAGGGGTTCGCATCAATTTCATTCCAAAGAAGTTGTGATTGTTTCCATTTCCTTCGAAATAAGTTGTGAATGTCTCCATTTCATTCCAAAAAAAGTTGTAAATCTTTCCATTTAATTCCAAACAGGTTGTGATTGTTTCCATTCATTCCAAACAAGTTGTGACACTTTCCGTTTCCTTCCAAACAAGTTGTGAAGGTTTCCGTTTCATTCCAAACAAGTTGTGAATGTTTCCATTTGATTGAAAAGAAGTTTGAATCTTTCCATTTCATTCCAAACAAGTTGTCAATCCTTCCATTTGATTCCAAACAAGTTGTGAATGTTTCCATTTCATTCCAAACAATGTTTCCATTTCATTCCAAACAAATTGTGAAGGTTTCCATTCATTCCAAACTAGTCGTGAATCTTGCCATTTCATTCCAAACAAGTTGTGAATCTGTCCATTTTATTCTCAACAAGTTGTGAGTGTTTCCATTTGATTCCAAACAATTGTGAATGTTTCCATTCGTTCCAAACTCTTCGTGGATATTCCATTTCATTCCAAACTAGTTGTCAATATTTGAATTTGAATCAAACCTAGTTGTGATTGTTTCAATTTCGATTCCAAACAAGTTGTGAATGTTTCCATTTGATTCCAAACAAGTTGTGATTGTTTCCATTTCATTCCAAACAAGTTGCCAATCCTTCCATTTGATTCCAAACAAGTTGTGAATGTTTCCATTTCATTCCAAACAAGTTGGGAATGTTTCCATTTCATTCCAAACAAATTGTGAACGTTTCCATTCACTCCAAACTAGTTGTGATCTTACCATTTCATTGCAAACAAGTTGTGAATCTTTCCATTTCATTCCAGACAAGTTGTTAATGCTTCCATTTCATTCCAAACAAGTTGTGAGTCTTTGCATTTCATTCCAAACAAGTCGTGAATATTTCCATTTTATTCTAAACAAGTTGTGAGTGTTTTCATTTCATTCCAAATAGTTGTGAATGTTTCCATTGGTTCCAAACTCTTTGTGGATATTCCATTTCATTCCAAACTAGTTGTAAAAGTTTGAATTTGAATCCAACCTAGTTGTGATTGTTTCTATTTCATTCCAAACAAGTTGTGAATGTTTCAATTTCATTCCAAACAAGTTGTGAATGTTTCTTTTTCATTCCAAACTAGTTGTGAATGGTTCCATTTCATTCCAAACAAGTTGTGATTGTTTCGATTTCATTCCAAACAATTTGTAAATGTTTCCATTCGTTCCAAACTGGTAGTGGAAATTTCTAATTCATTCCAAACTAGTTGTGAAAGTTTCCATTTCATTCCAAAAAAGCTATGAATCATGCGATTTCATTCCAAACAAGTTGTGAATCTTTGCTTTCATTCCAAACAAGTTTTTGATGTTTCCATTTCATTCCAAACAAGTTGTGAATCTTTGCATTTTATTCCAACCAATTCAGGAATGTTTGCATTTTATTCCGACCAATTCGGGAATGTTTCCATTCATTCCAAACTAGTTGTGAATGCTTCCATTTCATTCCAAACAAGTTATGAATATTTCCATTTCACTCAAAACAAGTTCTGAATGTTTTCGTTCGTTTCAAACTCGTTCTCGATGATTCCATTTCATTCCAAACTAGTCGTGAATGTTTCAATTTTTGTCCAAACTAGCTCTGAATGTTTCCATTCACTGCAAACAAGTTTTGAATGTTGGCATTTAATTCCAAACAACTTGTAAATGTTTCAATTTCATTCCGAGCAAGTTGTGAATATGTCCATTTCCTTCGAAACTAGTTGTGAATTTCCCATTTCATTCCAAACAAGTTGTGAATCTTGCCATTTAATTACAAACAAGTTGTGAATGTTTCCACTTGATTCCAAACAAGTTCGGACTGTTTCTATTTCTGATGTGATCAAGGAAGGCACACATGGAGAAGGCAAGGACCCATTGAAGGTTTCTAGTGGACCTATGACAAGGAAGAAAGCTAAGGAGCTCTCAAGTGCACTACAAGGCTTTGTTTCAAGTTTCTTCATGGAGAATGGACATGGAACTTCACAAGGAGCTGCTGGAACTTTCAAGACACCATATGGAGATGATGGATATACTTGGTACTCAGTTCTGGAGTGCTTAGACAAGCCACAAAACAAGGACACCAAGGACACCACTCAAAGTGCACCATTTGAGCCACCTTAAGTGTTCTTGATGCATTTTGTGTCCACAAGCTGGATTTTTGAGCTCTAACTTTCCAGACCTTCATTACCACATCTAATATGAAGATTCATGCCATTGGAACTCAAAGATTCAAGCTTGGAGCTGAAGATACAAGAGAGAACCTTAAAGTGCCCAAAATGCACCCAAAAAGGCTATTTGGGAGTTTTCGGGTTTAATCTTGTATTTATATTTTATTTTCGTTCAAATCCTATTAGATACATTATTTAGGAAGTTATTTAGGCTATGGAATAGTTTTAAATCGTTTTGGGCAAGTGGGAATACGCTGCATTTATTAAACTTGTTCAAACTAGGAATTAGAGTCCTAATTTGACTAGGATTTCCTATGTCTTTGTATCTAGGATTCCTAAGGGATTTAGGCTGCGAATTTTTCCTAGTTTTTAACCCTAGTTAGGCCTATATAAAGGCACATATTCTGGATGTAAACAGACAGATTATTGCCGAAATAATATTGCTCTTTGGAGAGGTTTTCTCTTTGGTTCTTGGCGGACTGCCCTTGGTGCACAAGTGTGCTTGTGTTCTTGGAGTTCTATACTTCTCGTTTCTAATCACAGGTTGATTAGGGGTGGGGGTTTTAAACCCAGTCTTTTTGATGTCTTGTGGAGCTTGAATCTCATCTTGGGCGCGTTTCATGGTCTTTATACCATAGGGGTTCGCATCAATTTCATTCCAAAGAAGTTGTGATTGTTTCCATTTCCTTCGAAATAAGTTGTGAATGTCTCCATTTCATTCCAAAAAAAGTTGTAAATCTTTCCATTTAATTCCAAACAGTTGTGATTGTTTCCATTCATTCCAAACAAGTTGTGACACTTTCCGTTTCCTTCCAAACAAGTTGTGAAGGTTTCCGTTTCATTCCAAACAAGTTGTGAATGTTTTCCATTTGATTGAAAAGAAGTTTGAATCTTTCCATTTCATTCCAAACAAGTTGTCAATCCTTCCATTTGATTCCAAACAAGTTGTGAATGTTTCCATTTCATTCCAAACAATGTTTCCATTTCATTCCAAACAAATTGTGAAGGTTTCCATTCATTCCAAACTAGTCGTGAATCTTGCCATTTCATTCCAAACAAGTTGTGAATCTGTCCATTTTATTCTCAACAAGTTGTGAGTGTTTCCATTTGATTCCAAACAATTGTGAATGTTTCCATTCGTTCCAAACTCTTCGTGGATATTCCATTTCATTCCAAACTAGTTGTCAATATTTGAATTTGAATCAAACCTAGTTGTGATTGTTTCAATTTCATTCCAAACAAGTTGTGAATGTTTCCATTTGATTCCAAACAAGTTGTGATTGTTTCCATTTCATTCCAAACAAGTTGCCAATCCTTCCATTTGATTCCAAACAAGTTGTGAATGTTTCCATTTCATTCCAAACAAGTTGGGAATGTTTCCATTTCATTCCAAACAAATTGTGAACGTTTCCATTCACTCCAAACTAGTTGTGATCTTACCATTTCATTGCAAACAAGTTGTGAATCTTTCCATTTCATTCCAGACAAGTTGTTAATGCTTCCATTTCATTCCAAACAAGTTGTGAGTCTTTGCATTTCATTCCAAACAAGTCGTGAATATTTCCATTTTATTCTAAACAAGTTGTGAGTGTTTTCATTTCATTCCAAATAGTTGTGAATGTTTCCATTGGTTCCAAACTCTTTGTGGATATTCCATTTCATTCCAAACTAGTTGTAAAAGTTTGAATTTGAATCCAACCTAGTTGTGATTGTTTCTATTTCATTCCAAACAAGTTGTGAATGTTTCAATTTCATTCCAAACAAGTTGTGAATGTTTCTTTTTCATTCCAAACTAGTTGTGAATGGTTCCATTTCATTCCAAACAAGTTGTGATTGTTTCGATTTCATTCCAAACAATTTGTAAATGTTTCCATTCGTTCCAAACTGGTAGTGGAAATTTCTAATTCATTCCAAACTAGTTGTGAAAGTTTCCATTTCATTCCAAAAAAGCTATGAATCATGCGATTTCATTCCAAACAAGTTGTGAATCTTTGCTTTCATTCCAAACAAGTTTTTGATGTTTCCATTTCATTCCAAACAAGTTGTGAATCTTTGCATTTTATTCCAACCAATTCAGGAATGTTTGCATTTTATTCCGACCAATTCGGGAATGTTTCCATTCATTCCAAACTAGTTGTGAATGCTTCCATTTCATTCCAAACAAGTTATGAATATTTCCATTTCACTCAAAACAAGTTCTGAATGTTTTCGTTCGTTTCAAACTCGTTCTCGATGATTCCATTTCATTCCAAACTAGTCGTGAATGTTTCAATTTTTGTCCAAACTAGCTCTGAATGTTTCCATTCACTGCAAACAAGTTTTGAATGTTGGCATTTAATTCCAAACAACTTGTAAATGTTTCAATTTCATTCCGAGCAAGTTGTGAATATGTCCATTTCCTTCGAAACTAGTTGTGAATTTCCCATTTCATTCCAAACAAGTTGTGAATCTTGCCATTTAATTACAAACAAGTTGTGAATGTTTCCACTTGATTCCAAACAAGTTCGGACTGTTTCTATTTCTGATGTGATCAAGGAAGGCACACATGGAGAAGGCAAGGACCCATTGAAGGTTTCTAGTGGACCTATGACAAGGAAGAAAGCTAAGGAGCTCTCAAGTGCACTACAAGGCTTTGTTTCAAGTTTCTTCATGGAGAATGGACATGGAACTTCACAAGGAGCTGCTGGAACTTTCAAGACACCATATGGAGATGATGGATATACTTGGTACTCAGTTCTGGAGTGCTTAGACAAGCCACAAAACAAGGACACCAAGGACACCACTCAAAGTGCACCATTTGAGCCACCTTAAGTGTTCTTGATGCATTTTGTGTCCACAAGCTGGATTTTTGAGCTCTAACTTTCCAGACCTTCATTACCACATCTAATATGAAGATTCATGCCATTGGAACTCAAAGATTCAAGCTTGGAGCTGAAGATACAAGAGAGAACCTTAAAGTGCCCAAAATGCACCCAAAAAGGCTATTTGGGAGTTTTCGGGTTTAATCTTGTATTTATATTTTATTTTCGTTCAAATCCTATTTAGATACATTATTTAGGAAGTTATTTAGGCTATGGAATAGTTTTAAATCGTTTTGGGCAAGTGGAATACGCTGCATTTATTAAACTTGTTCAAACTAGGAATTAGAGTCCTAATTTGACTAGGATTTCCTATGTCTTTGTATCTAGGATTCCTAAGGGATTTAGGCTGCGAATTTTTCCTAGTTTTTAACCCTAGTTTAGGCCTATATAAAGGCACATATTCTGGATGTAAACAGACAGATTATTGCCGAAATAATATTGCTCTTTGGAGAGGTTTTCTCTTTGGTTCTTGGCGGACTGCCTTGGTGCACAAGTGTGCTTGTGTTCTTGGAGTTCTATACTTCTCGTTTCTAATCACAGGTTGATTAGGGGTGGGGGTTTTAAACCCAGTCTTTTTGATGTCTTGTGGAGCTTGAATCTCATCTTGGGCGCGTTTCATGGTCTTTATACCATAGGGGTTCGCATCAATTTCATTCCAAAGAAGTTGTGATTGTTTCCATTTCCTTCGAAATAAGTTGTGAATGTCTCCATTTCATTCCAAAAAAAGTTGTAAATCTTTCCATTTAATTCCAAACAGGTTGTGATTGTTTCCATTCATTCCAAACAAGTTGTGACACTTTCCGTTTCCTTCCAAACAAGTTGTGAAGGTTTCCGTTTCATTCCAAACAAGTTGTGAATGTTTCCATTTGATTGAAAAGAAGTTTGAATCTTTCCATTTCATTCCAAACAAGTTGTCAATCCTTCCATTTGATTCCAAACAAGTTGTGAATGTTTCCATTTCATTCCAAACAATGTTTCCATTTCATTCCAAACAAATTGTGAAGGTTTCCATTCATTCCAAACTAGTCGTGAATCTTGCCATTTCATTCCAAACAAGTTGTGAATCTGTCCATTTTATTCTCAACAAGTTGTGAGTGTTTCCATTTGATTCCAAACAATTGTGAATGTTTCCATTCGTTCCAAACTCTTCGTGGATATTCCATTTCATTCCAAACTAGTTGTCAATATTTGAATTTGAATCAAACCTAGTTGTGATTGTTTCAATTTCATTCCAAACAAGTTGTGAATGTTTCCATTTGATTCCAAACAAGTTGTGATTGTTTCCATTTCATTCCAAACAAGTTGCCAATCCTTCCATTTGATTCCAAACAAGTTGTGAATGTTTCCATTTCATTCCAAACAAGTTGGGAATGTTTCCATTTCATTCCAAACAAATTGTGAACGTTTCCATTCACTCCAAACTAGTTGTGATCTTACCATTTCATTGCAAACAAGTTGTGAATCTTTCCATTTCATTCCAGACAAGTTGTTAATGCTTCCATTTCATTCCAAACAAGTTGTGAGTCTTTGCATTTCATTCCAAACAAGTCGTGAATATTTCCATTTTATTCTAAACAAGTTGTGAGTGTTTTCATTTCATTCCAAATAGTTGTGAATGTTTCCATTGGTTCCAAACTCTTTGTGGATATTCCATTTCATTCCAAACTAGTTGTAAAAGTTTGAATTTGAATCCAACCTAGTTGTGATTGTTTCTATTTCATTCCAAACAAGTTGTGAATGTTTCAATTTCATTCCAAACAAGTTGTGAATGTTTCTTTTTCATTCCAAACTAGTTGTGAATGGTTCCATTTCATTCCAAACAAGTTGTGATTGTTTCGATTTCATTCCAAACAATTTGTAAATGTTTCCATTCGTTCCAAACTGGTAGTGGAAATTTCTAATTCATTCCAAACTAGTTGTGAAAGTTTCCATTTCATTCCAAAAAAGCTATGAATCATGCGATTTCATTCCAAACAAGTTGTGAATCTTTGCTTTCATTCCAAACAAGTTTTTGATGTTTCCATTTCATTCCAAACAAGTTGTGAATCTTTGCATTTTATTCCAACCAATTCAGGAATGTTTGCATTTTATTCCGACCAATTCGGGAATGTTTCCATTCATTCCAAACTAGTTGTGAATGCTTCCATTTCATTCCAAACAAGTTATGAATATTTCCATTTCACTCAAAACAAGTTCTGAATGTTTTCGTTCGTTTCAAACTCGTTCTCGATGATTCCATTTCATTCCAAACTAGTCGTGAATGTTTCAATTTTTGTCCAAACTAGCTCTGAATGTTTCCATTCACTGCAAACAAGTTTTGAATGTTGGCATTTAATTCCAAACAACTTGTAAATGTTTCAATTTCATTCCGAGCAAGTTGTGAATATGTCCATTTCCTTCGAAACTAGTTGTGAATTTCCCATTTCATTCCAAACAAGTTGTGAATCTTGCCATTTAATTACAAACAAGTTGTGAATGTTTCCACTTGATTCCAAACAAGTTCGGACTGTTTCTATTTCTGATGTGATCAAGGAAGGCACACATGGAGAAGGCAAGGACCCATTGAAGGTTTCTAGTGGACCTATGACAAGGAAGAAAGCTAAGGAGCTCTCAAGTGCACTACAAGGCTTTGTTTCAAGTTTCTTCATGGAGAATGGACATGGAACTTCACAAGGAGCTGCTGGAACTTTCAAGACACCATATGGAGATGATGGATATACTTGGTACTCAGTTCTGGAGTGCTTAGACAAGCCACAAAACAAGGACACCAAGGACACCACTCAAAGTGCACCATTTGAGCCACCTTAAGTGTTCTTGATGCATTTTGTGTCCACAAGCTGGATTTTTGAGCTCTAACTTTCCAGACCTTCATTACCACATCTAATATGAAGATTCATGCCATTGGAACTCAAAGACTCAAGCTTGGAGCTGAAGATACAAGAGAGAACCTTAAAGTGCCCAAAATGCACCCAAAAAGGCTATTTGGGAGTTTTCGGGTTTAATCTTGTATTTATATTTTATTTTCGTTCAAATCCTATTTAGATACATTATTTAGGAAGTTATTTAGGCTATGGAATAGTTTTAAATCGTTTTGGGCAAGTGGAATATGCTGCATTTATTAAACTTGTTCAAACTAGGAATTAGAGTCCTAATTTGACTAGGATTTCCTATGTCTTTGTATCTAGGATTCCTAAGGGATTTAGGCTGCGAATTTTTCCTAGTTTTTAACCCTAGTTTAGGCCTATATAAAGGCACATATTCTGGATGTAAACAGACAGATTATTGCCGAAATAATATTGCTCTTTGGAGAGGTTTTCTCTTTGGTTCTTGGCGGACTGCCTTGGTGCACAAGTGTGCTTGTGTTCTTGGAGTTCTATACTTCTCGTTTCTAATCACAGGTTGATTAGGGGTGGGGGTTTTAAACCCAGTCTTTTTGATGTCTTGTGGAGCTTGAATCTCATCTTGGGCGCGTTTCATGGTCTTTATACCATAGGGGTTCGCATCAATTTCATTCCAAAGAAGTTGTGATTGTTTCCATTTCCTTCGAAATAAGTTGTGAATGTCTCCATTTCATTCCAAAAAAAGTTGTAAATCTTTCCATTTAATTCCAAACAGGTTGTGATTGTTTCCATTCATTCCAAACAAGTTGTGACACTTTCCGTTTCCTTCCAAACAAGTTGTGAAGGTTTCCGTTTCATTCCAAACAAGTTGTGAATGTTTCCATTTGATTGAAAAGAAGTTTGAATCTTTCCATTTCATTCCAAACAAGTTGTCAATCCTTCCATTTGATTCCAAACAAGTTGTGAATGTTTCCATTTCATTCCAAACAATGTTTCCATTTCATTCCAAACAAATTGTGAAGGTTTCCATTCATTCCAAACTAGTCGTGAATCTTGCCATTTCATTCCAAACAAGTTGTGAATCTGTCCATTTTATTCTCAACAAGTTGTGAGTGTTTCCATTTGATTCCAAACAATTGTGAATGTTTCCATTCGTTCCAAACTCTTCGTGGATATTCCATTTCATTCCAAACTAGTTGTCAATATTTGAATTTGAATCAAACCTAGTTGTGATTGTTTCAATTTCATTCCAAACAAGTTGTGAATGTTTCCATTTGATTCCAAACAAGTTGTGATTGTTTCCATTTCATTCCAAACAAGTTGCCAATCCTTCCATTTGATTCCAAACAAGTTGTGAATGTTTCCATTTCATTCCAAACAAGTTGGGAATGTTTCCATTTCATTCCAAACAAATTGTGAACGTTTCCATTCACTCCAAACTAGTTGTGATCTTACCATTTCATTGCAAACAAGTTGTGAATCTTTCCATTTCATTCCAGACAAGTTGTTAATGCTTCCATTTCATTCCAAACAAGTTGTGAGTCTTTGCATTTCATTCCAAACAAGTCGTGAATATTTCCATTTTATTCTAAACAAGTTGTGAGTGTTTTCATTTCATTCCAAATAGTTGTGAATGTTTCCATTGGTTCCAAACTCTTTGTGGATATTCCATTTCATTCCAAACTAGTTGTAAAAGTTTGAATTTGAATCCAACCTAGTTGTGATTGTTTCTATTTCATTCCAAACAAGTTGTGAATGTTTCAATTTCATTCCAAACAAGTTGTGAATGTTTCTTTTTCATTCCAAACTAGTTGTGAATGGTTCCATTTCATTCCAAACAAGTTGTGATTGTTTCGATTTCATTCCAAACAATTTGTAAATGTTTCCATTCGTTCCAAACTGGTAGTGGAAATTTCTAATTCATTCCAAACTAGTTGTGAAAGTTTCCATTTCATTCCAAAAAAGCTATGAATCATGCGATTTCATTCCAAACAAGTTGTGAATCTTTGCTTTCATTCCAAACAAGTTTTTGATGTTTCCATTTCATTCCAAACAAGTTGTGAATCTTTGCATTTTATTCCAACCAATTCAGGAATGTTTGCATTTTATTCCGACCAATTCGGGAATGTTTCCATTCATTCCAAACTAGTTGTGAATGCTTCCATTTCATTCCAAACAAGTTATGAATATTTCCATTTCACTCAAAACAAGTTCTGAATGTTTTCGTTCGTTTCAAACTCGTTCTCGATGATTCCATTTCATTCCAAACTAGTCGTGAATGTTTCAATTTTTGTCCAAACTAGCTCTGAATGTTTCCATTCACTGCAAACAAGTTTTGAATGTTGGCATTTAATTCCAAACAACTTGTAAATGTTTCAATTTCATTCCGAGCAAGTTGTGAATATGTCCATTTCCTTCGAAACTAGTTGTGAATTTCCCATTTCATTCCAAACAAGTTGTGAATCTTGCCATTTAATTACAAACAAGTTGTGAATGTTTCCACTTGATTCCAAACAAGTTCGGACTGTTTCTATTTCTGATGTGATCAAGGAAGGCACACATGGAGAAGGCAAGGACCCATTGAAGGTTTCTAGTGGACCTATGACAAGGAAGAAAGCTAAGGAGCTCTCAAGTGCACTACAAGGCTTTGTTTCAAGTTTCTTCATGGAGAATGGACATGGAACTTCACAAGGAGCTGCTGGAACTTTCAAGACACCATATGGAGATGATGGATATACTTGGTACTCAGTTCTGGAGTGCTTAGACAAGCCACAAAACAAGGACACCAAGGACACCACTCAAAGTGCACCATTTGAGCCACCTTAAGTGTTCTTGATGCATTTTGTGTCCACAAGCTGGATTTTTGAGCTCTAACTTTCCAGACCTTCATTACCACATCTAATATGAAGATTCATGCCATTGGAACTCAAAGACTCAAGCTTGGAGCTGAAGATACAAGAGAGAACCTTAAAGTGCCCAAAATGCACCCAAAAAGGCTATTTGGGAGTTTTCGGGTTTAATCTTGTATTTATATTTTATTTTCGTTCAAATCCTATTTAGATACATTATTTAGGAAGTTATTTAGGCTATGGAATAGTTTTAAATCGTTTTGGGCAAGTGGAATATGCTGCATTTATTAAACTTGTTCAAACTAGGAATTAGAGTCCTAATTTGACTAGGATTTCCTATGTCTTTGTATCTAGGATTCCTAAGGGATTTAGGCTGCGAATTTTTCCTAGTTTTTAACCCTAGTTTAGGCCTATATAAAGGCACATATTCTGGATGTAAACAGACAGATTATTGCCGAAATAATATTGCTCTTTGGAGAGGTTTTCTCTTTGGTTCTTGGCGGACTGCCTTGGTGCACAAGTGTGCTTGTGTTCTTGGAGTTCTATACTTCTCGTTTCTAATCACAGGTTGATTAGGGGTGGGGGTTTTAAACCCAGTCTTTTTGATGTCTTGTGGAGCTTGAATCTCATCTTGGGCGCGTTTCATGGTCTTTATACCATAGGGGTTCGCATCAATTTCATTCCAAAGAAGTTGTGATTGTTTCCATTTCCTTCGAAATAAGTTGTGAATGTCTCCATTTCATTCCAAAAAAAGTTGTAAATCTTTCCATTTAATTCCAAACAGGTTGTGATTGTTTCCATTCATTCCAAACAAGTTGTGACACTTTCCGTTTCCTTCCAAACAAGTTGTGAAGGTTTCCGTTTCATTCCAAACAAGTTGTGAATGTTTCCATTTGATTGAAAAGAAGTTTGAATCTTTCCATTTCATTCCAAACAAGTTGTCAATCCTTCCATTTGATTCCAAACAAGTTGTGAATGTTTCCATTTCATTCCAAACAATGTTTCCATTTCATTCCAAACAAATTGTGAAGGTTTCCATTCATTCCAAACTAGTCGTGAATCTTGCCATTTCATTCCAAACAAGTTGTGAATCTGTCCATTTTATTCTCAACAAGTTGTGAGTGTTTCCATTTGATTCCAAACAATTGTGAATGTTTCCATTCGTTCCAAACTCTTCGTGGATATTCCATTTCATTCCAAACTAGTTGTCAATATTTGAATTTGAATCAAACCTAGTTGTGATTGTTTCAATTTCATTCCAAACAAGTTGTGAATGTTTCCATTTGATTCCAAACAAGTTGTGATTGTTTCCATTTCATTCCAAACAAGTTGCCAATCCTTCCATTTGATTCCAAACAAGTTGTGAATGTTTCCATTTCATTCCAAACAAGTTGGGAATGTTTCCATTTCATTCCAAACAAATTGTGAACGTTTCCATTCACTCCAAACTAGTTGTGATCTTACCATTTCATTGCAAACAAGTTGTGAATCTTTCCATTTCATTCCAGACAAGTTGTTAATGCTTCCATTTCATTCCAAACAAGTTGTGAGTCTTTGCATTTCATTCCAAACAAGTCGTGAATATTTCCATTTTATTCTAAACAAGTTGTGAGTGTTTTCATTTCATTCCAAATAGTTGTGAATGTTTCCATTGGTTCCAAACTCTTTGTGGATATTCCATTTCATTCCAAACTAGTTGTAAAAGTTTGAATTTGAATCCAACCTAGTTGTGATTGTTTCTATTTCATTCCAAACAAGTTGTGAATGTTTCAATTTCATTCCAAACAAGTTGTGAATGTTTCTTTTTCATTCCAAACTAGTTGTGAATGGTTCCATTTCATTCCAAACAAGTTGTGATTGTTTCGATTTCATTCCAAACAATTTGTAAATGTTTCCATTCGTTCCAAACTGGTAGTGGAAATTTCTAATTCATTCCAAACTAGTTGTGAAAGTTTCCATTTCATTCCAAAAAAGCTATGAATCATGCGATTTCATTCCAAACAAGTTGTGAATCTTTGCTTTCATTCCAAACAAGTTTTTGATGTTTCCATTTCATTCCAAACAAGTTGTGAATCTTTGCATTTTATTCCAACCAATTCAGGAATGTTTGCATTTTATTCCGACCAATTCGGGAATGTTTCCATTCATTCCAAACTAGTTGTGAATGCTTCCATTTCATTCCAAACAAGTTATGAATATTTCCATTTCACTCAAAACAAGTTCTGAATGTTTTCGTTCGTTTCAAACTCGTTCTCGATGATTCCATTTCATTCCAAACTAGTCGTGAATGTTTCAATTTTTGTCCAAACTAGCTCTGAATGTTTCCATTCACTGCAAACAAGTTTTGAATGTTGGCATTTAATTCCAAACAACTTGTAAATGTTTCAATTTCATTCCGAGCAAGTTGTGAATATGTCCATTTCCTTCGAAACTAGTTGTGAATTTCCCATTTCATTCCAAACAAGTTGTGAATCTTGCCATTTAATTACAAACAAGTTGTGAATGTTTCCACTTGATTCCAAACAAGTTCGGACTGTTTCTATTTCTGATGTGATCAAGGAAGGCACACATGGAGAAGGCAAGGACCCATTGAAGGTTTCTAGTGGACCTATGACAAGGAAGAAAGCTAAGGAGCTCTCAAGTGCACTACAAGGCTTTGTTTCAAGTTTCTTCATGGAGAATGGACATGGAACTTCACAAGGAGCTGCTGGAACTTTCAAGACACCATATGGAGATGATGGATATACTTGGTACTCAGTTCTGGAGTGCTTAGACAAGCCACAAAACAAGGACACCAAGGACACCACTCAAAGTGCACCATTTGAGCCACCTTAAGTGTTCTTGATGCATTTTGTGTCCACAAGCTGGATTTTTGAGCTCTAACTTTCCAGACCTTCATTACCACATCTAATATGAAGATTCATGCCATTGGAACTCAAAGACTCAAGCTTGGAGCTGAAGATACAAGAGAGAACCTTAAAGTGCCCAAAATGCACCCAAAAAGGCTATTTGGGAGTTTTCGGGTTTAATCTTGTATTTATATTTTATTTTCGTTCAAATCCTATTTAGATACATTATTTAGGAAGTTATTTAGGCTATGGAATAGTTTTAAATCGTTTTGGGCAAGTGGAATATGCTGCATTTATTAAACTTGTTCAAACTAGGAATTAGAGTCCTAATTTGACTAGGATTTCCTATGTCTTTGTATCTAGGATTCCTAAGGGATTTAGGCTGCGAATTTTTCCTAGTTTTTAACCCTAGTTTAGGCCTATATAAAGGCACATATTCTGGATGTAAACAGACAGATTATTGCCGAAATAATATTGCTCTTTGGAGAGGTTTTCTCTTTGGTTCTTGGCGGACTGCCTTGGTGCACAAGTGTGCTTGTGTTCTTGGAGTTCTATACTTCTCGTTTCTAATCACAGGTTGATTAGGGGTGGGGGTTTTAAACCCAGTCTTTTTGATGTCTTGTGGAGCTTGAATCTCATCTTGGGCGCGTTTCATGGTCTTTATACCATAGGGGTTCGCATCAATTTCATTCCAAAGAAGTTGTGATTGTTTCCATTTCCTTCGAAATAAGTTGTGAATGTCTCCATTTCATTCCAAAAAAAGTTGTAAATCTTTCCATTTAATTCCAAACAGGTTGTGATTGTTTCCATTCATTCCAAACAAGTTGTGACTCTTTCCGTTTCCTTCCAAACAAGTTGTGAAGGTTTCCGTTTCATTCCAAACAAGTTGTGAATGTTTCCATTTGATTGAAAAGAAGTTTGAATCTTTCCATTTCATTCCAAACAAGTTGTCAATCCTTCCATTTGATTCCAAACAAGTTGTGAATGTTTCCATTTCATTCCAAACAAATTGTGAACGTTTCCATTCATTCCAAACTAGTCGTGAATCTTGCCATTTCATTCCAAACAAGTTGTGAATCTGTCCATTTTATTCTCAACAAGTTGTGAGTGTTTCCATTTGATTCCAAACAATTGTGAATGTTTCCATTCGTTCCAAACTCTTCGTGGATATTCCATTTCATTCCAAACTAGTTGTGAATGTTTGAATTTGAATCAAACCTAGTTGTGATTGTTTCAATTTCATTCCAAACAAGTTGTGAATGTTTCCATGTGATTCCAAAGAAGTTGTGATTGTTTCCATTTCATTCCAAACAAGTTGCCAATCCTTCCATTTGATTCCAAACAAGTTGTGAATGTTTCCATTTCATTCCAAACAAATTGTGAACATTTCCATTCACTCCAAACTAGTTGTGATCTTACCATTTCATTGCAAACAAGTTGTGAATCTTTCCATTTCATTCCAGACAAGTTGTTAATGCTTCCATTTCATTCCAAACAAGTTGTGAGTCTTTGCATTTCATTCCAAACAAGTTGTGAATATTTCCATTTTATTCTAAACAAGTTGTGAGTGTTTTCATTTCATTCCAAATAGTTGTGAATGTTTCCATTGGTTCCAAACTCTTTGTGGATATTCCATTTCATTCCAAACTAGTTGTGAAAGTTTGAATTTGAATCCAACCTAGTTGTGATTGTTTCTATTTCATTCCAAACAAGTTGTGAATGTTTCAATTTCATTCCAAACAAGTTGTGAATGTTTCTTTTTCATTCCAAACTAGTTGTGAATGGTTCCATTTCATTCCAAACAAGTTGTGATTTACCTAAGTGAATATACCTAAGTGAATCCTACTGAGTTATACTCACTGCCCATCCTTTTATTTCAGGCAAGGATGTTCGGCCTGAGTAGTGCTAGCTTGCTTGTTGCTTGTGTTTTGCACTAATTTGCTTAGTGATACGATCAAAGAAGGCACAACCAAGGAAGGCAAGGACCCACTGAAGGTTTCCAGTGGACCATTGACAAGGAAAAAGGCTAAGGAGCTCACTAGTGCACTTCAAGCTCGGATGTTGACAGATTGGTGATGTTCTGGTAGAAAAATCATATCTTGAGCTAAACAGATGAGAATTGAGTAATTCTTGATTCATTGGAAAGATAACATCTGGAGCTACAAATCATATGAAGACCATCAAACCCAGTTTTCACGTTAAGGAGGTCCAATTTAGCTTCAAAGTCGCGATTTACGAGTTATCGCTGGTTCAGAATCAGTTGCAGTATTTTGGGAATATCTTTCGATTCAGAAGTCCATTTTGTGTGATTCAAGTGTGGTTTCGAAGCTAAGAAAGAGATATACAAATTTTATGCTTTGAATTTTGAGAAATCATTGCTGCCTCAAGTTCGAATTTTAGCTTGAAGTTGAAGACACAAGCAGGAACCTCCTGAGAAGACTATTTTGTGGTTTTTATGGCCAATCTTGTTTTGTAACGTATTTTATTTTATTTTCATATTTATTTACATTATTTAGGATGTTATTTAGGCCATGGAATTGATTTAGGTCATTTAGGATAAAAGGAATTCGCTGCACACCTTAAACATGTGTTAAAAGTGTGTTAGAGTCCTAGTTTGACTAGGTTTTCTTGAGTCCTTTGTAACTAGGTTTCCTAGGTGACTTGGGCTGCGAATTTTGCCCAGCTTTTAACCCTAGTTTAGGCCTATATAAAGGCACATATTCTAGATGTAAATATACAGAAAAATTTCGAAATAATATTGCTCTTTGGAGAGGTTTTCTCTTTGGTTCTTTGTGGAGTGCCTTGGTGCACAAGTGTGCTTGTGTTCTTGGAGTTCTATACTTCTCGTTTCTAATCACAGGTTGATTAGGGGTGGGGGTTTTACACCTAGTCTCTTTGATGTCTTGTGGAGCTTGAATCACATCTTGGGCGCGTTTCATGGTCTTTATACCATCGGGGTTCGCATCAGTTGGTATCAGAGCCACAAGTTCCATTGAAGGACATATCTTGTGTTCTTGTTTCCCTTCATTTTTCTTTCAATTCTGTCCAGTAATTTTCGTGTTTTAATTCTCTGTTTTAATTTGTTTTCTTCTTGTTTCAGGTCTGTTCTTTTTATTCCATCCTTGTTCAAGTCCGAAAATCACAAAAACAACAAAAAGAAGTCAATCCGTGTTGTCTAGTTTTCTCGGTTTCAATTTGTTTGTTCTTGTTCAATTCTTATCTTTCTATTTCATACCCAGCCATATTAATCTCTTATGTTTTCATTGTTTCCAGCATCCTAGAGTCAAGAAAACACCAAAAAAAGAAGGATCCAAGTTGAGGAAGTTTCTGTATCAAAAGTTGTTTCAAAATTGTGCAAGTTTCAATAGTTTCTTGTTTTGGCCAAATTGAAAACTGACTTTTTATCTTTGGCAGCAAGGAATTTCAAGGAGAACGTTTGTTTAGCATCAAAACAGCAAGCAAAAAGAGAAAAAAAAAAGGAGCAAAAAAAAAAGGGGAAGAAAAGAAAAGAAAAGAACAAAGAAAGGAAAGCTTGCAAAAAGAGAAGTTTTTACAAAGTGTTGAAAGTTTTGCGCCCCAAAACCTATCTCATTGTTTTTGAGCCAAAAAGCTTTCTTTGTGGTTCTTGTGATCATCAATTGCAAGAGCTTCCTAGAGTCTTTTAAAGCTTGTTTAGCCCACCTCTTTTGGAGTCAAAATAGTTCTTCGAAAATTCAAGTTTTCTTGTGTGCTTTGAGGATAGTTTTCTTAGAACTTTTGAGAACTCTTTGAATAGCAATATCTCACTAACAAATTGAGTGTTTGAGTGTTCATCTTTTGAGTGAAACACGTGAGGTGAGTGGTTTGTGAGGATCTTTGTTATTTTCAGGAGTATGGAGGGCCAGGAGGATAGGAGGATGAAAGTGAGACACAATGAGGAGCCTACCATGGGAGAATTTCAAGAAACTCTCAATAGACTTGTGGGGAGGATTGAGGACATTGATTTGAGGTTGCCAAGGAGACCAAATCCCATCTTGCAACCAAGGAGAGGCCTAAGGAGAGAAGAACCCGAGAAGGAAGAAGGGCATTGGCATGACCATGGGCTTCCAAGGAGGGGGGAGCCAAGAGAAGATCATAACCTTAACTCCATCAACTTTACCATTCCATCCTTCCAAGGGAGGAGTGATGATGCGAACCCCGATGGTATAACGACCATGAAACTCGCCCAAGATGTTTTTCAAGCTCCACAAGACATCAAAGAGACTGGGTTTGAAGACCCCCACCCCTAATCAACCTGTGACTAGAAACGAGAAGTATAGAACTCCAAGAACACAAGCACACTTGTGCACCAAGGCAGTCCGCCAAGAACCAAAGAGAAAACCTCTCCAAAGAGCAATATTATTTCGGCAATAATCTGTATCTTTACATCCAGAATATGTGCCTTTATATAGGCCTAAACTAGGGTTAAAAGCTAGGCAAAATTCGCAGCCTAAATCCCTTAGGAATCCTAGATACAAAGACATAGGAAATCCTAGTCAAATTAGGACTCTAATTCCTAGTTTGAACAAGTTTAATAAATGCAGCGTATTCCACTTGCCCAAAGCGATTTAAAACTATTCCATAGCCTAAATAACTTCCTAAATAAAGTATCTAAATAGGATTTGAACGGAAATAAAATATAAATACAAGATTAAACCCGAAAACTCCCAAATAGCCTTTTTGGGTGCATTTTGGGCACTTTAAGGTTCTCTCTTGTATCTTCATCTCCAAGCTTGAATCTTTGAGTTCCAATGGCATGAATCTTCATATTAGATATGGTAATGAAGGTCTGGAAAGTTAGAGCTCAAAAATCCAGCTTGTGGACACAAAATGCATCAAGAACACTTAAGGTGGCTCAAATGGTGCACTTTGAGTGGTGTCCTTGGTGTCCTTGTTTTGTGGCTTGTCTAAGCACTCCAGAACTGAGTACCAAGCATATCCATCATCTCCATATGGTGTCTTGAAAGTTCCAGCAGCTCCTTGTGAAGTTCCATGTCCATTCTCCATGAAGAAACTTGAAACAAAGCCTTGTAGTGCACTTGAGAGCTCCTTAGCTTTCTTCCTTGTCATAGGTCCACTAGAAACCTTCAATGGGTCCTTGCCTTCTCCATGTGTGCCTTCCTTGATCATATCAACTCCCCCCTCCTTAGAAGGATTCGTCCACGAATCTGCATGTTCAAACAAAGATAAATCAGAAACATTAAAAGTAGCACTCACATTGTACTCACCCGGCAAGTCTAGCATGTATGCATTGTCATTGATCTTTTTAATGACTTGGAATGGACCATCTCCTCTTGGATGAAGCTTAGTCCTCCTTGCAGCTGGAAATCTTTCTTTTCTCATGTGTAACCAAACCAATCTCCAGGCTCAAACACAACTCTCCTTCGGCCTTGATTGGCTTTTTTAGCAACTTGTTGATTTTTGAGTTCAATTTGTTGCTTAACCTTCTCATGCAACCTCTTGATGCTCTCGGCCTTCTTACTACCATCCAAACTAGATACCTCATGAGTAGGTAATTGTAAAAGATCCAATGGAGTTAAAGGATTAAAACCATAAACAATCTCAAAAGGTGACAAATTAGTAGTAGAATCCATGGACCTATTATAAGCAAATTCTACATGAGGCAAACAATCTTCCCAAGCTTTCAAATTTTTACCAATGATAGCTCTAAGCATGGAACCTAAAGTCCTATTAGTTACCTCAGTTTGCCCATCAGTTTGTGGGTGACAGGATGTAGAAAACAAAAGCTTAGTTCCTAACTTACCCCACAAAGTCCTCCAAAAGTGGCTTAGAAACTTAGTATCTCTATCCGAAACTATTGTTCTAGGAACACCATGAAGTCTAACAATTTCTTTGAAAAACAATTCAGCCACATGAATAGCATCATCAGTTTTATTGCATGGAATAAAATGAGCCATCTTAGAAAACCTATCAACTACAACAAAGATAGAGTCACGGTTTCCTTTAGTCCTAGGCAATCCAACAATGAAGTCCATAGAAATATCTACCCATGGATGACTAGGTGTAGGAAGTGGTGTGTATAACCCATGTGAAGTGTGAGTGGATTTTGCCTTCCTACATGCAATGCATTGCTCACATACCTTTTTCACATCTCTTACCATGTTCGGCCAATGGTAATGTTCCTTCAAAATATGCAAAGTCTTGGCTTGTCCAAAGTGACCCATAAGTCCTCCACAATGAGCTTCCTTTGTGAGCAATTCCCTCAAAGATGTCTTTGGTATGCACAACCTGTTTTCTTTGAAAAGAAAACCATTAACTTGGTAGAACTTCTCAAAAGCAAACTTAGAACACTTAGAATAAACCTCACCGAAATCATCATCACTAGCATATAAATCCTTCAAGTGTTCAAAACCCAAGACTTTTGCATCTAAAGCCGAAAGTAAAGCATACCTTCTTGAAAGTGCATCCGCCACTATATTATCCTTACCTTGCTTGTATTTGATAACATATGGGAATGACTCAATAAACTCTACCCATTTAGCATGCCTTCTATTCAACTTACCTTGCCCACTAAGAAACTTAAGGGCTTGGTGATCAGTGTGAATCACAAACTCTCTTGGCCACAAATAATGTTGCCAAGTCTCCAAAGCTCTTACCAAAGCATAGAGCTCCTTGTCATATGTGGGATAGTTCAAGCTAGCACCATTCAACTTCTCACTAAAGTATGCAATGGGGCGGCCTCCTTGCATCAATACAGCTCCAATGCCTATACCTGAAGCATCACACTCAACTTCAAAAGTATTAGCAAAGTTAGGCAAAGCTAAAAGTGGTGCATGGCATAACTTTTCCTTTAATGACCCGAAAGCATCTTCTTGAGCTTTTCCCCACTTAAATCCCACATTCTTCTTTATAACTTCAGTTAGAGGTGCAGCTATGGTAGAAAAATTTCTAACAAACCTCTTATAGAAGCTAGCTAACCCATGGAAAGATCTCACCTCAGTGATGGATGTTGGCGTCGGCCATTCTTGTATGGCTCTCACCTTCTCTTGATCTACCTCAATTCCATGTGAACTCACGACAAATCCAAGGAAAACAACTTTGTCAACACAAAAAGAGCACTTCTTTAAGTTAGCATACAACTTTTGTCCTCTTAAAGTGCTTAGTACTTGTGTGAGGTGTCCAACATGCTCTTCTAAGTTCTTGCTATATACTAGGATATCATCAAAGTACACAACAACAAACTTTCCAATGAAGTCACGCAAGACATGATTCATAAGTCTCATGAAAGTACTAGGAGCATTAGTTAGTCCAAAAGGCATAACTAACCATTCGTAAAGTCCAAACTTTGTTTTGAAAGCAGTTTTCCATTCATCCCCTTCCCTCATCCTAATTTGATGGTACCCACTTTTTAAATCAATCTTTGAAAACAAAGTAGAACCATGCAACTCATCAAGCATATCATCAAGTCTAGGAATAGGATGTCTATACTTTACAGTGATCTTGTTGACAGGCCTACAATCCATGCACATGCGCCATGAACCATCCTCCTTTGGCACCAAAAGTACAGGTACGGCACAAGGACTCAAACTTTCCCTCACAAGGCCTTTGTCCAACAACTCCTTTACTTGCTTCTCAATCTCCTTAGTCTCCTCGGGATTGGTTCTATAAGCTGGCTGATTTGGAATTGGTGTTCCCGGGACTAGGTCTATTTGATGCTCAATGCCTCTAATTGGAGGCAAACCTTTCGGATCTTCAGGGAAAACATCTTCAAAGTCCTGCAACAAAGACACAACAACACTAGGAAGATGTGTTAGATCATTGACAACAAGTAAAGATTCTTTGTAAATTAAAAGAAGCACTGGTCTTTGTGCTTGAATGGCTTTCCTCACATCACTCATTTTAGCAATATAGCACTCTTTTTTGCCACTCAACTTCCTCTCATTCTTTTCTCTCGGGAACTCTCCACTCTTCTTCCCCTCAAGGTCACTCATCTCACTTGATCTCTCATTTTGTCTCTCGGCTTTCCCCTCTTCACTCTTGCCCTCAACTTTCCCCTCATTTATTTTTCTCTCAACCTTACTTTGAAGTTTCCTTTGATCCTCCAAAACTTGTTGTGGTGAAAGTGGACTAAGTGTGACCGGCCTTCCTTCATGGACAAATGAGTACAAGTTTTTCTCTCCATCATGTGTGACTTTCTTATCAAATTGCCACGGCCTTCCAAGCAAAATATGGCAAGCATGCATAGGAACAACATCACAAAGAATTTCATCATGGTAAGTACCAATTTTGAATTTAACCGAAACTTGCTTTACCACTTTTACCTCCCCGGCATCATTCAACCATTGAAGCCTATATGGTTGCGGGTGCTTTTGAGTTGGAAGTTTCAACTTCTCCACCATGGTTGAACTTGCTACATTGGTGCAACTTCCTCCATCAACAATGAGGCTGCACACTTGATCTTTGATTCGGCATCTAGTGTGGAATATGCACTCCCTTTGATTGGCCTCCTCCTTGGCTTGTACACTTAGAGCTCTCCTAGCAACAAAAGCAAAGTCACCTTCCTCGGGCTCAAGTGTATTTTGCTCATCATCCTCCAAAGGTGGTGTATCCTCCACGGCATCCTCCTCCTCGGATGTGATCTCACCATCATCTTTGAGAATCATCACCTTTTTGTTAGGACAATCTCTCATGTAGTGCCCCTTGCCTCTACACTTGAAGCATTCAATCTCCCTTGACTTGGGCACATCTTTGGGTGGCACCTTGGGTTTGTCTTGTTGAGGCCGAGACATGCCGCCCTTGGTAGCCTCCACTCTTGGCTTTGGTGCCTCCTTGCTCCATGTTCCCCTCCATGTGGAACTTCCTCCTTGAGCCATCTTGGATGCCTTAGACCTCTTGATGATTCTTTCGGCCTTAGTGGCATGGTGAAGCAAATCCTCCATGTTGACATATGGCACCATCTCTACTTTGTTGGCAATTTCATGGTTAAGGCCGTTGATGAATCTAGCAATGGTAGCCTCCTCATCCTCAATGATATTGGCTCGGCTTAGTGTCATCTCCAAGTCCTTATGATAGTCCTCCACACTCCTTTGGCCTTGCACAAGCCTTTGAAGTTTGAGGTGTTGATCTCTATAGTAGTAACTTGGAACAAATCTCTTTCTCATCATGGCTTTAAGAGCTCTCCATGTATTGATGGGTTCCTCCTCATTCCTCCTCCTAGAAGTGACAACCTGGTTCCACCATACAAGAGCATAATCAGTGAATTCAATAGTAGCCACTTTAACTTTCTTTTCCTCAGAATAGTGATGGCACTCAAACACCATCTCAATCTTTTGCTCCCACTCCCAATATGCATCTGGATCACTCCTCCCTTGGAAAGGTGGAATGGTAAGCTTGATGGAGCTTAGATTGTTGTCCTCCCTTGGCTCCCCCCTCCTTGGAAGCCCATGGTCATGCCAATGCCCTTCTTCCTCCTCGGGCTCTTCTCTCCTTGGACCTCTCCTTGGTTGCAAGATGGGATTTGGTCTCCTTGGCAACCTCAAGTCAATGTCCTCAATCCTCCCAACAAGTCTATTGAGAGTTTCTTGAAGCTCACTCATGGTTGGCTCATCATTGTTCCTCACCTCCATCCTCCTATCCTCTTGGCCCTCCATACTCCTGGAAATAACAAAGATCCTCACAAACACTCACCTCACGTGTTTCACTCAAAGATGAACACTCAAACACTCAATTTGTTAGTGAGATATTGCTATTCAAAGAGTTCTCAAAAGTTCTAAGAAGACTATCCTCAAAGCACACAAGAAAACCTGAATTTTCGAAGAACTATTTTGACTCCAAAAGAGGTGGGCTAAACAAGCTTTAAAAGACTCTAGGAAGCCCTTGCAATTGATGATCACAAGAACCACAAAGAAAGCTTTTTGGCTTAAAACAATGGGATAGGTTTTCGGGCGCAAAAACTTCCAACAATTTCGAGAAAACTCCTTTTCCTTTGCAAGCTCTTTCTTTTGTTCTTTTCTTTTTCTTTCTTTGTTCTTTTCTCTTTTCTCCTTTTTTTTTTTTTTGCTTGCTGTTTGATACTAAAACAACTTTCTCCTTCAAGTTCCTTGCTGCCAAAGACAAAAAGTTAGAATTCTTTTCGGACAAAACAAGAAACTAGTGAAATTGGCACAATTTGAAGCAACTTTGGTTGTACCGAAACTTCCTGAATTTGGATCCTTCTTTTTTTTTGGTGTTTTCTTGACTCTAGGATGCTGGAAACAATGAAAACAAGAGAGATTAATATGGCTGGACACGAAACAGAAAGATAAGAATTGAACAAGAAGAAACGAATTGAAACCGAGAAAACTAGACAACACGGATTGACTTCTTTTTGTTGTTTTTGTGATTTTCGGACTTGAACAAGGATGGAATAAAAAGAACAGACCTGAAACAAGAAGAAAACAGATTAAAATAGAGAATTAAAGCACGAAATTACTGGACAGA
The DNA here is from genome assembly GCA_039654915.1 of Aquilaria yunnanensis. Taxonomy (NCBI): domain Eukaryota; kingdom Viridiplantae; phylum Streptophyta; class Magnoliopsida; order Malvales; family Thymelaeaceae; genus Aquilaria; species Aquilaria yunnanensis. The sequence continues at coordinate 48,999,535 of CM077594.1, forward strand.
ATTGAAAGAAAAACGAAGGGAAACAAGAACACAAAGATATGTCCTTCAATGGAACTTGTGGCTCTGATACCAACTGATGCGAACCCCGATGGTATAAAGACCATGAAACTCGCCCAAGATGTTTTTCAAGCTCCACAAGACATCAAAGAGACTGGGTTTGAAGACCCCCACCCCTAATCAACCTGTGACTAGAAACGAGAAGTATAGAACTCCAAGAACACAAGCACACTTGTGCACCAAGGCAGTCCGCCAAGAACCAAAGAGAAAACCTCTCCAAAGAGCAATATTATTTCGAAATTTTTCTGTGTATTTACATCCAGAATATGTACCTTTATATAGGCCTAAACTAGGGTTAAAAGCTGGGCAAAATTCGCAGCCCAAGTCACCTAGGAAACCTAGTTACAAAGGACTCAAGAAAACCTAGTCAAACTAGGACTCCTACACCCCTTTTAACACATGTTTAAGGTGTGCAGCGAATTCCATTTATCCTAAGTGACCTAAATCACTTCCATGGCTTAAATAACATCCTAAATAATGTAAATAATTAGGAAAATAAAATAAGATACGTTACAGCACAAGATTGGCCATAAAAACCCCAAATAGTCTTCTCAAGTGGTTCCTGCTTGTGTCTTCAACTTCAAGATGAAATTCGAACTTGAGGCAGCAATGATTTCTCAAAATTCAAAGCATAAAAGTTGTAGATCTCTTTATTAGCTTTGAAATGACACCTGAACCACACAAAACGGACATCTAAGGCCAAAGATATGCCCAAAATACTGCAACTGCTTCTGAACCAGCGATAACTCGTAAATCGAAACTTTGAAGCTAAATTGGACCTCCTTAAAGTAAAAAATGGGTTTCATAGTCTTCATATGATTTGTAGATCCAGATGTTAGCTTTCCAATGAATCAAGAATCACTCAATTCCAATATGTGTAGCTCCATATATGATTTTTCTACCAGAATATCGCTAATCTGTCAACATCCGAGCTTGAAGTGCACTAGTGAGCTCATTAGCCTTCTTCCTTGTCAATGGTCCACTAGTTATCTTTAATGGATCCTTGCCATTCTTGGTTGTGCCTTCTTTGATCATATCAGCTCCCCCCTCCTTAGAAGGATTCGTCCTCGAATCAAAACCTGCACTAGAAAGGGGAATTGAATCAATAACAATGAAATAATCAACACATAAGCACTTACCTTTCACATAAGCACCAATAGCATGGAATGCTTGTGTATGGAGCTTTAATCTTGTGAAAAACCCGAACCAATATCCAAATGCAATGATACCTCCTGGGTCAAAGACAAAGCTTGAAACAATTAGCACAAAAAATCTGAATGTTTGCACAATTTTCATCTTAACTCTAGGCATCACTTTCATTGCCTTTACCATCTCAAAAACATTATTCTCACAACAAGTAAAAATGTAGGAATAATTTACCTTAGGGATGCTGTATGCACTCAAAACAAATGGACCTAAACTCACACAAGTGTTATGGTTATGAAAAGCACAAGTTATGCTTGTCAAGACAATACTTTGCATAGGCCATTCAAACAAACAAGAATTGAACACAATATGGCCTAAACTAATAACAAAACTAGGATGCATGAATTTCACAAAAATCCTAAGCATTTTAAATGAAACAAGATTGGAGTAGATAGGATTAAGTGAAACCAATTCAGTAGCAAACTTATTTTTGCATGTATATGCACAACAATGCATAAAAATTGTGAATATGTATGAAATGTGACACAAAACAAAGGACTCAACATACCTCCTTAAAAGGCTGAATTTAAAACCAGAATTTTCACTCAAAATAAAAACTTTCAGGTTTAGACATAAAGCAAAAATATCAAGACTCAAAAGTTTGTGTAATGCATGTGTCATGACAAAAAGATACTTGCTGGAAATTAAAGATTGACACACAAAAATGGGCTGAACATGAATGAAAATCAAAGAAGTATGAAATGCATGGGTAACAACCAATTTATGCATGCAAAATTCCAAAGAAGTAGATTTAACTTGAGACAAAACAAAACAATGTGACATGGATGCAAAGCAAACAAAATCAAAAACCAAAGACACCAAAACAGATTTTTCTCTAAAGAAACTCATGGAATTCAAAAGATGATTTGACAAAACCAAAGAATTAAAAGGCTTAAAACCATATTTTGTCAAATCTTCATGCTTACTTCCTTCTCTTAATCTAGTTTCATGAAAACCATTTGTCAAAATAACATTGCAAGCAAACACACATTGTTTGAGATTTTCATGCAAAACTACATCAAATCTAGGTGTTAGGAAGAAATATATTACAGTGGTTGGACTTAGTCTCCAAGTATCTTCCTTCGGTGTAGGAACCATAAAATTTTCACCTTTGCACTCAATGACTTCGGTTGGAGTTGCATTAATTTCATCACCTTGAAACATAGGATAAGAAACAACGTTAGGCAAACTTTTGCATATAAAATCACTTGGGCTTACCTTAAATTGTTTCTTCTCAACCTCCTTTGTTGTTTTAATGCATGGGACATGGCTTAGAATATTAGGAACACCAACTTCTTGGATGGGCAGCAACTCACTTGATTCTTGAAGTTCATATCCACTTAAGTCCTGAAAAAAAAGACAACACAACACTAGAAGAAGACTCCATTACGTTAGATGAAAGTATGGCTTCTCTGTTGGTCTTTCTCTCTTCACTCGGCTTGGGTTCATTACACTCTTGTCTTCTCTCAACTTCGCACTCAATTTCTTCTCTCGGGAACTCTCCACTCTTCTTCCCCTCATGTTCACTCTTCTCACTTAATCTCTCGGTTGTTCTCTCAACTTTCCCCTCATCACTCTTGCCCTCAACTTTCCCCTCATTTACTTTTCCCTCAACCTCACTTTCAATTTTTCTTTGATCCTCCAAGACTTGTTGTGGTGAAAGTGGAACAAGCATGATTGACTTTTCTTGTTGAGATTGAGACAAGTCTCCTTTTGTGATCTCCATGTTTGGCTTGGGTACTTCTCTTACATCTTTGCTCCATGCTCCTCTCCATGTGGAAATTCCTCCTTGACACATCTTGGATGCCTTGGACCTTTTGATGATTTTCTCGGCCTTGGTGGCATAATAAAGCAAATCCTCCATGTTCAAATAAGGTGCCATTTCCACTTTGTTGGCAATCTCAGGATTGAGACAATTAATGAATCTAGCAATGGTGGTCTCCTCATCCTCCATGATGTTGGCTCGGGTCAAGGTCCTCTCCAAGTCTTTATGGTAGTCCTCCACACTCCTTTGGCCTTGCACTAGCTTTTGAAGCTTTAAGCGTTGATCTCTATAGTAGGAGCTAGGCACAAATCTCCTCCTCATTAAGGCTTTAAGGGCTCTCCATGTGTGTATGGGCTCCTCCTCATTCCTTCTCCTAGAAATAACATCCTGATTCCACCATACAAGAGCATAATGAGTGAACTTTATGGTAGCCAATTTAACCTTATTTTCCTCGGAGTAATGATGGCAATCAAACACCATCTCAATCTTTTGCTCCCACTCCCAATATGCATCGGGATCACTCCTCCCTTGGAAAGGTGGAATGGTAGGCTTGATGGAATTTAGGTTGTTATCCTCACACCTCATTGGAAACCCATGGTCATGCCAAACTCTTTCTTCCTCCTCGGGTTCTTTTCTCCTTGGACCTCTCGTTGGCAACCTCAAATCAATGTCCTCAATCCTCCCCACAAGTCTATTGAGAGTTTCTTGAAATTCTCTCATGGTTGGCTCCTCATTGTGTCTCACTTTCATCCTCCTATCCTCCTGGCCCTCCATACTCCTGAAAATAACAAAGATCCTCACAAACACTCACCTCACGTGTTTCACTCAAAATATGAACACTCAAAACTCTCAATTTGTTAATGAGATATTGCTTATTCAAAGAGTTCTCCAAAGTTCTAAGAAAACTATCCTCAAAGCACACAAGAAAACTTGAATTTTTGAAGAACTATTTTGACTCCAAAAGAGGTGGGCTAAACAAGCTTTAAAAGACTCTAGGAAGCTCTTGCAATTGATGATCACAAGAACCACAAAGAAAGCTTTTTGGCTTAAAAACAATGGGATAGGTTTTGGGGCGCAAAACTTTCAACACTTTGAGAAAACTTCTTTTTGCAAGCTCTTTTCTTTTCTTTTCTTTGCTCTTTCTTTTTCTTTTCTTTTCCTTCCTTTTTTTTCTTTCCTCCTTTTTTTTTTTTGCTTGCTGTTTTGATGCTAACCAAAGTTCTCCTTGAAACTCCTTGCTGCCGAAGACAAAAAGTTAAAATTCTTTTCGGCCAAGACAAGAAAACTAGTGAAATTGGCACAATTTGAAGCAACTTTTTGATACCGAAACTTCCTCAACCTGGATCCTTCTTTTTTTTGTGTTTTCTTGACTCTAGGATGCTGGAAACAATGAAAACAAGAAAGGTTAACAAGGCTGGACATGAAACAGAAAGATAAGAAATAATCAGGAACAAACAATTTGAAACCGAGAAAACTAGACAACACGGATTGACTTCTTTTTGTTGTTTTTGTGATTGTCGGACTTGAACAAGGATGGAATAAAAAGAACAGACCTGAAACAAGACAAAAAAGGATTAAAACAGAGAATTAAAACACGAAAATTACTGGACAGAATTGAAAGAAAAACGAAGGGAAACAAGAACACAAGATATGTCCTTCAATGGAACTTGTGGCTCTGATACCAACTGATGCGAACCCCGATGGTATAAAGACCATGAAACTCGCCCAAGATGTTTTTCAAGCTCCACAAGACATCAAAGAGACTGGGTTTGAAGACCCCCACCCCTAATCAACCTGTGACTAGAAACGAGAAGTATAGAACTCCAAGAACACAAGCACACTTGTGCACCAAGGCAGTCCGCCAAGAACCAAAGAGAAAACCTCTCCAAAGAGCAATATTATTTCGAAATTTTTCTGTGTATTTACATCCAGAATATGTGCCTTTATATAGGCCTAAACTAGGGTTAAAAGCTGGGCAAAATTCGCAGCCCAAGTCACCTAGGAAACCTAGTTACAAAGGACTCAAGAAAACCTAGTCAAACTAGGACTCCTACACCCCTTTTAACACATGTTTAAGGTGTGCAGCGAATTCCATTTATCCTAAGTGACCTAAATCACTTCCATGGCTTAAATAACATCCTAAATAATGTAAATAATTAGGAAAATAAAATAAGATACGTTACAGCACAAGATTGGCCATAAAAACCCCAAATAGTCTTCTCAAGTGGTTCCTGCTTGTGTCTTCAACTTCAAGATGAAATTCGAACTTGAGGCAGCAATGATTTCTCAAAATTCAAAGCATAAAAGTTGTAGATCTCTTTATTAGCTTTGAAATGACACCTGAACCACACAAAACGGACATCTAAGGCCAAAGATATGCCCAAAATACTGCAACTGCTTCTGAACCAGCGATAACTCGTAAATCGAAACTTTGAAGCTAAATTGGACCTCCTTAAAGTAAAAAATGGGTTTCATAGTCTTCATATGATTTGTAGATCCAGATGTTAGCTTTCCAATGAATCAAGAATCACTCAATTCCAATATGTGTAGCTCCATATATGATTTTTCTACCAGAATATCGCTAATCTGTCAACATCCGAGCTTGAAGTGCACTAGTGAGCTCATTAGCCTTCTTCCTTGTCAATGGTCCACTAGTTATCTTTAATGGATCCTTGCCATTCTTGGTTGTGCCTTCTTTGATCATATCAGGATTCCTAAGGGATTTAGGCTGCGAATTTTGCCCAGGTTTTAACCCTAGTTTAGGCCTATATAAAGGCACATATTCTGGATGTAAAGACATAGATTATTGCCGAAATAATATTGCTCTTTGGAGAGGTTTTCTCTTTGGTTCTTGGCGGACTGCCTTGGTGCACAAGTATGCTTGTGTTCTTGGAGTTCTATACTTCTCGTTTCTAGTCACAGGTTGATTAGGGGTGGGGGTCTTCAAACCCAGTCTCTTTGATGTCTTGTGGAACTTGAAAAACATCTTGGGCGAGTTTCATGGTCTTTATACCATCGGGGTTCGCATCATAAAGGCAATGAAAGTGATGCCTAGAGTTAAGATGAAAATTGTGCAAACATTCAGATTTTTTGTGCTAATTGTTTCAAGCTTTGTCTTTGATCCTGGAGGTATCATTGCATTTGGATATTGGTTCAGGTTTTTTCACAAGATTAAAGCTCCATATACAAGCATTCCATGCTATTAGTTCATATGTGAAAGGTAAGTGCTTATGTGTTGATAATTTCATTGTTATTGATTCAATTCCCTTTTCTAATGCAGGTTTTGATTCGAGGATGAATCCTTCTAAGGAGGGGGGAGCTGATACGATCAAAGAAGGCACAACCAAGGAAGGCAAGGACCCACTGAAGGTTTCCAGTGGACCATTGACAAGGAAAAAGGCTAAGGAGCTCACTAGTGCTGATATGATCAAGGAAGGCACACATGGAGAAGGCAAGGACCCATTGAAGGTTTCTAGTGGGCCTATGACAAGGAAGAAAGCTAAGGAGCTCTCAAGTGCACTACAAGGCTTTGTTTCAAGTTTCTTCATGGAGAATGGACATGAAACTTCACAAGGAGCTGCTGGAACTTTCAAGACACCATATGGACATGATGGATATGCTTGGTACTCAGTTCTGGAGTGCTTAGATAAGTCACAAAACAAGGACACCAAGGACACCACTCAAAGTGCACCATTTGAGCCACCTTAAGTGTTCTTGATGCATTTTGTGTCCACAAGCTGGATTTTTGAGCTCTAACTTTCCAGACCTTCATTACCACATCTAAGATGAAGATTCATGCCATTGGAACTCAAAGATTCAAGCTTGGAGCTGAATATACAAGAGAGAACCTTAAAGTGCCCAAAATGCACCCAAAAAGGCTATTTGGGAGTTTTCGGGTTTAATCTTGTATTTATATTTTATTTTCGTTCAAATCCTATTTAGATACATTATTTAGGAAGTTATTTAGGCTATGGAATAGTTTTAAATCGTTTTGGGCAAGTGGAATACGCTGCATTCATTAAACTTGTTCAAACTAGGAATTAGAGTCCTAATTTGACTAGGATTTCCTATGTCTTTGTATCTAGGATTCCTAAGGGATTTAGGCTGCGAATTTTGCCCAGCTTTTAACCCTAGTTTAGGCCTATATAAAGGCACATATTCTGGATGTAAAGACACAGATTATTGCCGAAATAATATTGCTCTTTGGAGAGGTTTTCTCTTTGGTTCTTGGCGGACTGCCTTGGTGCACAAGTATGCTTGTGTTCTTGGAGTTCTATACTTCTCGTTTCTAGTCACAGGTTGATTAGGGGTGGGGGTCTTCAAACCCAGTCTCTTTGATGTCTTGTGGAACTTGAAAAACATCTTCGGCGAGTTTCATGGTCTTTATACCATCGGGGTTCGCATCAGTTGGTATCAGAGCCACAAGTTCCATTGAAGGACATATCTTTGTGTTCTTGTTTCTCTTCGGTTTTCTTTCAATTCTGTTCAGTAAATTCGTATTTTAATTCTCTATTTTAATCCTTTTTCTTCTTGTTTCAGGTCTGTCCTTTTTATTCCATCCTTGTTCAAATCCGAAAATCACAAAAACAACAAAAAGAAGTCAATCCGTGTTGTCTAGTGTTCTCGGCTTCAATTCGTTTGTTCTTGTTCAATTCTTATCTTTCTGTTTCGTTTCCAGCCCTATTAATCTCTCTTGTTTTCATTGTTTCCAGCATCCTAGAGTCAAGAAAACACCAAAAAAAGAAGGATCCAAGTTGAGGAAGTTTCGGTATCAAAAGTTGTTTCAAAATTGTGCAAGTGTCAATAGTTTCTTGTTTTGGCCAAATTGAAAACTGACTTTTTGTCTTTGGCAGCAAGGAATTTCAAGGAGAACGTTTATTTAGCATCAAAACAGCAAGCAAAAAGAGAAAAAAAAAAGAAAAAAAAAAGGAAGAAAAGAAAAGAAAAGAACAAAGAAAGGAAAGCTTGCAAAAAGAGAAGTTTTTACAAAGTGTTGAAAGTTTTGTGCCCCAAAACCTATCCCATTGTTTTTGAGCCAAAAAGCTTCTTTGTAGTTCTTGTAATCATCAATTGCAAGGGCTTCCTAGAGTCTTTTAAAGCTTGTTTAGCCCACCTCTTTTGGAGTCAAAATAGTTCTTCGAAAATTCAAGTTTTCTTGTGTGCTTTGAGGATAGTTCTCTTAGAACTTTTGAGAACTCTTTGAATAGCAATATCTCACTAACAAATTGAGTGTTTTGAGTGTTCATATTTTGAGTGAAACACGTGAGGTGAGTGCTTGTGAGGATCTTTGAATTTTCAGGAGTATGGAGGGCCAAGAGGATAGGAGGATGGAAGTGAGAAACAATGATGAGCCAACCATGAGAGAGCTTCAAGAAACTCTCAATAGGCTTGTTGGGAGGATTGAAGACATTGACTTGAGGTTGCCAAGGAGACCAAATCCCATCTTGCAACCAAGGAGAGGTCCAAGGAGAGAAGAACCCGAGGAGGAAGATGGACATTGGCATGACCATGGGCTTCCAAGGAGGGGGGAGCCAAGGGAGGACAACAATCTAAGCTCCATCAAATTGTCCATTTCACCTTTTCAAGGGAGGAGTGATCCGGATACATATTGGGAGTGGGAGCAAAAGATTGAGATGGTGTTTGAGTGCCATCACTATTCTGAGGAAAAGAAAGTTAAATTGGCTACTATTGAATTCACTGATTATGCTCTTGTATGGTGGAACCAGGTTGTCACTTCTAGAAGGAGGAATGAGGAGGAACCCATCAATACATGGAGAGCTCTTAAAGCCATGATGAGAAGGAGATTCGTCCCAAGTTACTACTATAGAGATCAACACCTCAAACTTCAAAGGCTTGTGCAAGGCCAAAGGAGTGTGGAGGACTATCACAAGGACTTGGAGATGACACTAACCCGAGCCAATATCATTGAGGATGAGGAGGCAACCATTGCTAGATTCATCAATGGCCTTAACCATGAGATTGCCAACAAAGTGGAGATGGTGCAATATGTCAACATGGAGGATTTGCTTCACCATGCCACCAAGGCCGAAAGAATCATCAAGAGGTCTAAGGCATCCAAGATGGCTCAAGGAGGGAGTTCCACATGGAGGGGAACATGGAGCAAGGAGGCACCAAAGCCAAGAATGGAGGCTACCAAGGGAAGCATGTCTCGGCCTTAACAAGAAAAGCCGAAGGTGCCACCCAAAGATGTGCCAAAGTCAAGGGAGATTGAGTGCTTCAAGTGTAGAGGCAAGGGGCACTACATGAGAGATTGCCCTAACAAAAAGGTGATGATTCTCAAAGATGATGGTGAGATCACATCCGAGGAGGAGGATGCCATGGAGGAGACCCCACCATTGGAGGAGGATGAGCAAGACACACTTGAGCCCGAGGAGGGTGACTTTGCTTTTGTTGCTAGGAGAGCTCTAAGTGTGCAAGCCAAGGAGGAGGCCAATCAAAGGGAGTGCATCTTTCACACTAGATGCCGAATTAAAGATCAAGTGTGCAGCCTCATTGTTGATGGAGGGAGTTGCACCAATGTAGCAAGTTCAACCATGGTGGAGAAATTGAAGCTTCCAACACAAAAACACCCACAACCATATAAGCTTCAATGGTTGAATGATGCCGGGGAGGTAAAAGTGGTAAAGCAAGTTTCGGTTAAATTCAAAATTGGTACTTACCATGATGAAATTCTTTGTGATGTTGTTCCTATGCATGCTTGCCATATTTTGCTTGGAAGGCCGTGGCAATTTGATAAGAAGGTCACACATGATGGAGAGAAAAACTTGTACTCATTTTTCCATGAAGGAAGGCCGGTTACACTTAGCCCACTTTCACCACAACAAGTTTTGGAGGATCAAAGGAAACTTCAAAGTAAGGTTGAGAGAAAAATAAATGAGGGGAAAGTTGAGGGCAAGAGTGAAGAGGGGAAAGCCGAGAGACAAAATGAGAGAACAAGTGAGGTGAGTGACCATGAGGGGAAGAAGAGTGGAGAGTTCCCGAGAGAAAAGAATGAGAGGAAGTTGAGTGGCAAAAAAGAGTGCTATATTGCTAAAATGAGTGATGTGAGGAAAGCCATTCAAGCACAAAGACCAGTGCTTCTTTTAATTTACAAAGAATCTTTACTTGTTGTCAATGATCTAACATATCTTCCTAGTGTTGTTGTGTCTTTGTTGCAGGACTTTGAAGATGTTTTCCCTGAAGATCCGAGGGGTTTGCCTCCAATTAGAGGCATTGAGCATCAAATAGACCTAGTCCCGGGAACACCAATTCCAAATAGGCCAGCCTATAGAACCAATCCCGAGGAGACTAAAGAGATTGAGAAGCAAGTAAAGGAGTTGTTGGACAAAGGCCTTGTGAGGGAAAGTTTAAGTCCTTGTGCCGTGCCTGTACTTTTGGTGCCAAAGGAGGATGGCTCATGGCGCATGTGCATGGATTGTAGGCCTGTCAACAAGATCACTGTAAAGTATAGACATCCTATTCCTAGACTTGATGATATGCTTGATGAGTTGCATGGTTCTACTTTGTTTTCAAAGATTGATTTAAAAAGTGGGTACCATCAAATTAGAATGAGGGAAGGGGATGAATGGAAAACTGCTTTCAAAACCAAGTTTGGACTTTATGAATGGTTAGTTATACCTTTTGGACTAACTAATGCTCCTAGTACTTTCATGAGACTTATGAATCATGTCTTGCGTGACTTCATTGGAAAGTTTGTTGTTGTGTACTTTGATGATATCCCAGTATATAGCAAGAACTTAGAAGAGCATGTTGGACACCTCACACAAGTACTAAGCACCTTAAGAGGACAAAAGTTGTATGCTAACTTGAAGAAGTGCTCTTTTTGTGTTGACAAAGTTGTTTTCCTTGGATTTGTTGTGAGTTCACATGGAATTGAGGTAGATCAAGAGAAGGTGAGAGCCATACAAGAATGGCCGACGCCAACATCCATTACCGAGGTGAGATCATTCCATGGGTTAGCTAGCTTCTATAGGAGGTTTGTTAGAAATTTTTCTACCATTGCTGCACCTCTAACTGAAGTTATAAAGAAGAATGTGGGATTTAAGTGGGGAAAAGCTCAAGAAGATGCTTTCGGGTTGTTAAAAGACAAGTTATGCCATGCACCACTTTTAGCTTTGCCTAACTTTGCTAATACTTTTGAAGTTGAGTGTGATGCTTCAGGTATAGGCATTGGAGCTGTGTTGATGCAAGGAGGCCGCCCCATTGCATACTTTAGTGAGAAGTTGAATGGTGCTAGCTTGAACTATCCCACATATGACAAGGAGCTCTATGCTTTGGTAAGAGCTTTGGAGACTTGGCAACATTATTTGTGGCCAAGAGAGTTTGTGATTCACACTGATCACCAAGCCCTTAAGTTTCTTAGTGGGCAAGGTAAGTTGAATAGAAGGCATGCTAAATGGGTAGAGTTTATTGAGTCATTCCCATATGTTATCAAATACAAGCAAGGTAAGGATAATATAGTGGCGGATGCACTTTCAAGAAGGTATGCTTTACTTTCGGCTTTAGATGCAAAAGTTTTGGGTTTTGAACACTTGAAGGATTTGTATGCTAGTGATGACAATTTCGGTGAGATTTATTCTAAGTGTTCTAAGTTTGCTTTTGAGAAGTTCTACCAAGTTAATGGCTTTCTTTTCAAAGAAAACAGGTTGTGCATACCAAGGACATCTTTGATGGAATTGCTCACAAAGGAAGCTCATTGTGGAGGACTTATGGGTCACTTTGGACAAGCCAAGACTTTGCATACTTTGAAGGAACATTACCATTGGCCGAATATGGTAAAGGATGTGAAGAAGGTATGTGAGCAATGCATTGCATGTAGAAAGGCAAAATCCACTCACACTTCACATGGGTTATACACACCACTTCCTACACCTAGTCATCCATGGGTAGATATTTCTATGGACTTCATTGTTGGATTGCCTAGGACTAAAGGAAACCGTGACTCAATCTTTGTTGTTGTTGATAGGTTTTCTAAGATGGCTCATTTTATTCCATGCAATAAAACTGATGATGCTATTCATGTGGCTGAATTGTTTTTCAAAGAAATTGTTAGACTTCATGGTGTTCCTAGAACAATAGTTTCGGATAGAGATACTAAGTTTCTAAGCCACTTTTGGAGGACTTTGTGGGGTAAGTTAGGAACTAAGCTTTTGTTTTCTACATCTTGTCACCCACAAACTGATGGGCAAACTGAGGTTACTAATAGGACTTTAGGTTCCATGCTTAGGGCTATCATTGGTAAAAATTTGAAAGCTTGGGAAGATTGTTTGCCTCATGTAGAATTTGCTTATAATAGATCCATGCATTCTACTACTAATTTGTCACCTTTTGAGATTGTTTATGGTTTTAATCCTTTAACTCCATTGGATCGTTTACCATTACCTACTCATGAGGTATCTAGTTTGGATGGTAGTAAGAAGGCCGAGAGCATCAAGAAGTTGCATGAGAAGGTTAAGCAACAAATTGAACTCAAAAATCAACAAGTTGCTAAAAAAGCCAATTAAGGACGAAGGAGAGTTGTGTTTGAGCCTGGAGATTGGGTTTGGTTACACATGAGAAAAGAAAGATTTCCAGCTGCAAGGAGGACTAAGCTTCATCCAAGAGGAGATGGTCCATTCCAAGTCATTAAAAAGATCAATGACAACGCATACATGCTTGATACGATCAAAGAAGGCACAACCAAGGAAGGCAAGGACCCACTAAAAGTTTCTAGTGGACCATTGACAAAGAAAAAGGCTAAGGAGCTCACTAGTGCACTCGAGCTTCCTAGAGTCTTTTAAAGCTTGTTTAGCCCACCTCTTTTGGAGTCAAAATAGTTCTTCAAAAATTCAAGTTTTCTTGTGTGCTTTGAGGATAGTTTTCTTAGAACTTTTGAGAACTCTTTGAATAGCAATATCTCACTAACAAATTGAGTGCTTGAGTGTTCATCTTTTGAGTGAAACACGTGAGGTGAGTGTTTGTGAGGATCTTTGTTATTTTCAGGAGTATGGAGGGCCAAGAGGATAGGAAGATGGAAGTGAGGAACAATGATGAGCCAACCATGAGAGAGCTTCAAGAAACTCTCAATAGACTTGTGGGGAGGATTGAGGAACTTGATTTGAGGTTGCCAAGGAGACCAAATCCCATCTTGCAACCAAGGAGAGGTCCAAGGAGAGAAGAACCCGAGGAGGAAGATGGACATTGGCATGACCATGGGCTTCCAAGGAGGGGGGAGCCAAGGGAGGACAACAATCTAAGCTCCATCAAATTGTCCATTCCACCTTTTCAAGGGAGGAGTGATCCGGATACATATTGGGAGTGGGAGCAAAAGATTGAGATGGTGTTTGAGTGCCATCACTATTCTGAGGAAAAGAAAGTTAAATTGGCTACTATTGAATTCACTGATTATGCTCTTGTATGGTGGAATCAGGATGTTACTTCTAGGAGAAGGAATGAGGAGGAGCCCATACATACATGGAGAGCCCTTAAAGCCTTAATGAGGAGGAGATTTGTGCCTAGCTCCTACTATAGAGATCAACGCTTAAAGCTTCAAAAGCTAGTGCAAGGCCAAAGAAGTGTGGAGGACTACCATAAAGACTTGGAGAGGACCTTTACCCGAGCCAACATCATGGAGGATGAGGAGACCACCATTGCTAGATTCATTAATGGTCTCAATCTTGAGATTGCCAACAAAGTGGAGATGGTGCCATATGGCAACATGGAGGATTTGCTTCATCATGCCATTAAGGCCGAGAGGAGCATCAAGAGAGCAAAGGCATCCAAGATGTGTCAAGGAGGAATTTCCACATGGAGAGGAGCATGGAGTAAGGATGTGGAGAAGTGCCCAAGCCAAACATGGAGACCACAAAAGGAGACTTGTCTCGGCTGCAACAAGAAAAGTCAATCATGCTTGTTCCACTTTCACCACAACAAGTCTTGGAGGATCAAAGAAAAATTCAAAGTGAGGTTGAGGGAAAAGTAAATGAGGGGAAAGTTGAGGGCAAGAGTGATGAGGGGAAAGCTGAGAGAACAACCTAGAGATTATGTGTGAAGAGTGAATATGAGGGGAAGAAGAGTGGAGAGTTCCCGAGAGAAGAAATTGAGTGCGAAGTTGAGAGAAGACAAGAGTGTAATGAACCCAAGCCGAGTGAAGAGAGAAAGACCAACAGAGAAGCCATACTTTCATCTAACATAATGGAGTCTTCTTCTAGTGTTGTGTTGTCTTTTTTTCAGGACTTAAGTGGATATGAACTTCAAGAATCAAGTGAGTTGCTGCCCATCCAAGAAGTTGGTGTTCCTAATATTCCAAGTCATGTCCCATGCATTAAAACAACAAAGGAGGTTGAGAAGGAACAAGTTAAGGTAAGCCTAAGTGATTTCATATGCAAAAGTTTGCCTAATGTTGTTTCTTTTCCTATGTTTCAAGGGGATGAAATTAATGCAACTCCAACCGAAGTCATTGAGGGCAAAGGTGAAAATTTTGTGGTTTCTACACCAAAGGAAGATACTTGGAGACTAAGTCCAACAATTGTAATGTATTTCTTCCTTACACCTAGATATGATGTGGTTTTGCATGAAAATCTCAAACAATGTGTGTTTGCTAGTAATGTTATTTTGAAGAATGGTTTTCATGAAACTAGATTAAGAGAAGGAAGTAAGCATGAAACTTTGACAAAATATGATTTTAAAGCTTCTAATTTTTTGGTTTTGTCAAATGATCTTTTGAATTTCATGAGTTTATCTGGGGAAAAATCTGTTTTGGTGTCTTTTGTTTTTGAATTTGTTTGTTTTGCATCCATCTCACATTATTTTGTTTTGCCTCAAGGTAAATCTACTTCTTTGGAATTTTTCATGCATAAATTTGTTCTTACACATGCATTACATACTTCTTTGATTGCCATTTATATTCAGCCCATTTTTGTGTGTCAATCGTTAATTTCCAGCAAGCATTTTTTTGTCATGACATATGCATTACACAAACTTTTGAGTCTTGATCTTTTTGCTTTATGTCCAAACCTGAAAGTTTTTATTTTGAGTGAAAATTCAGGTTTTAGATTCAGCTTTTTAAGGAGGTATGTTGAGTCCTTTGTTTTATGTCACATCCCATTCACAAATTTCATGCATTGTTGTGCATATACATGCAAAAATAAGTTTGCTACTGAATTGGTTTCACTTAATCCTATCTACTCCAATCTTGTTTCATTTAAAATGCTTAGGATTTTTGTGAAATTCATGCATCCTAGTTTTGTTATTAGTTTAGGCCATATTGTGTTCAATTCTTGTTTGTTTGAATGGCCTATGCAAAGTATTGTCTTGACATGCATAACTTGTGCTTTTCATAACTATAATACTTGTGTGAGTTTAGGTCCATTTGTTTTGAGTGCATATAGCATCCCTAAGGTAAATTATTCCTACACTTTTACTTGTTGTGAGAATAATGTTTTTGAGATGGTAAAGGCAATGAAAGTGATGCCTAGAGTTAAGATGAAAATTGTGCAAACATTCAGATTTTTTGTGCTAATTGCTTCTAACTTTGTTTTTGACCCTGGAGGTGTCATTGCATTTGGATATTGGTTCAGGTTTTTCACAAGATCAAAGCTCCATACACAAGCATTCCATCCTATTGGTTCATATGTGAAAGGTAAGTGCTTATGTGTTGATTATTTCATTGTTATTGATTCAATTCCCTTTTCTAATGCAGGTTTTGATTCGAGGACGAATCCTTCTAAGGAGGGGGGAGCTGATACGATCAAAGAAGGCACAACCAAGGAAGGCAAGGACCCACTAAAAGTTTCTAGTGGACCATTGACAAAGAAAAAGGCTAAGGAGCTCACTAGTGCACTCCAAGCTCGGATGTTGACAGATTGGTGATGTTCTGGTAGAAAAATCATATCTTGAGCTAAAAAGATCGGAAATGAGTAATTCTTGATTCATTGGAAAGATAAAATCTGTAGCTACAAATCATATGAAGACCATCAAACCCAGTTTGCACGATAAGGAGGTCCAATTTAGCTTCAAAGTCGCGATTTACGAGTTATCGCTGGTTCAGAAGCAGTTGCAGTATTTTGGGAATATCTTTCGATTCAGAAGTCCATTTTGTGTGATTCAAGTGTGGTTTCGAAGCTAAGAAATATATCTACAACTTTTATTCTTTGAATTTTGAGAAATCATTGCTTCATCAAGTTCGAATTTCGGCTTGAAGTTGGAGACACAAGCCAGAATCACCCAAGAAGGCTATTTTCGAGTTTTTATGGCCAATCTTGTTTTGTAACGTATTTTATTTTATTTTCGTATTTATTTACATTATTTAGGATGTTATTTAGGCTATGGAATAGTTTTAAATCGTTTGGGCAAGTGGAATACGCTGCATTTATTAAACTTGTTCAAACTAGGAATTAGAGTCCTAATTTGACTAGGATTTCCTATGTCTTTGTATCTAGGATTCCTAAGGGATTTAGGCTGCGAATTTTGCCCAGCTTTTAACCCTAGTTTAGGCCTATATAAAGGCACATATTCTGGATGTAAACATACAGAAAATTGCCGAAATAATATTGCTCTTTGGAGAGGTTTTCTCTTTGGTTCTTGGCGGACTGCCTTGGTGCACAAGTGTGCTTGTGTTCTTGGAGTTCTATACTTCTCGTTTCTAGTCACAGGTTGATTAGGGGTGGGGGTATTCAAACCCAGTCTCTTTGATATCTTGTGGAGCTTGAAAAACATCTTGGGCGCGTTTCATGGTCATTATACCATCGGGGTTCGCATCAGTTGGTATCAGAGCCACAAGTTCCATTGAAGGACATATCTTGTGTTCTTGTTTCCCTTCGTTTTTGTTTCAATTCTGTCCAGTAATTTTCGTGTTTTAATTCTCTGTTTTAATCTATTTTCTTCTTGTTTCAGGTCTGTTCTTTTTATTCCACCCTTGTTCAAGTCCGAAAATCACAAAAACAACAAAAAGAAGTCAATCCGTGTCACCTAGTATTCTCGGTTTCAATTCGTTTGTTCTTGTCTAATTCTTATCTTTCTGTTTCTTGTCCAGCCATATTAATCTCTTTTGTTTTCATAGTTTCCAGCATCTTAGAGTCCAGAAAACTTCAAAAAAAGAAGGATCCAAGTTCAGGAATTTTCGGTATCAAAAAGTTGCTTCAAATTGTGCCAACTTCACTAGTTTTCTTGTCTTGACCAAAAAGAATTCTAACTTTTTGTCTTTGGCAGCAAGGAGTTTCAAGGAGAACGTTTGGTTAGCATCAAAACAGCAAGCAAAAAAAAAAAAAAAAAAGGAAGGAAAAGAAAAGAAAAAGAAAGAGCAAAGAAAAGAAAAGAAAAGAGCTTGCAAAAAAAGAAGTTTTCTCAAAGTGTTGAAAGTTTTGCGCCCCAAAACCTATCCCATTATTTTCCAGCCAAAAAGCTTTTTTTGTGGTTCTTGTGATCATCAATTGCAAGAGCTTCCTAGAGTCTTTTAAAGCTTGTTTAGCCCACCACATATACTGAAGATTTTCAGGATCTCAATAATAACATACTCTTATGTTATTCATTTGTGTATATGCCACATGCATATAAGTTTTCCATACATATTGTCTCAAAAAACAATATCTAGCATGCTATTTGAGTTCAACATGAATATAGACATACTTATCCAGTCAAACTTAGCATGCCACTAAGATCATTCATAAAACTTAAATCCTTAGCATGCTACTAAAGCAAGAAAGGATGCGTACCTTCCTTTTTGATAGTCTTGTGCCGAAAAGGAAAAGGAAGGACTTGATCTTAGAGATACGCCTTGAGGCCTGAATTGAGATGAAGAATCTCAATGTAATTTCACCCACAATGCTCTAAGAAAGTGTCTAATATTTCGGCTCTTTAAAAGAATGAAAGGAGGAATTTTTCTCTCAAGAAAAATGGTGCAAATTGAGTGTAAAATTCGTACTCTCAATGGCCAGCCACTAAAGGCTATTTATAGATGACCAAAAGGCACACCTTTACACCAAGAAAGGTGTCCTTTAAGCCAAAGAACACTTCCTTTGGCTAAGGGTCATGTATGGTGGCGAAAATACATGTCTTTTAGCCAAGGAACACTTCCTTTGGCCTATAACCACCCATAACTACCTTATGGGCGAAAATACATGTCTTTTAAGTCAAGGAACACTTCCTTTGGCCTATAACCACCCATAACTACCTTATGGGCGAAAATACATGTCTTTTAAGTCTAAAGGACATCACATTTGGTGCAATAACCACCTCAACCACCTCCATGGCCGAACATACATGTCCTTTAAAGTCAAAGCACATCACTCTTGGTGCTATAAGCACCCTATGGCCGAATATACATGTCCATTCACCCAAGGAACACTTCCTTTGGATGAAAGGACATGTTCTTTTAGCCAAGAGTTATTTCTTTTGATGAAGAGACATACCTTTACACAAAAGATGTGTCTCTTGGTGGTTTTGAGCTAAAAACAAGGTGAGCTGGCACAAAGCTAGCTCAATATGCTACTTATGCACCATTGAGCTCCTTTGAGCTCCAACCTAGCACCATGAACTAAGGTCCAGCTCCAAGAACTGACCTTGAGCTGGAGTTAGCTGCTTTCAGCTGAAGTAAACTGAAGTCCAGCTACACTCAGCTACCAAAAGCTGAAGTGAGCTGACTTGAGCTGAAGTCCAGCTACATTCAGCTACCATAAGCTGAAGTGAGCTGACTTGAGCTTACTTGAGCTAACTTGAGCTGAAGTCCAGCTACATTCAGCTACCATAAGCTGAAGTGAGCTGACTTGAGCTGAAGTCCAGCTACATTCAGCTACCATAAGCTGAAGTGAGCTGACTTGAGCTGACTTGAGCTAACTTGAGCTGAAGTCCAGCTACTTTGAGCTACTTATAGCTGAAGTGAGCTGACTTGAGCTAAGGGGAGCTACTTCTAGCTGCCTTAGATACCTTTTCAAGCTATAGTTAGCTCAACGAGCTCAAATCCTATCTTAAAAGGATCTTGGTGCGCCAAGAATTCCAACATATTCTGGATGTAAACAGACAGAAAATTGCCGAAATAATATTGCTCTTTGGAGAGGTTTTCTCTTTGGTTCTTGGCGGACTGCCTTGGTGCACAAGTGTGCTTGTGTTCTTGGAGTTCTATACTTCTCGTTTCTAGTCACAGGTTGATTAGGGGTGGGGGTCTTCAAACCCAGTCTCTTTGATGTCTTGTGGAGCTTGAAAAACATCTTGGGCGCGTTTCATGGTCATTATACCATCGGGGTTCGCATCAATGCTAGACTTGCCGGGTGAGTATAATGTGAGTGCTACTTTTAATGTTTCTGATTTGTCTCTATTTGAACATGCAGATTCGTGGACGAATCCTTCTAAGGAGGGGGGAGTTGATATGATCAAGGAAGGAACACATGGAGAAGGC
Source organism: Aquilaria yunnanensis (assembly GCA_039654915.1). NCBI lineage: Eukaryota > Viridiplantae > Streptophyta > Magnoliopsida > Malvales > Thymelaeaceae > Aquilaria > Aquilaria yunnanensis. The sequence continues at coordinate 49,018,953 of CM077594.1, forward strand.
AAGGACCCATTGAAGGTTTCTAGTGGGCCTATGACAAGGAAGAAAGCTAAGGAGCTCTCAAGTGCACTACAAGGCTTTGTTTCAAGTTTCTTCATGGAGAATGGACATGAAACTTCACAAGGAGCTGCTGGAACTTTCAAGACACCATATGGACATGATGGATATGCTTGGTACTCAGTTCTGGAGTGCTTAGATAAGTCACAAAACAAGGACACCAAGGACACCACTCAAAGTGCACCATTTGAGCCACCTTAAGTGTTCTTGATGCATTTTGTGTCCACAAGCTGGATTTTTGAGCTCTAACTTTCCAGACCTTCATTACCACATCTAAGATGAAGATTCATGCCATTGGAACTCAAAGATTCAAGCTTGGAGCTGAATATACAAGAGAGAACCTTAAAGTGCCCAAAATGCACCCAAAAAGGCTATTTGGGAGTTTTCGGGTTTAATCTTGTATTTATATTTTATTTTCGTTCAAATCCTATTTAGATACATTATTTAGGAAGTTATTTAGGCTATGGAATAGTTTTAAATCGTTTTGGGCAAGTGGAATACGTTGCATTCATTAAACTTGTTCAAACTAGGAATTAGAGTCCTAATTTGACTAGGATTTCCTATGTCTTTGTATCTAGGATTCCTAAGGGATTTAGGCTGCGAATTTTGCCCAGCTTTTAACCCTAGTTTAGGCCTATATAAAGGCACATATTCTGGATGTAAAGACACAGATTATTGCCGAAATAATATTGCTCTTTGGAGAGGTTTTCTCTTTGGTTCTTGGCGGACTGCCTTGGTGCACAAGTATGCTTGTGTTCTTGGAGTTCTATACTTCTCGTTTCTAGTCACAGGTTGATTAGGGGTGGGGGTCTTCAAACCCAGTCTCTTTGATGTCTTGTGGAACTTGAAAAACATCTTGGGCGAGTTTCATGGTCTTTATACCATCGGGGTTCGCATCAGTTGGTATCAGAGCCACAAGTTCCATTGAAGGACATATCTTTGTGTTCTTGTTTCTCTTCGGTTTTCTTTCAATTCTGTTCAGTAAATTCGTATTTTAATTCTCTGTTTTAATCCTTTTTCTTCTTGTTTCAGGTCTGTCCTTTTTATTCCATCCTTGTTCAAATCCGAAAATCACAAAAACAACAAAAAGAAGTCAATCCGTGTTGTCTAGTGTTCTCGGCTTCAATTCGTTTGTTCTTGTTCAATTCTTATCTTTCTGTTTCATTTCCAGCCCTATTAATCTCTCTTGTTTTCATTGTTTCCAGCATCCTAGAGTGAAGAAAACACCAAAAAAAGAAGGATCCAAGTTGAGGAAGTTTCGGTATCAAAAGTTGTTTCAAAATTGTGCAAGTTTCAATAGTTTCTTGTTTTGGCCAAATTGAAAACTGACTTTTTGTCTTTGGCAGCAAGGAATTTCAAGGAGAACGTTTATTTAGCATCAAAACAGCAAGCAAAAAGAGAAAAAAAAAAGAAAAAAAAAAGGAAGAAAAGAAAAGAAAAGAACAAAGAAAGGAAAGCTTGCAAAAAGAGAAGTTTTTACAAAGTGTTGAAAGTTTTGCGCCCCAAAACCTATCCCATTGTTTTTGAGCCAAAAAGCTTCTTTGTAGTTCTTGTAATCATCAATTGCAAGGGCTTCCTAGAGTCTTTTAAAGCTTGTTTAGCCCACCTCTTTTGGAGTCAAAATAGTTCTTCGAAAATTCAAGTTTTCTTGTGTGCTTTGAGGATAGTTCTCTTAGAACTTTTGAGAACTCTTTGAATAGCAATATCTCACTAACAAATTGAGTGTTTTGAGTGTTCATATTTTGAGTGAAACACGTGAGGTGAGTGCTTGTGAGGATCTTTGAATTTTCAGGAGTATGGAGGGCCAAGAGGATAGGAGGATGGAAGTGAGAAACAATGATGAGCCAACCATGAGAGAGCTTCAAGAAACTCTCAATAGGCTTGTTGGGAGGATTGAAGACATTGACTTGAGGTTGCCAAGGAGACCAAATCCCATCTTGCAACCAAGGAGAGGTCCAAGGAGAGAAGAACCTGAGGAGGAAGATGGACATTGGCATGACCATGGGCTTCCAAGGAGGGGGGAGCCAAGGGAGGACAACAATCTAAGCTCCATCAAATTGTCCATTCCACCTTTTCAAGGGAGGAGTGATCCGGATACATATTGGGAGTGGGAGCAAAAGATTGAGATGGTGTTTGAGTGCCATCACTATTCTGAGGAAAAGAAAGTTAAATTGGCTACTATTGAATTCACTGATTATGCTCTTGTATGGTGGAACCAGGTTGTCACTTCTAGAAGGAGGAATGAGGAGGAACCCATCAATACATGGAGAGCTCTTAAAGCCATGATGAGAAGGAGATTCGTCCCAAGTTACTACTATAGAGATCAACACCTCAAACTTCAAAGGCTTGTGCAAGGCCAAAGGAGTGTGGAGGACTATCACAAGGACTTGGAGATGACACTAACCCGGGCCAATATCATTGAGGATGAGGAGGCAACCATTGCTAGATTCATCAATGGCCTTAACCATGAGATTGCCAACAAAGTGGAGATGGTGCAATATGTCAACATGGAGGATTTGCTTCACCATGCCACTAAGGCCGAAAGAATCATCAAGAGGTCTAAGGCATCCAAGATGGCTCAAGGAGGGAGTTCCACATGGAGGGGAACATGGAGCAAGGAGGCACCAAAGCCAAGAATGGAGGCTACCAAGGGAAGCATGTCTCGGCCTCAACAAGAAAAGCCGAAGGTGCCACCCAAAGATGTGCCAAAGTCAAGGGAGATTGAGTGCTTCAAGTGTAGAGGCAAGGGGCACTACATGAGAGATTGCCCTAACAAAAAGGTGATGATTCTCAAAGATGATGGTGAGATCACATCCGAGGAGGAGGATGCCATGGAGGAGACGCCACCATTGGAGGAGGATGAGCAAGACACACTTGAGCCCGAGGAGGGTGACTTTGCTTTTGTTGCTAGGAGAGCTCTAAGTGTGCAAGCCAAGGAGGAGGCCAATCAAAGGGAGTGCATCTTTCACACTAGATGCCGAATTAAAGATCAAGTGTGCAGCCTCATTGTTGATGGAGGGAGTTGCACCAATGTAGCAAGTTCAACCATGGTGGAGAAATTGAAGCTTCCAACACAAAAACACCCACAACCATATAAGCTTCAATGGTTGAATGATGCCGGGGAGGTAAAAGTGGTAAAGCAAGTTTCGGTTAAATTCAAAATTGGTACTTACCATGATGAAATTCTTTGTGATGTTGTTCCTATGCATGCTTGCCATATTTTGCTTGGAAGGCCGTGGCAATTTGATAAGAAGGTCACACATGATGGAGAGAAAAACTTGTACTCATTTTTCCATGAAGGAAGGCCGGTTACACTTAGCCCACTTTCACCACAACAAGTTTTGGAGGATCAAAGGAAACTTCAAAGTAAGGTTGAGAGAAAAATAAATGAGGGGAAAGTTGAGGGCAAGAGTGAAGAGGGGAAAGCCGAGAGACAAAATGAGAGAACAAGTGAGGTGAGTGACCATGAGGGGAAGAAGAGTGGAGAGTTCCCGAGAGAAAAGAATGAGAGGAAGTTGAGTGGCAAAAAAGAGTGCTATATTGCTAAAATGAGTGATGTGAGGAAAGCCATTCAAGCACAAAGACCAGTGCTTCTTTTAATTTACAAAGAATCTTTACTTGTTGTCAATGATCTAACATATCTTCCTAGTGTTGTTGTGTCTTTGTTGCAGGACTTTGAAGATGTTTTCCCTGAAGATCCGAGGGGTTTGCCTCCAATTAGAGGCATTGAGCATCAAATAGACCTAGTCCCGGGAACACCAATTCTAAATAGGCCAGCCTATAGAACCAATCCCGAGGAGACTAAAGAGATTGAGAAGCAAGTAAAGGAGTTGTTGGACAAAGGCCTTGTGAGGGAAAGTTTGAGTCCTTGTGCCGTGCCTGTACTTTTGGTGCCAAAGGAGGATGGCTCATGGCGCATGTGCATGGATTGTAGGCCTGTCAACAAGATCACTGTAAAGTATAGACATCCTATTCCTAGACTTGATGATATGCTTGATGAGTTGCATGGTTCTACTTTGTTTTCAAAGATTGATTTAAAAAGTGGGTACCATCAAATTAGAATGAGGGAAGGGGATGAATGGAAAACTGCTTTCAAAACCAAGTTTGGACTTTATGAATGGTTAGTTATGCCTTTTGGACTAACTAATGCTCCTAGTACTTTCATGAGACTTATGAATCATGTCTTGCGTGACTTCATTGGAAAGTTTGTTGTTGTGTACTTTGATGATATCCTAGTATATAGCAAGAACTTAGAAGAGCATGTTGGACACCTCACACAAGTACTAAGCACCTTAAGAGGACAAAAGTTGTATGCTAACTTGAAGAAGTGCTCTTTTTGTGTTGACAAAGTTGTTTTCCTTGGATTTGTTGTGAGTTCACATGGAATTGAGGTAGATCAAGAGAAGGTGAGAGCCATACAAGAATGGCCGACGCCAACATCCATTACCGAGGTGAGATCATTCCATGGGTTAGCTAGCTTCTATAGGAGGTTTGTTAGAAATTTTTCTACCATTGCTGCACCTCTAACTGAAGTTATAAAGAAGAATGTGGGATTTAAGTGGGGAAAAGCTCAAGAAGATGCTTTCGGGTTGTTAAAAGACAAGTTATGCCATGCACCACTTTTAGCTTTGCCTAACTTTGCTAATACTTTTGAAGTTGAGTGTGATGCTTCAGGTATAGGCATTGGAGCTGTGTTGATGCAAGGAGGCCGCCCCATTGCATACTTTAGTGAGAAGTTGAATGGTGCTAGCTTGAACTATCCCACATATGACAAGGAGCTCTATGCTTTGGTAAGAGCTTTGGAGACTTGGCAACATTATTTGTGGCCAAGAGAGTTTGTGATTCACACTGATCACCAAGCCCTTAAGTTTCTTAGTGGGCAAGGTAAGTTGAATAGAAGGCATGCTAAATGGGTAGAGTTTATTGAGTCATTCCCATATGTTATCAAATACAAGCAAGGTAAGGATAATATAGTGGCGGATGCACTTTCAAGAAGGTATGCTTTACTTTCGGCTTTAGATGCAAAAGTTTTGGGTTTTGAACACTTGAAGGATTTGTATGCTAGTGATGACAATTTCGGTGAGATTTATTCTAAGTGTTCTAAGTTTGCTTTTGAGAAGTTCTACCAAGTTAATGGCTTTCTTTTCAAAGAAAACAGGTTATGCATACCAAGGACATCTTTGAGGGAATTGCTCACAAAGGAAGCTCATTGTGGAGGACTTATGGGTCACTTTGGACAAGCCAAGACTTTGCATACTTTGAAGGAACATTACCATTGGCCGAATATGGTAAAGGATGTGAAGAAGGTATGTGAGCAATGCATTGCATGTAGAAAGGCAAAATCCACTCACACTTCACATGGGTTATACACACCACTTCCTACACCTAGTCATCCATGGGTAGATATTTCTATGGACTTCATTGTTGGATTGCCTAGGACTAAAGGAAACCGTGACTCAATCTTTGTTGTTGTTGATAGGTTTTCTAAGATGGCTCATTTTATTCCATGCAATAAAACTGATGATGCTATTCATGTGGCTGAATTGTTTTTCAAAGAAATTGTTAGACTTCATGGTGTTCCAAGAACAATAGTTTCGGATAGAGATACTAAGTTTCTAAGCCACTTTTGGAGGACTTTGTGGGGTAAGTTAGGAACTAAGCTTTTGTTTTCTACATCTTGTCACCCACAAACTGATGGGCAAACTGAGGTTACTAATAGGACTTTAGGTTCCATGCTTAGGGCTATCATTGGTAAAAATTTGAAAGCTTGGGAAGATTGTTTGCCTCATGTAGAATTTGCTTATAATAGATCCATGCATTCTACTACTAATTTGTCACCTTTTGAGATTGTTTATGGTTTTAATCCTTTAACTCCATTGGATCGTTTACCATTACCTACTCATGAGGTATCTAGTTTGGATGGTAGTAAGATGGCCAAGAGCATCAAGAAGTTGCATGAGAAGGTTAAGCAACAAATTGAACTCAAAAATCAACAAGTTGCTAAAAAAGCCAATCAAGGCCAAAGGAGAGTTGTGTTTGAGCCTGGAGATTGGGTTTGGTTACACATGAGAAAAGAAAGATTTCCAGCTGCAAGGAGGACTAAGCTTCATCCAAGAGGAGATGGTCCATTCCAAGTCATTAAAAAGATCAATGACAACGCATACATGCTAGACTTGCCGGGTGAGTATAATGTGAGTGCTACTTTTAATGTTTCTGATTTGTCTCTATTTGAACATGCAGATTCGTGGACGAATCCTTCTAAGGAGGGGGGAGTTGATATGATCAAGGAAGGCACACATGGAGAAGGCAAGGACCCATTGAAGGTTTCTAGTGGGCCTATGACAAGGAAGAAAGCTAAGGAGCTCTCAAGTGCACTACAAGGCTTTGTTTCAAGTTTCTTCATGGAGAATGGACATGAAACTTCACAAGGAGCTGCTGGAACTTTCAAGACACCATATGGAAATGATGGATATGCTTGGTACTCAGTTCTGGAGTGCTTAGATAAGTCACAAAACAAGGACACCAAGGACACCACTCAAAGTGCACCATTTGAGCCACCTTAAGTGTTCTTGATGCATTTTGTGTCCACAAGCTGGATTTTTTAGCTCTAACTTTCCAGACCTTCATTACCACATCTAAGATGAAGATTCATGCCATTGGAACTCAAAGATTCAAGCTTGGAGCTGAATATACAAGAGAGAACCTTAAAGTGCCCAAAATGCACCCAAAAAGGCTATTTGGGAGTTTTCGGGTTTAATCTTGTATTTATATTTTATTTTCGTTCAAATCCTATTTAGATACATTATTTAGGAAGTTATTTAGGCTATGGAATAGTTTTAAATCGTTTTGGGCAAGTGGAATACGCTGCATTCATTAAACTTGTTCAAACTAGGAATTAGAGTCCTAATTTGACTAGGATTTCCTATGTCTTTGTATCTAGGATTCCTAAGGGATTTAGGCTGCGAATTTTGCCCAGCTTTTAACCCTAGTTTAGGCCTATATAAAGGCACATATTCTGGATGTAAAGACACAGATTATTGCCAAAATAATATTGCTCTTTGGAGAGGTTTTCTCTTTGGTTCTTGGCGGACTGCCTTGGTGCACAAGTATGCTTGTGTTCTTGGAGTTCTATACTTCTCGTTTCTAGTCACAGGTTGATTAGGGGTGGGGGTCTTCAAACCCAGTCTCTTTGATGTCTTGTGGAACTTGAAAAACATCTTGGGCGAGTTTCATGGTCTTTATACCATCGGGGTTCGCATCAAGTGCACTTCAAGCTCGGATGTTGACAGATTGGTGATGTTCTGGTTGAAAAATCATATCTTGAGCTAAACAGATGAGAATTGAGTAATTCTTAATTCATTGGAAAGATAACATCTGGAGCTACAAATCATATGAAGACCATCAAACCCAGTTTGCACGTTAAGGAGGTCCAATTTAGCTTCAAAGTCGCGATTTATGAGTTATCGCTGGTTCAGAAGCAGTTTCAGTATTTTGGGAATATCTTTCGATTCAGAAGTCCATTTTGTGTGATTCAAGTGTAGTTTCGAAGCTAAGAAAGAGATATACAACTTTTATGCTTTGAATTTTGAGAAATCATTGCTGCCTCAAGTTCGAATTTCAGCTTGAAGTTGAAGACACAAGCAGGAACCTCCTGAGAAGACTATTTTGTGGTTTTTATGGCCACTCTTGTTTTGTAACGTATTTTATTTTATTTTCATATTTATTTACATTATTTAGGATGTTATTTAGGCCATGGAATTGATTCAGGTCATTTAGGATAAAAGGAATTCGCTGCACACCTTAAACATGTGTTAAAAGTGTGTTAGAGTCCTAGTTTGACTAGGTTTTCTTGAGTCCTTTGTAACTAGGTTTCCTAGGTGACTTGGGCTGCGAATTTTGCCCAGCTTTTAACCCAAGTTTAGGCCTATATAAAGGCACATATTCTAGATGTAAATATACAGAAAAATTTCGAAATAATATTGCTCTTTGGAGAGGTTTTCTCTTTGGTTCTTTGTGGACTGCCTTGGTGCACAAGTGTGCTTGTGTTCTTGGAGTTCTATACTTCTCATTTCTAATCACAGGTTGATTAGGGGTGGGGGTTTTACACCTAGTCTCTTTGATGTCTTGTGGAGCTTGAATCACATCTTGGGCGCGTTTCATGGTCTTTATACCATCGGGGTTCGCATCAGTTTCCATTTCATTCCAAAAAAGTTATGAATCATGCGATTTCATTCCAAACAAGTTGTGAATCTTTGCTTTCATTCCAAACAAGTTTTTGATGTTTCCATTTCATTCCAAACAAGTTGTGAATCTTTGCATTTTATTCCAACCAATTCGGGAATGTTTGCATTTTATTCCGACCAATTCGGGAATGTTTCCATTCATTCCAAACTAGTTGTGAATGCTTCCATTTCATTTCAAACAAGTTATGAATATTTCCATTTCACTCAAAACAAGTTCTGAATGTTTTCATTCGTTTCAAACTCGTTCTCGATGATTCCATTTCATTCCAAACTAGTCGTGAATGTTTCGATTTTTGTCCAAACTAGTTCTGAACGTTTCCATTCACTGCAAACAAGTTTTGAATGTTGGCATTTAATTCCAAACAACTTGTAAATGTTTCAATTTCATTCCAAGCAAGTTGTGAATATATCCATTTCCTTCGAAACTAGTTGTGAATGTTCCCATTTCATTCTAAACAAGTTGTGAATCTTGCCATTTAATTACAAACAAGTTGTGAATGTTTCCACTTGATTCCAAACAAGTTCGGACTGTTTCTATTTCATTCCAAAGAAGTTGTGATTGTTTCAATTTCCTTCGAAACAAGTTGTGAATGTCTCCATTTCATTCCAAAAAAAGTTGTAAATCTTTCCATTTAATTCCAAACAGGTTGTGATTGTTTCCATTCATTCCAAACAAGTTGTGACTCTTTCCGTTTCCTTTCAAACAAGTTGTGAAGGTTTCCGTTTCATTCCAAACAAGTTGTGAATGTTTCCATTTGATTGAAAAGAAGTTTGAATGTTTCCATTTCATTCCAAACAAGTTGTCAATCCTTCCATTTGATTCCAAAAAAGTTGTGAATGTTTCCATTTCATTCCAAACAAGTTGTGAATGTTTCCATTTCATTCCAAACAAATTGTGAACGTTTCCATTCATTCCAAACTAGTCGTGAATCTTGCCATTTCATTCCAAACAAGTTGTGAATCTGTCCATTTTATTCTAAACAAGTTGTGAGTGTTTCCATTTGATTCCAAACAATTGTGAATGTTTCCATTCGTTCCAAACTCTTCGTGGATATTCCATTTCATTCCAAACTAGTTGTGAATGTTTGAATTTGAATCAAACCTAGTTGTGATTGTTTCAATTTCATTTGAAACAAGTTGTGAATGTTTCCATTTGATTCCAAACAAGTTGTGATTGTTTCCATTTCATTCCAAACAAGTTACCAATCCTTCCATTTGATTCCAAACAAGTTGTGAATGTTTCCATTTCATTCCAAACAAGTTGGGAATGTTTCCATTTCATTCCAATACAAATTGTGAACGTTTCCATTCACTCCAAACTAGTTGTGATCTTACCATTTCATTGCAAACAAGTTGTGAATCTTTCCATTTCAATCCAGACAAGTTGTTAATGCTTCCATTTCATTCCAAACAAGTTGTGAGTCTTTGCATTTCATTCCAAACAAGTTGTGAATATTTCCATTTTATCCTAAACAAGTTGTGAGTGTTTTCATTTCATTCCAAATAGTTGTGAATGTTTCCATTGGTTCCAAACTCTTCGTGGATATTCCATTTCATTCCAAACTAGTTGTAAAAGTTTGAATTTGAATCCAATTGTTTCTAATTCATTCCAAACAAGTTGTGAATGTTTCTTTTTCATTCCAAACTAGTTGTGAATGGTTCCATTTCATTCCAAACAAGTTGTGATTGTTTCGATTTCATTCCAAACAATTTGTAAATGTTTCCATTCGTTCCAAACTGGTAGTGGAAGTTTCTAATTCATTCCAAACTAGGTGTGAAAGTTTCCATTTCATTCCAAAAAAGTTATGAATCATGCGATTTCATTCCAAACAAGTTGTGAATCTTTGCTTTCATTCCGAACAAGTTGTGAATCTTTGCATTTTATTCCAACCAATTCGGGAATGTTTGCATTTTATTCCAACCAATTCGGGAATGTTTCCATTCATTCCAAACTAGTTGTGAATGCTTCCATTTCATTCCAAACAAGTTATGAATATTTCCATTTCACTCAAAACAAGTTCTGAATGTTTTCATTCGTTTCAAACTCGTTCTCGATGATTCCATTTCATTCCAAACTAGTCGTGAATGTTTCGATTTTTGTCCAAACTAGTTCTAAATGTTTCCATTCACTGCAAACAAGTTTTGAATGTTGGCATTTAATTCCAAACAACTTGTAAATGTTTCAATTTCATTCCAAGCAAGTTGTGAATATATCCATTTCCTTCGAAACTAGTTGTGAATGTTCCCATTTCATTCCAAACAAGTTGTGAATCTTGCCATTTAATTACAAACAAGTTGTGAATGTTTCCACTTGATTCCAAACAAGTTCGGACTGTTTCTATTTCATTCCAAAGAAGTTGTGATTGTTTCCATTTCCTTCGAAATAAGTTGTGAATGTCTACATTTCAGTCCAAAAAAAGTTGTAAATCTTTCCATTTAATTCCAAACAGGTTGTGATTGTTTCCATTCATTCCAAACAAGTTGTGACTCTTTCCGTTTCCTTCCAAACAAGTTGTGAAGTTTTCCGTTTCATTCCAAACATGTTGTGAATGTTTCCATTTGATTGAGAAGAAGTTTGAATGTTTCCATTTCATTCCAAACAAGTTGTCAATCCTTCCATTTCATTCCAAACAAGTTGTGAATGTTTCCATTTCATTCCAAACAAGTTGTGAATGTTTCCATTTCATTCCAAACTAGTCGTGAATCTTGCCATTTCATTCCAAACAAGTTGTGAATCTGTCCATTTTATTCTAAACAAGTTGTGAGTGTTTCCATTTGATTCCAAACAATTGTGAATGTTTCCATTCGTTCCAAACTCTTCGTGGATATTCCATTTCATTCCAAACTAGTTGTGAATGTTTGAATTTGAATCAAACCTAGTTGTGATTGTTTCAATTTCATTCCAAACAAGTTGTGAATGTTTCCATTTGATTCCAAACAAGTTGTGATTGTTTCCATTTCATTCCAAACAAGTTGCCAATCCTTCCATTTGATTCCAAACAAGTTGTGAATGTTTCCATTTCATTCCAAACAAGTTGGGAATGTTTCCATTTCATTCCAATACAAATTGTGAACGTTTCCATTCACTCCAAACTAGTTGTGATCTTACCATTTCATTGCAAACAAGTTGTGAATCTTTCCATTTCAATCCAGACAAGTTGTTAATGCTTCCATTTCATTCCAAACAAGTTGTGAGTCTTTGCATTTCATTCCAAACAAGTTGTGAATATTTCCATTTTATCCTAAACAAGTTGTGAGTGTTTTCATTTCATTCCAAATAGTTGTGAATGTTTCCATTGGTTCCAAACTCTTCGTGGATATTCCATTTCATTTCAAACTAGTTGTAAAAGTTTGAATTTGAATCCAACCTAGTTGTGATTGTTTCTATTTCATTCCAAACAAGTTGTGAATGTTTCTTTTTCATTCCAAACTAGTTGTGAATGGTTCCATTTCATTCCAAACAAGTTGTGATTGTTTCGATTTCATTCCAAACAATTTGTAAATGTTTCCATTCGTTCCAAACTGGTAGTGGAAGTTTCTAATTCATTCCAAACTAGGTGTGAAAGTTTCCATTTCATTCCAAAAAAGTTATGAATCATGCGATTTCATTCCAAACAAGTTGTGAATCTTTGCTTTCATTCCAAACAAGTTGTGAATCTTTGCATTTTATTCCAACCAATTCGGGAATGTTTGCATTTTATTCCAACCAATTCGGGAATGTTTCCATTCATTCCAAACTAGTTGTGAATGCTTCCATTTCATTCCAAACAAGTTATGAATATTTCCATTTCACTCAAAACAAGTTCTGAATGTTTTCGTTCGTTTCAAACTCGTTCTCGATGATTCCATTTCATTCCAAACTAGTCGTGAATGTTTCAATTTTTGTCCAAACTAGTTCTAAATGTTTCCATTCACTGCAAACAAGTTTTGAATGTTGGCATTTAATTCCAAACAACTTGTAAATGTTTCAATTTCATTCCAAGCAAGTTGTGAATATATCCATTTCCTTCGAAACTAGTTGTTAATGTTCCCATTTCATTCCAAACAAGTTGTGAATCTTGCCATTTAATTACAAACAAGTTGTGAATGTTTCCACTTGATTCCAAACAAGTTCGGACTGTTTCTATTTCATTCCAAAGAAGTTGTGATTGTTTCCATTTCCTTCGAAATAAGTTGTGAATGTCTATATTTCATTCCCAAAAAAGTTGTAAATCTTTCCATTTAATTCCAAACAGGTTGTGATTGTTTCCATTCATTCCAAACAAGTTGTGACTCTTTCCGTTTCCTTCCAAACAAGTTGTGAAGGTTTCCGTTTCATTCCAAACAAGTTGTGAATGTTTCCATTTGATTGAAAAGAAGTTTGAATGTTTCCATTTCATTCCAAACAAGTTGTCAACCCTTCCATTTGATTCTAAACAAGTTGTGAATGTTTCCATTTCATTCCAAACAAGTTGTGAATGTTTCCATTTCATTCCAAACTAGTCGTGAATCTTGCCATTTCATTCCAAAGAAGTTGTGAATCTGTCCAATTTATTCTAAACAAGTTGTGAGTGTTTCCATTTGATTCCAAACAATTGTGAATGTTTCCATTCGTTCCAAACTCTTCGTGGATATTCCATTTCATTTCAAACTAGTTGTGAATGTTTGAATTTGAATCAAACCTAGTTGTGAATGTTCCCATTTCATTCCAAACAAGTTGTGAATCTTGCCATTTAATTACAAACAAGTTGTGAATGTTTCCACTTGATTCCAAACAAGTTCGGACTGTTTCTATTTCATTCCAAAGAAGTTGTGATTGTTTCCATTTCCTTCGAAATAAGTTGTGAATGTCTCCATTTCATTCCAAAAAAAGTTGTAAATCTTTCCATTTAATTCCAAACAGGTTGTGATTGTTTCCATTCATTCCAAACAAGTTGTGACTCTTTCTGTTTCCTTCCAAACAAGTTGTGAAGGTTTCCGTTTCATTCCAAACAAGTTGTGAATGTTTCCATTTGATTGAAAAGAAGTTTGAATGTTTCCATTTCATTCCAAACAAGTTTTCAATCGTTCCATTTGATTCCAAACAAGTTGTGAATGTTTCCATTTCATTCCAAACAAATTGTGAATGTTTCCATTTCATTCCAAACAAATTGTGAAGGTTTCCATTCATTCCAAACTAGTCGTGAATCTTGCCATTTCATTCCAAACAAGTTGTGAATCTGTCCATTTTATTCTAAACAAGTTGTGAGTGTTTCCATTTGATTCCAAACAATTGTGAATGTTTCCATTCGTTCCAAACTATTCGTGGATATTCCATTTCATTCCATTTTATTCTAAACAAGTTGTGAATGTTTCCATTTGATTCCAAACAAGTTGTGATTGTTTCCATTTCATTCCAAACAAGTTGCCAATCCTTCCATTTGATTCCAAACAAGTTGTGAATGTTTCCATTTCATTCCAAACAAGTTGGGAATGTTTCCATTTCATTCCAAACAAATTGTGAACGTTTCCATTCACTCCAAACTAGTTGTGATCTTACCATTTCATTGCAAACAAGTTGTTAATCTTTCCATTTCATTCCAGACAAGTTGTTAATGCTTCCATTTCATTCCAAACAAGTTGTGAGTCTTTGCATTTCATTCCAAACAAGTTGTGAATATTTCCATTTTATTCTAAACAAGTTGTGAGTGTTTTCATTTCATTCCAAATAGTTGTGAATGTTTCCATTGGTTCCAAACTCTTCGTGGATATTCCATTTCATTCCAAACTAGTTGTAAAAGTTTGAATTTGAATCCAACCTAGTTGTGATTGTTTCTATTTCATTCCAAACAAGTTGTGAATGTTTCAATTTCATTACAAACAAGTTGTGAATGTTTCTTTTTCATTCCAAACTAGTTGTGAATGGTTCCATTTCATTCCAAACAAGTTGTGATTGTTTCGATTTCATTCCAAACAATTTGTAAATGTTTCCATTCGTTCCAAACTGGTAGTGGAAGTTTCTAATTCATTCCAAACTAGTTGTGAAAGTTTCCATTCCATTCCAAAAAAGTTATGAATCATACGATTTCATTCCAAACAAGTTGTGAATCTTTGCTTTCATTCCAAACAAGTTTTTGATGTTTCCATTTCATTCCAAACAAGTTGTGAATCTTTGCATTTTATTCCAACCAGTTCGGGAATGTTTGCATTTTATTCCGACCAATTCGGGAATGTTTCCATTCATTCCAAACTAGTTGTGAATGCTTCCATTTCATTCCAAACAAGTTATGAATATTTCCATTTCACTCAAAACAAGTTCTAAATATTTTCGTTCGTTTCAAACTCGTTCTCGATGATTCCATTTCATTCCAAACTAGTTGTGAATGTTTGAATTTGAATCAAACCTAGTTGTGATTGTTTCAATTTCATTCCAAACAAGTTGTGAATGTTTCCATTTGATTCCAAACAAGTTGTGATTGTTTCCATTTCATTCCAAACAAGTTGCCAATCCTTCCATTTGATTCCAAACAAGTTGTGAATGTTTCCATTTCATTCCAAACAAGTTGGGAATGTTTCCATTTCATTCCAAACAAATTGTGAACGTTTCCATTCACTCCAAACTAGTTGTGATCTTACCATTTCATTGCAAACAAGTTGTGAATCTTTCCATTTCATTCCAGACAAGTTGTTAATGCTTCCATTTCATTCCAAACAAGTTGTGAGTCTTTGCATTTCATTCCAAACAAGTTGTGAATATTTCCATTTTATTCTAAACAAGTTGTGAGTGTTTTCATTTCATTCCAAATAGTTGTGAATGTTTCCATTGGTTCCAAACTCTTCATGGATATTCCATTTCATTCCAAACTAGTTGTAAAAGTTTGAATTTGAATCCAACCTAGTTGTGATTGTTTCTATTTCATTCCAAACAAGTTGTGAATGTTTCAATTTCATTACAAACAAGTTGTGAATGTTTCTTTTTCATTCCAAACTAGTTGTGAATGGTTCCATTTCATTCCAAACAAGTTGTGATTGTTTCGATTTCATTCCAAACAATTTGTAAATGTTTCCATTCGTTCCAAACTGGTACTGGAAGTTTCTAATTCATTCCAAACTAGTTGTGAAAGTTTCCATTCCATTCCAAAAAAGTTATGAATCATGCGATTTCATTCCAAACTAGTCGTGAATCTTTGCTTTCATTCCAAACAAGTTTTTGATGTTTCCATTTCATTCCAAACAACTTGTGAATCTTTGCATTTTATTCCAACCAATTCGGGAATGTTTCCACTCATTCCAAACTAGTTGTGAATGCTTCCATTTCATTCCAAACAAGTTATGAACATTTCAATTTCACTCAAAACAAGTTCTGAATGTTTTCGTTCGTTTCAAACTCGTTCTCGATGATTCCATTTCATTCCAAACAAGTCGTGAATATTTCGATTTTTGTCCAAACTAGTTCTGAATGTTTCCATTCACTGCAAACAAGTTTTGAATGTTGGCATTTAATTCCAAACAACTTGTAAATGTTTCAATTTCATTCCAAGCAAGTTGTGAATATATCCATTTCCTTCGAAACTAGTTGTGAATGTTCCCATTTCATTCCAAACAAGTTGTGAGTCTTGCCATTTAATTACAAACAAGTTGCGAATGTTTCCACTTGATTCCAAACAAGTTCGGACTGTTTCTATTTCATTCCAAAGAAGTTGTGATTGTTTCCATTTCCTTCGAAATAAGTTGTGAATGTCTCCATTTCATTCCAAAAAAAGTTGTAAATCTTTCCATTTAATTCCAAACAGGTTGTGATTGTTTCCATTCATTCCAAACAAGTTGTGACTCTTTCCGTTTCCTTCCAAACAAGTTGTGAAGGTTTCCGTTTCATTCCAAACAAGTTGTGAATGTTTCCATTTGATTGAAAAGAAGTTTGAATGTTTCCATTTCATTCCAAACAAGTTGTCAATCCGTCCATTTGATTCCAAACAAGTTGTGAATGTTTCCATGTCATTCCAAACAAGTTGTGAGTATTTCCATTTCATTCCAAACAAATTGTGAACGTTTCCATTTCATTCCAAACAAATTGTGAACGTTTCCATTCATTCCAAACTAGTTGTGAATCTTGCCATTTCATTCCAAAAAAGTTGTGAATGTTTCAATTTCATTCCAAACAAGTTGTGAATGTTTCTTTTTCATTCCAAACTAGTTGTGAATGGTTCCATTTCATTCCAAACAAGTTGTGATTGTTTCGATTTCATTCCAAACAATTTGTAAATGTTTCCATTCGTTCCAAACTGGTAGTGGAAGTTTCTAATTCATTCCAAACTAGTTGTGAAAGTTTCCATTCCATTCCAAAAAAGTTATGAATCATGCGATTTCATTCCAAACAAGTTGTGAATCTTTGCTTTCATTCCAAACAAGTTTTTGATGTTTCCATTTCATTCCAAACAAGTTGTGAATCTTTGCATTTTATTCCAACCAATTCGGGAATGTTTGCATTTTATTCCGACCAATTCGGGAATGTTTCCATTCATTCCAAACTAGTTGTGAATGCTTCCATTTCATTCCAAACAAGTTATGAATATTTCCATTTCACTCAAAACAAGTTCTGAATGTTTTCGTTCGTTTCAAACTCGTTCTCGATGATTCCATTTCATTCCAAACTAGTCGTGAATGTTTCGATTTTTGTCCAAACTAGTTCTGAATGTTTCCATTCACTGCAAACAAGTTTTGAATGTTGGCATTTAATTCCAAACAACTTGTAAATGTTTCAATTTCATTCCAAGCAAGTTGTGAATATAGCCATTTCCTTCGAAACTAGTTGTGAATGTTCCCATTTCATTCCAAACAAGTTGTGAATCTTGCCATTTAATTACAAACAAGTTGTGAATGTTTCCACTTGATTCCAAACAAGTTCGGACTGTTTCTATTTCATTCCAAAGAAGTTGTGATTGTTTCCATTGCCTTCGAAATAAGTTGTGAATGTCTCCATTTCATTCCAAAAAAAGTTGTAAATCTTTCCATTTAATTCCAAACAGGTTGTGATTGTTTCCACTCATTCCAAACAAGTTGTGACTCTTTCCGTTTCCTTCCAAACAAGTTGTGAAGGTTTCCGTTTCATTCCAAACAAGTTGTGAATGTTTCCATTTGATTGAAAAGAAGTTTGAATGTTTCCATTTCATTCCAAACAAGTTGTCAATCCGTCCATTTGATTCCAAACAAGTTGTGAATGTTTCCATTTCATTCCAAACAAGTTGTGAGTGTTTCCATTTCATTCCAAACAAATTGTGAACGTTTCCATTTCATTCCAAACAAATTGTGAACGTTTCCATTCATTCCAAACTAGTTGTGAATCTTGCCATTTCATTCCAAAAAAGTTGTGAATGTTTCAATTTCATTCCAAACAAGTTGTGAATGTTTCTTTTTCATTCCAAACTAGTTGTGAATGGTTCCATTTCATTCCAAACAAGTTGTGATTGTTTCGATTTCATTCCAAACAATTTGTAAATGTTTCCATTCGTTCCAAACTGGTAGTGGAAGTTTCTAATTCATTCCAAACTAGTTGTGAAAGTTTCCATTCCATTCCAAAAAAGTTATGAATCATGCGATTTCATTCCAAACAAGTTGTGAATCTTTGCTTTCATTCCAAACAAGTTTTTGATGTTTCCATTTCATTCCAAACAAGCTGTGAATCTTTGCATTTAATTCCAAACAGGTTGTGAATGTTTGCATTTTATTCCAAACTAGTTGTGATTGTTTCCATTTCCTTCGAAATAAGTTGTGAATGTCTCCATTTCATTCCAAAAAAAGTTGTAAATCTTTCCATTTAATTCCAAACAGGTTGTGATTGTTTCCACTCATTCCAAACAAGTTGTGACTCTTTCCGTTTCCTTCCAAACAAGTTGTGAAGGTTTCCGTTTCATTCCAAACAAGTTGTGAATGTTTCCATTTGATTGAAAAGAAGTTTGAATGTTTCCATTTCATTCCAAACAAGTTGTCAATCCCTCCATTTGATTCCAAACAAGTTGTGAATGTTTCCATTTCATTCCAAACAAGTTGTGAATGTTTCCATTTCATTCCAAACAAATTGTGAACGTTTCCATTCATTCCAAACTAGTTGTGAATCTTGCCATTTCATTCCAAACAGGTTGTGAATCTGTCCATTTTATTCTAAACAAGTTGTGAGTGTTTCCATTTGATTCCAAACAATTGTGAATGTTTCCATTCGTTCCAAACTCTTCGTGGATATTCCATTTCATTCCAAACTAGTTGTAAATGTTTGAATTTGAATCAAACCTAGTTGTGATTGTTTCAATTTCATTCCAAACAAGTTGTGAATGTTTCCATTTGATTCCAAACAAGTTATGATTGTTTCCATTTCATTCCAAACAAGTTGCCAATCCTTCCATTTGATTCCAAACAAGTTGTGAATGTTTCCATTTCATTCCAAACAAGTTGGGAATGTTTCCATTTCATTCCAAACAAATTGTGAACGTTTCCATTCACTCCAAACTAGCTGTGATCCTACCATTTCATTGCAAACAAGTTGTGAATCTTTCCATTTCATTCCAGACAAGTTGTTAATGCTTCCATTTCATTCCAAACAAGTTGTGAGTCTTTGCATTTCATTCCAAACAAGTTGTGAATATTTCAATTTTATTCTAAACAAGTTGTGAGTGTTTTCATTTCATTCCAAATAGTTGTGAATGTTTCCATTGGTTCCAAACTCTTCGTGGATATTCCATTTCATTCCAAACTAGTTGTAAAAGTTTGAATTTGAATCCAAACAAGTTGTGAATGTTTCAATTTCATTACAAACAAGTTGTGAATGTTTCTTTTTCATTCCAAACTAGTTGTGAATGGTTCCATTTCATTCCAAACAAGTTGTGATTGTTTCGATTTCATTCCAAACAATTTGTAAATGTTTCCATTCGATGCAAACTGGTACTGGAAGTTTCTAATTCATTCCAAACTAGTTGTGAAAGTTTCCATTCCATTCCAAAAAAGTTATGAATCATGCGATGTCATTCCAAACAAGTTGTGAATCTTTGCTTTCATTCCAAACAAGTTTTTGATGTTTCCATTTCATTCCAAACAAGTTGTGAATCTTTGCATTTTATTCCAACCAATTCGGGAATGTTTGCATTTTATTCCGACCAATTCGGGAATGTTTCCATTCATTCCAAACTAGTTGTGAATGCTTCAATTTCATTCCAAACAAGTTATGAATATTTCCATTTCACTCAAAACAAGTTCTGAATGTTTTCGTTCGTTTCAAACTCGTTCTCGATGATTCCATTTCATTCCAAACAAGTCGTGAATGTTTCGATTTTTTTCCAAACTAGTTCTGAATGTTTCCATTCACTGCAAACAAGTTTTGAATGTTGGCATTTAATTCCAAACAACTTATAAATGTTTCAATTTCATTCCAAGCAATTTGTGAATATATCCATTTCCTTCGAAACTAGTTGTGAATGTTCCCATTTCATTCCAAACAAGTTGTGAATCTTGCCATTTAATTACAAACAAGTTGTGAATGTTTCCACTTGATTCCAAACAGGTTCGGACTGTTTCTATTTCATTCCAAAGAAGTTGTGATTGTTTCCATTTCCTTCGAAATAAGTTGTGAATGTCTCCATTTCATTCCAAAAAAAGTTGTAAATCTTGTTGGAATTCTTGGCGCACCAAGATCCTTTTAAGATAGGATTTGAGCTCCTCGAGCTAACTATAGCTTGAAAAGGTATCTAAGGCAGCTAGAAGTAGCTCCCCTTAGCTCAAGTCAGCTCACTTCAGCTTATGGTAGCTGAATGTAGCTGGACTTCAGCTCAAGTTAGCTCAAGTAAGCTCAAGTCAACTCACTTCAGCTTATGGTAGCTGAATGTAGCTGGACTTCAGCTCAAGTCAGCTCACTTCAACTTTTGGTAGCTGAGTGTAGCTGGACTTCAGTTTACTTCAGCTGAAAGCAGCTAACTCCAGCTCAAGGTCAGTTCTTGGAGCTGGACCTTAGTTCATGGTGCTAGGTTGGAGCTCAATGGTGCATAAGTAGCATATTGAGCTAGCTTTGTGCCAGCTCACCTTGTTTTTAGCTCAAAACCACCAAGAGACACATCTTTTGTGTAAAGGTATGTCTCTTCATCAAAAGAAATAACTCTTGGCTAAAAGAACATGTCCTTTCATCCAAAGGAAGTGTTCCTTGGGTGAATGGACATGTATATTCGGCCATAGGGTGCTCATAGCACCAAGAGTGATGTCCTTTGACTTTAAAGGACATGTATGTTCGGCCATGGAGGTGGTTGAGGTGGTTATTGCACCAAATGTGATGTCCTTTAGACTTAAAAGACATGTATTTTCGCCCATAAGGTAGTTATGGGTGGTTATAGGCCAAAGGAAGTGTTCCTTGACTTAAAAGACATGTATTTTCGCCCATAAGGTAGTTATGGGTGGTTATAGGCCAAAGGAAGTGTTCCTTGGCTAAAAGACATGTATTTTCGCCACCATACATGACCCTTAGCCAAAGGAAGTGTTCTTTGGCTTAAAGGACACCTTTCTTGGTGTAAAGGTGTGCCTTTTGGTCATCTATAAATAGCCTTTAGTGGCTGGCCATTGTGAGTACGAATTTTACACTCAATTTGCACCATTTTTCTTGAGAGAAAAATTCCTCCTTTCATTCCTTTAAAGAGCCGAAATATTAGACACTTTCTTAGAGCATTGTGGGTGGAATTACATTGAGATTCTTCATCTCAATTCAAGCCTCAAGGCGTATCTCTAAGATCAAGTCCTTCCTTTTCCTTTTCGGCACAAGACTATCAAAAAGGAAGGTACGCATCCTTTCTTGCTTTAGTAGCATGCTAAGGATTTAAATTTTATGAATGATCTTAGTGGCATGCTAAGTTTGTTTGACTGGATAAGTATGTCTATATTCATGTTGAACTCAAATAGCATGCTAGATATTGTTTTTTGAGACAATATGTATGGAAAACTTATATGCATGTGGCATATACACAAATGAATAACATAAGAGTGTGTTATTATTGAGATCCTGAAAATCTTCAATTGGTATCAGAGCCTAGGTCATGAATATGTATATGTTACATGTTGTGAGCATGATTTAGGATCATACATATGTGTATGATTTCGATGAAGGTTAATAAAGGATATGTGTATGAAACAATGAAGGCATGTTTATATATTTCTGATCGAATGTTATATGCATCTCTTTTGCCATATATGAGCATGTTAGAAGTTGTTTTCATACACATGTTGCTTTGTTGAGTCTTGTTGTGTAAATTGAACTAAAACATGTGAATTGCATCAATGTAGATGGCTTGTAAGAATATTGTTGCTGAATTAAACCGTGACCTCAAATTGGATGGTGAAAACTATTCAATTTGGCAACAGAAAGTCAAATTCATTTTAACTGAGCAAGATACTCTTGATGTACTCACTCAAGAGATCATGCCTCCTGCTGAGGGAGAGGATAAGACTGCCTATGAGGCATTCCTAAAGAAGAACTCTATGTGTAGAGTCACTCTCCTTTCCACTATGGTGGATGAGATTATGGTGGAATTCTCCATGCTTGAGGGGGCCAGGGCCATATGGGACTCTGTCAAGGCCAAGTATGGAGATGTTTCTGTAGAGAAACAACGCTCGATGATTCTCAGGTTTGAGAATTATGTGAAGCGTGCTGATCACTCTATGAGTGCTCACTTGCGTGAGATGTCACGCATGATCCACCAACTCAAGACGGCAGGGCATGTGCTCACTGATGAGCAACAAGTGCAAGCAATAATTCGTTCCTTGCCTGATGAGGAATGGCAGTTGATGAAGGTCAACTTACGCCATAACCCTCAAATAATGTCATTTGATGACATTGCCCGTCACCTCCTCCTTGAGGCTGAGGTAATGGCCCTCAAGGACCATTCTAAGGCATATGTTGCCTCATCTTCTATCCAGAAGGGATGGAAGAAGAATGGTGGAAAAGGAGGGCCAAAGAAGGGCAAGGGAAAAGTTCCTGCTTCTAAGAAAAGGTTCAAGAAGAAACGGGACATAAGCAAGCTAAAGTGCTTCAACTGTGGGTATAAAGGACACTTTGCAAAGGATTGCAAAGGTCCACCCAAGGTACATACATACCCTTCTACTTCCATTGTACATGTTGTGTCATGTACATTACTAACTGAGTGCAATTCTTTGTGGATTGTAGACTCGGGAGCAACAGACCACATAGCACGGGAGAAGTCCTGGTTTGTGGCCTACAGGAAGCTCTCAAAAGGAGGAGGCCAATCAAAGGGAGTGCATATTCCACACTAGATGCCGAATCAAAGATCAAGTGTGCAGCCTCATTGTTGATGGAGGAAGTTGCACCAATGTAGCAAGTTCAACCATGGTGGAGAAGTTGAAGCTTCCAACTCAAAAGCACCCACAACCATATAGGCTTCAATGGTTGAATGATGCCGGGGAGGTAAAAGTGGTAAAGCAAGTTTCGGTTAAATTCAAAATTGGTACTTACCATGATAAAATTCTTTGTGATGTTGTTCCTATGCATGCTTGCCATATTTTGCTTGGAAGGCCGTGGCAATTTGATAAGAAAGTCACACATGATGGAGAGAAAAACTTGTACTCATTTGTCCATGAAGGAAGGCCGGTCACACTTAGTCCACTTTCACCACAACAAGTTTTGGAGGATCAAAGGAAACTTCAAAGTAAGGTTGAGAGAAAAATAAATGAGGGGAAAGTTGAGGGCAAGAGTGAAGAGGGGAAAGCCGAGAGACAAAATGAGAGATCAAGTGAGATGAGTGACCATGAGGGGAAGAAGAGTGGAGAGTTCCCGAGAGAAAAGAATGAGAGGAAGTTGAGTGGCAAAAAAGAGTGCTATATTGCTAAAATGAGTGATGTGAGGAAAGCCATTCAAGCACAAAGACCAGTGCTTCTTTTAATTTACAAAGAATCTTTACTTGTTGTCAATGATCTAACACATCTTCCTAGTGTTGTTGTGTCTTTGTTGCAGGACTTTGAAGATGTTTTCCCTGAAGATTCGAAAGGTTTGCCTCCAATTAGAGGCATTGAGCATCAAATAGACCTAGTCCCGGGAACACCAATTCCAAATCGGCCAGCTTATAGAACCAATCCCGAGGAGACTAAGGAGATTGAGAAGCAAGTAAAGGAGTTGTTGGACAAAGGCCTTGTGAGGGAAAGTTTGAGTCCTTGTGCCGTACCTGTACTTTTGGTGCCAAAGGAGGATGGTTCATGGCGCATGTGCATGGATTGTAGGCCTGTCAACAAGATCACTGTAAAGTATAGACATCCTATTCCTAGACTTGATGATATGCTTGATGAGTTGCATGGTTCTACTTTGTTTTCAAAGATTGATTTAAAAAGTGGGTACCATCAAATTAGGATGAGGGAAGGGGATGAATGGAAAACTGCTTTCAAAACAAAGTTTGGACTTTACGAATGGTTAGTCATGCCTTTTGGACTAACTAATGCTCCTAGTACTTTCATGAGACTTATGAATCATGTCTTGCGTGACTTCATTGGAAAGTTTGTTGTTGTGTACTTTGATGATATCCTAGTATATAGCAAGAACTTAGAAGAGCATGTTGGACACCTCACACAAGTACTAAGCACCTTAAGAGGACAAAAGTTGTATGCTAACTTGAAGAAGTGCTCTTTTTGTGTTGACAAAGTTGTTTTCCTTGGATTTGTTGTGAGTTCACATGGAATTGAGGTAGATCAAGAGAAGGTGAGAGCCATACAAGAATGGCCGACGCCAACATCCATCACTGAGGTGAGATCTTTCCATGGGCTAGCTAGCTTCTATAGGAGGTTTGTTAGAAATTTTTCTACCATTGCTGCACCTCTAACTGAAGTTATAAAGAAGAATGTGGGATTTAAGTGGGGAAAAGCTCAAGAAGATGCTTTCGGGTTGTTAAAGGAAAAGTTATGCCATGCACCACTTTTAGCTTTGCCTAACTTTGCTAATACTTTTGAAGTTGAGTGTGATGCTTCAGGTATAGGCATTGGAGCTGTATTGATGCAAGGAGGCCGCCCCATTGCATACTTTAGTGAGAAGTTGAATGGTGCTAGCTTGAACTATCCCACATATGACAAGGAGCTCTATGCTTTGGTAAGAGCTTTGGAGACTTGGCAACATTATTTGTGGCCAAGAGAGTTTGTGATTCACACTGATCACCAAGCCCTTAAGTTTCTTAGTGGGCAAGGTAAGTTGAATAGAAGGCATGCTAAATGGGTAGAGTTTATTGAGTCATTCCCATATGTTATCAAATACAAGCAAGGTAAGGATAATATAGTGGCGGATGCACTTTCAAGAAGGTATGCTTTACTTTCGGCTTTAGATGCAAAAGTTTTGGGTTTTGAACACTTGAAGGATTTGTATGCTAGTGATGATGATTTCGGTGAGATTTATTCTAAGTGTTCTAAGTTTGCTTTTGAGAAGTTCTACCAAGTTAATGGCTTTCTTTTCAAAGAAAACAGGTTGTGCATACCAAAGACATCTTTGAGGGAATTGCTCACAAAGGAAGCTCATTGTGGAGGACTTATGGGTCACTTTGGACAAGCCAAGACTTTGCATACTTTGAAGGAACATTACCATTGGCCGAATATGGTAAAGGATGTGAAGAAGGTATGTGAGCAATGCATTGCATGTAGAAAGGCAAAATCCACTCACACTTCACATGGGTTATACACACCACTTCCTACACCTAGTCATCCATGGGTAGATATTTCTATGGACTTCATTGTTGGATTGCCTAGGACTAAAGGAAACCGTGACTCTATCTTTGTTGTAGTTGATAGGTTTTCTAAGATGGCTCATTTTATTCCATGCAATAAGACTGATGATGCTATTCATGTGGCTGAATTGTTTTTCAAAGAAATTGTTAGACTTCATGGTGTTCCTAGAACAATAGTTTCGGATAGAGACACTAAATTTCTAAGCCACTTTTGGAGGACTTTGTGGGGTAAGTTAGGAACTAAGCTTTTGTTTTCTACATCCTGTCACCCACAAACTGATGGGCAAACTGAGGTAACTAATAGGACTTTAGGTTCCATGCTTAGAGCTATCATTGGTAAAAATTTGAAAGCTTGGGAAGATTGTTTGCCTCATGTAGAATTTGCTTATAATAGGTCCATGCATTCTACTACTAATTTGTCACCTTTTGAGATTGTTTATGGTTTTAATCCTTTAACACCATTGGATCTTTTACCCTTACCTACTCATGAGGTATCTAGTTTGGATGGTAGTAAGAAGGTCGAGAGCATCAAGAAGTTGCATGAGAAGGTTAAGCAACAAATTGAACTCAAAAATCAACAAGTTGCTAAAAAAGCCAATCAAGGCCGAAGGAGAGTTGTGTTTGAGCCTGGAGATTGGGTTTGGTTACACATGAGAAAAGAAAGATTTCCAGCTGCAAGGAGGACTAAGCTTCATCCAAGAGGAGATGGTCCATTCCAAGTCATTAAAAAGATCAATGACAATGCATACATGCTAGACTTGCCGGGTGAGTATAATGTGAGTGCTACTTTTAATGTTTCTGATTTGTCTCTGTTTGAACATGCAGATTCGTGGACGAATCCTTCTAAGGAGGGGGGAGTTGATGTGATCAAGGAAGGCACACATGGAGAAGGCAAGGACCCATTGAAGGTTTCTAGTGGACCTATGACAAGGAAGAAAGCTAAGGAGCTCTCAAGTGCACTACAAGGCTTTGTTTCAAGTTTCTTCATGGAGAATGGACATGGAACTTCACAAGCAGCTGCTGGAACTTTCAAGACACCATATGGAGATGATGGATATACTTGGTACTCAGTTCTGGAGTGCTTAGACAAGCCACAAAACAAGGACACCAAGGACACCACTCAAAGTGCACCATTTGAGCCACCTTAAGTGTTCTTGATGCATTTTGTGTCCACAAGCTGGATTTTTGAGCTCTAACTTTTCAGACCTTCATTACCACATCTAATATGAAGATTCATGCCATTGGAACTCAAAGATTCAAGCTTGGAGCTGAAGATACAAGAGAGAACCTTAAAGTGCCCAAAATGCACCCAAAAAGGCTATTTGGGAGTTTTCGGGTTTAATCTTGTATTTATATTTTATTTTCGTTCAAATCCTATTTAGATACATTATTTAGGAAGTTATTTAGGCTATGGAATAGTTTTAAATCGTTTTGGGCAAGTGGAATACGCTGCATTTATTAAACTTGTTCAAACTAGGAATTAGAGTCCTAATTTGACTAGGATTTCCTATGTCTTTGTATCTAGGATTCCTAAGGGATTTAGGCTGCGAATTTTTCCTAGTTTTTAACCCTAGTTTAGGCCTATATAAAGGCACATATTCTGGATGTAAACAGACAGATTATTGCCGAAATAATATTGCTCTTTGGAGAGGTTTTCTCTTTGGTTCTTGGCGGACTGCCTTGGTGCACAAGTGTGCTTGTGTTCTTGGAGTTCTATACTTCTCGTTTCTAATCACAGGTTGATTAGGGGTGGGGGTTTTAAACCCAGTCTTTTTGATGTCTTGTGGAGCTTGAATCTCATCTTGGGCGCATTTCATGGTCTTTATACCATAGGGGTTCGCATCAAATTCTTTGTGGATTGTAGACTCGGGAGCAACAGACCACATAGCATGGGAGAAGTCCTGGTTTGTGGCCTACAGGAAGCTCTCAAAAGGAGCTAAGCACATTTCAGTAGGAAATGATGCCAGGCTGGAAGTGGAAGGCATAGGAACATGTAGGATTCCTATAGATATTGGATATTTGTATCTAATAGATGTATTGTATGTACCAAACATTTGTAGAAATTTGATTTCTATAAGTTGTATGTTGAAGTACAATTATTGCTTTAATTTCTTTAATAATAGTGTGTCTATTATTAAAGATAATCAGATAGTGTGCACTTGTTCAGTTAATAATGGGCTTTATGAGTTAAAGCCAACTGACCATTCTGTTGCAAGTCCTAGTTGCTATGTGACAGAGGTCACAAATGAAATGAGATGGCATGAAAGGTTAGGTCATATTGGTCAAGATAGAATGAACAAGCTAGCCAAGGGTGGCTTGCTAGGTTCCTTGACCAAGGTTGTCCTTCCAAGTTGTCAATCATGCCTAGAAGGCAAAGCCACAAGAAAGCCTTTTGGCAAAGCAACTAGGAGAGGTGAGGCACTTAGTTTAGTTCACTCTGACCTGTGTGGGCCAATGAGGGTTGAATCTAGAAATGGATTTAAGTATTTCATCACATTCACAGATGATTATACTCGATTCACCCATATCTACTTACTCAGAAACAAGGCAGAGGCCTTGGCATGCTTTGAGAAGTATGTGTACTTGGTTGAGAACCAAGTAGGTAAGAAGATTAAATCCTTGAGGACAGATAGGGGTGGAGAGTATACATCTAATGCATTCAAAGCATTTTGTGACTTGAAAGGTATTGAGAGGGAGTTCACCCTTCCTTGGACACCCCAACAGAATGGAGTGTCTGAGAGGAAGAATAGAACTCTTATGGACATGGTACGTTCCATGATGGCAAAGGCCAATTTAGACATCACTTATTGGAGTGATGCACTGCTGTGTGCAGTTCATGTCCTTAATAGAGTACCCACCAAGAATGTGAATTCTTCTCCATATGAGTTATGGAAGAAGAAAACTCCTAACCTAAGCTATTTACGCCCTTGGGGTTGTTTAGCTTATGTTCACATAACGGACCACCCTTTGGGAAAGTTGGGTCCAAGAGGGAGGAAGTGTGCCTTCCTTGGTTATGCTGAACAATCTAGGGGTTATGTGTTCTTGGATGTAAGTCACAAAATTGGGAACATCTTTGATGCAAGGAATGCTAACTTTGTGGAGGATGAGTTCCCCAAAGTTGGTGAGTGTGGTGACTTAACCTCATTAAGCCAGATCCTAGATGAGGGTCAACCAAGTGTCATAAGGACACTTGGGACACATGCACCTACTCTAGAGGGAGTACCTCAACCACGTGGAGCAATGGCTCTAGAAATCCCTGTTGTTGTGGACCAACATGAGCAAGACTTCCAAGAGGAAGGTTTTGTTCAAGAGGGAGTTGAGGATACTCAAGGGCAAAATGTTGAGCCTCAAGAGATGGAGCATGAGTTGCCTCCATCTCAGCCTATATTGAGAAGATCAATGAGGAAATTTGGACCACCTAAAGAATGGTGGATCCTGGATAGTGAGGCAAACTTGGTTGCATCTGAGATAGATGAGCCAAGTAACATTGAGGAGGCTCTTGAGGGTGAACAAAGGGAAGAGTGGCTAAATGCAATGAAGGATGAGTTGCATTCGATGCATCTCAATGGGGTTTGGGAGTTAAGTGATCTTCCTCCAGGCCGTAAGGCAATTGGGAACAAGTGGGTTCTCAAGATCAAGGTGAACTCTGATGGAAGTATCGAAAGATACAAGGCCCGGTTGGTGGCCAAGGGTTTCACACAGAAGGAGGGTGTTGATTTCAAAGACACCTTCTCTCCTGTTGTGAAATTCACTTCCATCAAGATATTACTTGCCATTGTGGCAAATCTAGACTTAGAGTTACATCAGATGGATGTAAAGACCGCCTTTCTCAATGGTGAATTGAGTGAGGAGATATATATGAGACAACCTGAGGGGTTTGTCCAAAAGGGTCAAGAGGACAAGGTATGTAGACTAAAGAAGTCTATCTATGGTCTTAAGCAAGCTTCAAGACAGTGGTACTTGAAGTTTCACCATGCAATCACAAACTATGGCTTTGTGATGATGCATGAAGACCATTGTGTATACTTGTACTCTTCTGGGTCTAGTTTTGCAGTATTGACTCTATATGTAGATGATATACTGATTGCAAGTAATAGGCTTGCATTGTTAAGTACCATCAAGGGATGGTTGTCTTCCACCTTTGACATGAAGGATATGGGAGAGGCTGCCTTTATTCCAGGGGTGAAGATCCTGAGGAATAGAAAGGCAAGGCTATTGGCCCTTTCTCAAGAATCTTATATTGATAAGATTCTTGCAAGGTTCAACTTAACAAATGCAAAGCCCATGAGTACACCTCTTGCATATGGTTGCAAGATTGGAGAGGACTTATGTCCTAAGACTCCAAAGGAGAAGGAAGAGATGGCTCAGATTCCCTACCTAAGTGCCATTGGTAGCTTGATGTACGCCATGTTATGTACAAGGCCAGACATCAGCCAAGCGGTTGGTCTTTTAGCACGATATTCTTCCAACCCTGGTCTGGAGCATTGGAAGAATGTCAAGAGGATCCTAAGGTACCTCAAGGGTACTAAGGATTATTGGCTTTGTTACCAAGGTAAAGACCTTGGTTTACGTGGCTATTCTGATGCTGATTGGGGTGGGGATAGAGACTCCAGCAAGTCTACATCTGGTTATCTTTTCATGCTAAATGGTGGTGCTACTACTTGGTGTAGTAAGAAGCAAACTTGTACAGCATTGTCCACAATGGAGGCTGAATTTGTTTCATGTGCCTCAGCTGTACAAGAAGCCCTTTGGCTAGGTTATTTCCTTAAGAATTTGGAGTCCAAGGTTTCTATTGAGAGACCTATTACTATCTACAGTGATAGTATGGCAGCCATGGCTTATACTAAGGACCCCAAATACCATGGAAAAACCAAGCACATTAGCATGAAATATAACTTTGTAAGGGATGCAATTGAAGAGGGTGAAGTTAGGATTGAGTACATTTCTACAGACCTGATGGTGGCAGATCCTCTCACTAAGCCATTGCCACCACTTGTGTTTGCTCGACATGTTAGAGCAATGGGTCTTAGAAGAATGTAAATGTTGGATGTACTTCACCTCTTTGGTGTCACACATGTTAAGTATTATTTTTGTGATAATATAGATTATTTTATGAAATAATCAGTTCAATTTTAGAAAACACAACGAACAAATGAACATGTCAAACATAGGTAGAGAATGACTTTCTCACACGAGTCATTCGCCCTTGATCTTTGTGTAAGATTAAGGATGAGACTGGCTAAAGACTTAAATGAATGGTACATTTAAGTGGGAGTCATGCTCCAACACATGACACTTTAGCCTTTCATGGTCGCCTAGATTATGAGTAATCAAGGTTCAATGCTTTGGTGCATTCAGTTTGTATGACCATTCATACATCCTAGCTGATGCGAACCCCGATGGTATAAAGACCATGAAACGCGCCCAAGATGTTTTTCAAGCTCCACAAGACATCAAAGAGACTAGGTTTAAAACCCCCACCCCTAATCAACCTGTGATTAGAAACGAGAAGTATAGAACTCCAAGAACACAAGCATACTTGTGCACCAAGGCAGTCCGCCAAGAACCAAAGAGAAAACCTCTCCAAAGAGCAATATTATTTCGAAATTTTTCTGTGTATTTACATCCAGAATATGTGCCTTTATATAGGCCTAAACTAGGGTTAAAAGCTGGGCAAAATTCGCAGCCCAAGTCACCTAGGAAACCTAGTTACAAAGGACTCAAGAAAACCTAGTCAAACTAGGATTCCTACACCCTTTTAACACAAGTTTAAGGTGTGCAGCGAATTCCATTTATCCTAAGTGACCTAAATCACTTCCATGGCCTAAATAAAATCCTAAATAATGTAAATAAACAGGAACATAAAATAAAATACGTTACAAAATAAGATTGGCCATAAAAACTCCAAAATAGCCTTCTTGGGTGATTCTGGCTTGTGTCTCCAACTTCAAGCTGAAATTCGAACTTGATGAAGCAATGATTTATCAAAATTCAAAGCATGAAAGTTGTATCTCTCTTTCTTAGCTTTGAAATGACACCTGAACCACACAAAACGGACATCTAAAGCCAAAGATATACCCAAAATACTGCAACTGCTTCTGAACCAGCGATAACTCGTAAATCGCGACTTTGAAGCTAAATTGGACCTCCTTAACGTGCAAACTGGGTTTCACGGTCTTCATATGATTTGTAGCTCCAGATGTTAGCTTTCCAATGAATCAAGAATTACGTAATTCTGATCCGTTTAGCTCAAGATATGATTTTTCAACCAGAATATCGCCAGTCTGTCAACATCCAAGCTTGGCCATCATCTCCATATGATTCCTTCCATGTTCCAGCAGCTCCCATCCTTAGTTGTGCCTTCTTTGATCGTATCACTAGCCTATGTTAGATGTAAGCAAGGGCTTACATGGAGAAATTTCATGGTTGTTGACATGTCCTCCTTTTATATGTTAAGAGGAGTACACTTAATGGTGTTTTAAGAGGGAGAAATGACACACTCCTCAATTGGAATGGAGATCACTCCAAGTGGGAGTGACATAAGTAAAACACCTTAGAAGTGTATTTTGGAACTTTACTGGATGTGTTTCCAAGTGTTCCATGACCATGAAATACGACCATAGAAGAATTTAAGCAAGTTGTCTCTGTTCTTACTTAGTGTGAGATTCTTCAAATCAGACTCTTAGTGACTATAGCTTGCTATTAGGAAGTTGAGTTAATTATGATCACTTTGATTGGTTGTCGAAGGTCTTAGAGAAATGAGACTGGAGTATCCTCCTTTTGGGTGATCATGTTAATTCATTGACCTAAGTAGTTGAAGCTCAAAGGAAAGACATTAAGATGGTACACGTTCACTAAATTCAATCTTGGGCCCACATATTACTGTGAGTAGTATGATAGATTGAATTGTGATTTAAATGAGTACACAATGCTTAATACAATCATGGATTTCAAGGAGTTGAAATTCAGAGAAAGAGACTGATTGTGATTAAGAAGTGTATCATATGTCTGGGGTCTGAAAGGCAAAACTTGATGTGTTCAAGAAAAAACTTGATGTGTTCAAGAAAGCTTGATGTGTTTAAGCAACACACTTGTACTTGATGTGTTCAAGGAAAGTTTGAAGAAGTTCAAACTATGAGGAGAGGACAATCTTCTATTGAGAGACTTAGTGTGTGTGCCTTGAGGTCGCACCCACAACTCTATATATGTAGAAGTGTCTAGATTATTTCGGCTATAAGGATTAAGGAGTTTTGTTTTGAGTGGGAGCTGGGAGTTTTAAAAGCATCTTAGTGCGAGTGGGAGTTTGTTGGAATTCTGGGCGCACCAAGATCCTTTTAAGATAGGATTTGAGCTCGTCGAGCTAACTATAGCTTGAAAAGGTATCTAAGGCAGCTAGAAGTAGCTCCCCTTAGCTCAAGTCAGCTCACTTCAGCTTATGGTAGCTGAATGTAGCTGGACTTCAGCTCAAGTCAGCTCACTTCAGCTTTTGGTAGCTGAGTGTAGCTGGACTTCAGTTTACTTCAGCTGAAAGCAGCTAACTCCAGCTCAAGGTCAGTTCTTGGAGCTGGACCTTAGTTCATGGTGCTAGGTTGGAGCTCAATGGTGCATAAGTAGCATATTGAGCTAGCTTTGTGCCAGCTCACCTTGTTTTTAGCTCAAAACCACCAAGAGACACATCTTTTGTGTAAAGGTATGTCTCTTCATCAAAAGAAATAACTCTTGGCTAAAAGAACATGTCCTTTCATCCAAAGGAAGTGTTCCTTGGGTGAATGGACATGTATATTCGGCCATAGGGTGCTCATAGCACCAAGAGTGATGTCCTTTGACTTTAAAGGACATGTATGTTCGGCCATGGAGGTGGTTGAGGTGGTTATTGCACCAAATGTGATGTCCTTTAGACTTAAAAGACATGTATTTTCGCCCATAAGGTAGTTATGGGTGGTTATAGGCCAAAGGAAGTGTTCCTTGACTTAAAAGACATGTATTTTCGCCCATAAGGTAGTTATGGGTGGTTATAGGCCAAAGGAAGTGTTCCTTGGCTAAAAGACATGTATTTTCGCCACCATACATGACCCTTAGCCAAAGGAAGTGTTCTTTGGCTTAAAGGACACCTTTCTTGGTGTAAAGGTGTGCCTTTTGGTCATCTATAAATAGCCTTTAGTGGCTGGCCATTGTGAGTACGAATTTTACACTCAATTTGCACCATTTTTCTTGAGAGAAAAATTCCTCCTTTCATTCCTTTAAAGAGCCGAAATATTAGACACTTTCTTAGAGCATTGTGGGTGGAATTACATTGAGATTCTTCATCTCAATTCAAGCCTCAAGGCGTATCTCTAAGATCAAGTCCTTCCTTTTCCTTTTCGGCACAAGACTATCAAAAAGGAAGGTACGCATCCTTTCTTGCTTTAGTAGCATGCTAAGGATTTAAATTTTATGAATGATCTTAGTGGCATGCTAAGTTTGTTTGACTGGATAAGTATGTCTATATTCATGTTGAACTCAAATAGCATGCCAGATATTGTTTTTTGAGACAATATGTATGGAAAACTTATATGCATGTGGCATATACACAAATGAATAACATAAGAGTATGTTATTATTGAGATCCTGAAAATCTTCAAATCTTTCCATTTAATTCCAAACAGGTTGTGATTGTTTCCATTCATTCCAAAC
This sequence comes from Aquilaria yunnanensis, assembly GCA_039654915.1. Classification (NCBI taxonomy): domain Eukaryota; kingdom Viridiplantae; phylum Streptophyta; class Magnoliopsida; order Malvales; family Thymelaeaceae; genus Aquilaria; species Aquilaria yunnanensis. Next base: position 49,052,617 of record CM077594.1, read on the forward strand.
AAGTTGTGACTGTTTCCGTTTCCTTCCAAACAAGTTGTGAAGGTTTCCGTTTCATTCCAAACAAGTTGTGAATGTTTCCATTTGATTGAAAAGAAGTTTGAATGTTTCCATTTCATTCCAAACAAGTTGTCAATCCTTCCATTTGATTCCAAACAAGTTGTGAATGTTTCCATTTCATTCCAAACAAGTTGTGAGCGTTTCCATTTCATTCCAAACAAATTGTGAACGTTTCCATTTCAGTCCAAACAAATTGTGAACGTTTCCATTCATTCCAAACTAGTTGTGAATCTTGCCATTTCATTCCAAACAAGTTGTGAATCTGTCCATTTTATTCTAAACAAGTTGTGAGTGTTTCCATTTGATTCCAAACAATTGTGAATGTTTCCATTCGTTCCAAACTCTTCGTGGATATTCCATTTCATTCCAAACTAGTTGTGAATGTTTGAATTTGAATCAAACCTAGTTGTGATTGTTTCAATTTCATCCCAAACAAGTTGTGAATGTTTACATTTGATTCCAAACAAGTTGTGATTGTTTCCATTTCATTCCAAACAAGTTGCCAATCCTTCCATTTGATTCCAAACAAGTTGTGAATGTTTCCATTTCATTCCAAACAAGTTGGGAATGTTTCCATTTCATTCCAAACAAATTGTGAACGTTTCCATTCACTCCAAACTAGTTGTGATCTTACCATTTCATTGCAAACAAGTTGTGAATCTTTCCATTTCATTCCAGACAAGTTGTTAATGCTTCCATTTCATTCCAAACAAGTTGTGAGTCTTCGCATTTCATTCCAAACAAGTTGTGAATATTTCCATTTTATTCTAAACAAGTTGTGAGTGTTTTCATTTCATTCCAAATAGTTGTGAATGTTTCCATTGGTTCCAAACTCTTCGTGGATATTCCATTTCATTCCAAACTAGTTGTAAAAGTTTGAATTTGAATCCAACCTAGTTGTGATTGTTTCTATTTCATTCCGAACAAGTTGTGAATGTTTCAATTTCATTACAAACAAGTTGTGAATGTTTCTTTTTCATTCCAAACTAGTTCTGAATGGTTCCATTTCATTCCAAACAAGTTGTGATTGTTTCGATTTCATTCCAAACAATTTGTAAATGTTTCCATTTGTTCCAAACTGGTAGTGGAAGTTTCTAATTCATTCCAAACTAGTTGTGAAAGTTTCCATTTCATTCCAAAAAAGTTATGAATCATGGGATTTCATTCCAAACAAGTTGTGAATCTTTGCTTTCATTCCAAACAAGTTTTTGATGTTTCCATTTCATTCCAAACAAGTTGTGAATCTTTGCATTTTATTCCAACCAATTCGGGAATGTTTGCATTTTATTCCGACCAATTCGGGAATGTTTCCATTCATTCCAAACTAGTTGTGAATGCTTCCATTTCATTCCAAACAAGTTATGAATATTTCCATTTCACTCAAAACAAGTTTTGAATGTTTTCGTTCGTTTCAAACTCGTTCTCGATGATTCCATTTCATTCCAAACTAGTCGTGAATGTTTCGATTTTTGTCCAAACTAGTTCTGAATGTTTCCATTCACTGCAAACAAGTTTTGAATGTTGGCATTTAATTCCAAACAACTTCTAAATGTTTCAATTTCATTCCAAGCAAGTTGTGAATATATCCATTTCCTTCAAAACTAGTTGTGAATGTTCCCATTTCATTCCAAACAAGTTGTGAATCTTGCCATTTAATTACAAACAAGTTGTGAATGTTTCCACTTGATTCCAAACAAGTTCGGACTGTTTCTATTTCATTCCAAAGAAGTTGTGATTGTTTCCATTTCCTTCGAAATAAGTTGTGAATGTCTCCATTTCATTCCAAAAAAATTTGTAAATCTTTCCATTTAATTCCAAACAGGTTGTGATTGTTTCCATTCATTCCAAACAAGTTGTGACTCTTTCCGTTTCCTTCCAAACAAGTTGTGAAGGTTTCCGCTTCATTCCAAACAAGTTGTGAATGTTTCCATTTGATTGAAAAGAAGTTTGAATGTTTCCATTTCATTCCAAACAAGTTGTCAATCCTTCCATTTGATTCCAAACAAGTTCTGAATGTTTCCATTTCATTCCAAACAAGTTGTGAATGTTTCCATTTCATTCCAAACAAATTGTGAACGTTTCCATTCATTCCAAACTAGTCGTGAATCTTGCCACTTCATTCCAAACAAGTTGTGAATCTGTCCATTTTATTCTAAACAAGTTGTGAGTGTTTCCATTTGATTCCAAACAATTGTGAATGTTTCCATTCGTTCCAAACTCTTCGTGGATACTCCATTTCATTCCAAACTAGTTGTGAATGTTTGAATTTGAATCAAACCTAGTTGTGATTGTTTCAATTTCATTCCAAACAAGTTGTGAATGTTTCCATTTCATTCCAAACAAGTTGTGATTGTTTCCATTTCATTCCAAACAAGTTGCCAATCCTTCCATTTCATTCCAAACAAGTTGCCAATCCTTCCATTTGATTCCAAACAAGTTGTGAATGTTTCCATTTCATTCCAAACAAGTTGTGAATGTTTCCATTTCATTCCAAACAAATTGTGAACGTTTCCATTCATTCCAAACTAGTTGTGAATCTTGCCATTTCATTCCAAACAAGTTGTGAATCTGTCCATTTTATTCTAAACAAGTTGTGAGTGTTTCCATTTGATTCCAAACACTTGTGAATGTTTCCATTCGTTCCAAACTCTTCGTGGATATTCCATTTCATTCCAAACTAGTTGTGAATGTTTGAATTTGAATCAAACCTAGTTGTGATTGTTTCAATTTCATTCCAAACAAGTTGTGAATGTGTCCATTTGATTCCAAACAAGTTGTTATTGTTTCCATTTCATTCCAAACAAGTTGCCAATCCTTCCATTTGATTCCAAACAAGTTGTGAATGTTTCCATTTCATTCCAAACAAATTGTGCACATTTCCATTCATTCCAAACTAGTTGTGATCTTACCATTTCATTCCAAACAAGTTGTGAGTATTTGCATTTCATTCCAAACAAGTTGTGAATATTTCCATTTTATTCTAAACAAGTTGTGAGTGTTTTCATTTCATTCCAAATAGTTGTGAATGTTTCCATTGGTTCCAAACTCTTCGTGGATATTCCATTTCATTCCAAACTAGTTATAAAAGTTGAATTTGAATCCAACCTAGTTGTGATTGTTTCTATTTCATTCCAAACAAGTTGTGGATGTTTCAATTTCATTCCAAACAAGTTGTGAATGTTTCTTTTTCATTCCAAACTAGTTGTGAATGGTTCCATTTCATTCCAAACAAGTTGTGATTGTTTCGATTTCATTCCAAACAATTTGTAAATGTTTCCATTCGTTCCAAACTGGTAGTGGAAGTTTCTAATTCATTCCAAACTGGTTGTGAAAGTTTGCATTGCATTCCAAAAAAGTTATGAATCATGCGATTTCATTCCAAACAAGTTGTGAATCTTTGCTTTCATTCCAAACAAGTTTTTGATGTTTCCATTTCATTCCAAACAAGTTGTGAATCTGTGCATTTTATTCCAACCAATTCGGGAATGTTTGCATTTTATTCCGACCAATTCGGGAATGTTTCCATTCATTCCAAACTAGTTGTGAATGCTTCCATTTCATTCCAAACAAGTTATTAATATTTCCATTTCACTCAAAACAAGTTCTGAATGTTTTCGTTCGTTTCAAACTCGTTCTCGATGATTCCATTTCATTCCAAACTAGTCGTGAATGTTTCAATTTTTGTCCAAACTAGTTCTGAATGTTTCCATTCACTGCAAACAAGTTTTGAATGTTGGCATTTAATTCCAAACAACTTGTAAATGTTTCAATTTCATTCCAAGCAAGTTGTGAATATATCTATTTCCTTCAAAACTAGTTGTGAATGTTCCCATTTCCTTCCAAACAAGTTGTGAATCTTGCCATTTAATTACAAACAAGTTGTGAATGTTTCCACTTGATTCCAAACAAGTTCGGACTGTTTCTATTTCATTCCAAAAAAGTTGTGATTGTTTCCATTTCCTTTGAAATAAGCTGTGAATGTCTCCATTTCATTCCAAAAAAAGTTGTAAATCTTTCCATTTAATTCCAAACAGGTTGTGATTGTTTCCATTCATTCCAAACAAGTTGTGACTGTTTCCGTTTCCTTCCAAACAAGTTGTGAAGGTTTCCGTTTCATTCCAAACAAGTTGTGAATGTTTCCATTTCATTCCAAACAAGTTGTGACTGTTTCCATTTCATTCCAAACAAGTTGCCAATCCTTCCATTTGATTCCAAACAAGTTGTGAATGTTTCCATTTCATTCCAAACAAGTTGTGAATGTTTCCATTTCATTCCAAACAAATTGTGAACGTTTCCATTCATTCCAAACTAGTTGTGAATCTTGCCATTTCATTCCAAACAAGTTGGGAATCTGTCCATTTTATTCTAAACAAGTTGTGAGTGTTTCCATTTGATTCCAAACAATTGTGAATGTTTCCATTCGTTCCAAACTCTTCGTGGATATTTCATTTCATTCCAAACTAGTTGTGAATGTTTGAATTTGAATCAAACCTAGTTGTGATTGTTTCAACTTCATTCCAAACAAGTTGTGAATGTTTCCATTTGATTCCAAACAAGTTGTGATTGTTTCCATTTCATTCCAAACAAGTTGCCAATCCTTCCATTTCATTCCAAACAAGTTGTGAATGTTTCCATTTCATTCCAAACAAGTTGTGAATGTTTCCATTTCATTCCAAACAAATTGTGAACGTTTCCATTCATTCCAAACTAGTTGTAAATCTTGCCATTTCATTCCAAACAAGTTGTGAATCTGTCCATTTTATTCTAAACAAGTTGTGAGTGTTTCCATTTGATTCCAAACAATTGTGAATGTTTCCATTCGTTCCAAACTCTTCGTGGATATTCCATTTCATTCCAAACTAGTTGGGAATGTTTGAATTTGAATCAAACCTAGTTGTGATTGTTTCAATTTCATTCCACACAAGTTGTGAATGTGTCCATTTTATTCCAAACAAGTTGTGATTGTTTCCATTTCATTCCAAACAAGTTGCCAATCCTTCCATTTGATTCCAAACAAGTTGTGAATGTTTCCATTTCATTCCAAGCAAGTTGTGAATGTTTCCATTTCATTCCAAACAAATTGTGAACGTTTCCATTCACTCCAAACTAGTTGTGATCTTACCATTTCATTGCAAACAAGTTGTGAATCTTTCCATTTCATTCCAGACAAGTTGTTAATGCTTCCATTTCATTCCAAACAAGTTGTGAGTCTTTGCATTTCATTCCAAACAAGTTGTGAGTCTTTGCATTTCATTCCAAACAAGTTGTGAATATTTCCATTTTATTCTAAACAAGTTGTGAGTGTTTTCATTTCATTCCAAATAGTTGTGAATGTTTCCATTGGTTCCAAACTCTTCGTGGATATTCCATTTCATTCCAAACTAGTTGTAAAAGTTTGAATTTGAATCCAACCTAGTTGTGATTGCTTCTATTTCATTCCAAACAAGTTGTGAATGTTTCAATTTCATTCCAAACAAGTTGTGAATGTTTCTTTTTCATTCCAAACTAGTTGTGAATGGTTCCATTTCATTCCAAACAAATTGTGATAGTTTCGATTTCATTCCAAACAATTTGTAAATGTTTCCATTCGTTCCAAACTGGTAGTGGAAGTTGCTAATTCATTCCAAACTAGTTGTGAAAGTTTCCATTTCATTCCAAAAAAGTTATGAATCATGCGATTTCATTCCAAACAAGTTGTGAATCTTTGCTTTCATTCCAAACAAGTTTTTGATGTTTCCATTTCATTCCAAACAAGTTGTGAATCTTTGCATTTTATTCCAACCAATTCGGGAATGTTTGCATTTTATTCCGACCAATTCGGGAATGTTTCCATTCATTCCAAACTAGTTGTGAATGCTTCCATTTCATTCCAAACAAGTTATGAATATTTCCATTTCACTCAAAACAAGTTCTGAATGTTTTCGTTCGTTTCAAACTCGTTCTCGATGATTCCATTTCATTCCAAACTAGTCGTGAATGTTTCGATTTTTGTCCAAACTAGTTCTGAATGTTTCCATTCACTGCAAACAAGTTTTGAATGTTGGCATTTAATTCCAAACAACTTGTAAATGTTTCAATTTCATTCCAAGCAAGTTGTGAATATATCCATTTCCTTCGAAACTAGTTGTGAATGTTTCGATTTCATTCCAAACAAGTTGTGAATGTTTCCATTTCATTCCAAACAAATTCTGAACGTTTCCATTCATTCCAAACTAGTCGTGAATCTTGCCATTTCATTCCAAACAAGTTGTGAATCTGTCCATTTTATTCTCAACAAGTTGTGAGTGTTTCCATTTGATTCCAAACAATTGTGAATGTTTCCATTCGTTCCAAACTCTTCGTGGATATTCCATTTCATTTCAAACTAGTTGTGAATGTTTGAATTTGAATCAAACCTAGTTGTGAATGTTCCCATTTCATTCCAAACAAGTTGTGAATCTTGCCATTTAATTACAAACAAGTTGTGAATGTTTCCACTTGATTCCAAACAAGTTCGGACTGTTTCTATTTCATTCCAAAGAAGTTGTGATTGTTTCCATTTCCTTCGAAATAAGTTGTGAATGTCTCCATTTCATTAAAAAAAAAGTTGTAAATCTTTCCATTTAATTCCAAACAGGTTGTGATTGTTTCCATTCATTCCAAACAAGTTGTGACTGTTTCCGTTTCCTTCCAAACAAGTTGTGAAGGTTTCCGTTTCATTCCAAACAAGTTGTGAATGTTTCCATTTGATTGAAAAGAAGTTTGAATGTTTCCATTTCATTCCAAACAAGTTGTCAATCCTTCCATTTGATTCCAAACAAGTTGTGAATGTTTCCATTTCATTCCAAACAAGTTGTGAATGTTTCCATTTCATTCCAAACAAATTGTGAACATTTCCATTCATTCCAAACTATTTGTGAATCTTGCCATTTCATTCCAAACAAGTTGTGAATCTGTCCATTTTATTCTAAACAAGTTGTGAGTGTTTCCATTTGATTCCAAACAATTGTGATTGTTTCCATTCGTTCCAAACTCTTCGTGGATATTCCATTTCATTCCAAACTAGTTGTGAATGTTTGAATTTGAATCAAACCTAGTTGTGATTGTTTCAATTTCATTCCAAACAAGTTGTGAATGTTTCCATTTGATTCCAAACAAGTTGTGATTGTTTCCATTTCATTCCAAACAAGTTGCCAATCCTTCCATTTGATTCCAAACAAGTTGTTAATGTTTCCATTTCATTCCATACAAGTTGTGAATGTTTCCATTTCATTCCAAACAAATTGTGAACGTTTCCATTCATTCCAAACTAGTTGTGATCTTACCATTTCATTGCAAACAAGTTGTGAATCTTTCCATTTCATTCCAGACAAGTTGTTAATGCTTCCAGTTCATTCCAAACAAGTTGTGAGTCTTTGCATTTCATTCCAAACAAGTTGTGAATATTTCCATTTTATTCTAAACAAGTTGTGAGTGTTTTCATTTCATTCCAAATAGTTGTGAATGTTTCCATTGGTTCCAAACTCTTCGTGGATATTCCATTTCATTCCAAACTAGTTGTGAATGTTTGAATTTGAATCAAACCTAGTTGTGATTGTTTCAATTTCATTCCAAACAAGTTGTGAATGTTTCCATTTGATTCCAAACAAGTTGTGAATGTTTCCATTTCATTCCAAACAAGTTGTGATTGTTTCCATTTCATTCCAAACAAGTTGCCAATCCTTCCATTTGATTCCAAACAAGTTGTGAATGTTTCCATTTCATTCCAAACAAGTTGTGAATGTTTCCATTTCATTCCAAACAAATTGTGAACATTTCCATTCATTCCAAACTAGTTGTGATCTTACCATTTCATTGCAAACAAGTTGTGAATCTTTCCATTTCATTCCAGACAAGTTGTTAATGCTTCCATTTCATTCCAAACAAGTTGTGAGTCTTTGCATTTCATTCCAAACAAGTTGTGAATATTTCCATTTTCTTCTAAACAAGTTGTGAGTGTTTTCATTTCATTCCAAATAGTTGTGAATGTTTCCATTGGTTCCAAACTCTTCGTGGATATTCCATGTCATTCCAAACTAGCTGTAAAAGTTTGAATTTGAATCCAACCTAGTTGTGATTGTTTCTATTTCATTCCAAACAAGTTGTGAATGTTTCAATTTCATTCCAAACAAGTTATGAATGTTTCTTTTTCATTCCAAACTAGTTGTGAATGGTTCCATTTCATTCCAAACAAGTTGTGAATATTTCCATTTTATTCTAAACAAGTTGTGAGTGTTTTCATTTCATTCCAAATAGTTGTGAATGTTTCCATTGGTTCCAAACTCTTTGTGGATATTCCATTTCATTCCAAACTAGCTGTAAAAGTTTGAATCTGAATCCAACCTAGTTGTGATTGTTTCTATTTCATTCCAAACAAGTTGTGAATGTTTCAATTTCATTCCAAACAAGTTGTGAATGTTTCTTTTTCATTCCAAACTAGTTGTGAATGGTTCCATTTCATTCCAAACAAGTTGTGAATATTTCCATTTTATTCTAAACAAGTTGTGAGTGTTTTCATTTCATTCCAAATAGTTGTGAATGTTCCCATTGGTTCCAAACTCTTCGTGGATATTCCATTTCATTCCAAACTAGTTGTGAATGTTTGAATTTGAATCAAACCTAGTTGTGATTGTTTCAATTTCATTCCAAACAAGTTATGAATGTTTCCATTTGATTCCAAACAAGTTGTGATATGATCAAGGAAGGCACACATGGAGAAGGCAAGGACCCATTGAAGGTTTCTAGTGGACCTATGACAAGGAAGAAAGCTAAGGAGCTCTCAAGTGCACTACAAGGCTTTGTTTCAAGTTTCTTCATGGAGAATGGACATGAAACTTCACAAGGAGCTGCTGGAACTTTCAAGACACGATATGGACATGATGGATATGCTTGGTACTCAGTTCTGGAGTGCTTAGATAAGTCACAAAACAAGGACACCAAGGACACCACTCAAAGTGCACCATTTGAGCCACCTTAAGTGTTCTTGATGCATTTTGTGTCCACAAGCTGGATTTTTGAGCTCTAACTTTCCAGACCTTCATTACCACATCTAATATGAAGATTCATGCCATTGGAACTCAAAGATTCAAGCTTGGAGCTGAAGATACAAGAGAGAACCTTAAAGTGCCCAAAATGCACCCAAAAAGGCTATTTGGGAGTTTTCGGGTTTAATCTTGTATTTATATTTTATTTTCGTTCAAATCCTATTTAGATACATTATTTAGGAAGTTATTTAGGCTATGGAATAGTTTTAAATCGTTTTGGGCAAGTGGAATTCGCTGCATTCATTAAACTTGTTCAAACTAGGAATTAGAGTCCTAATTTGACTAGGATTTCCTATGTCTTTGTATCTAGGATTCCTAAGGGATTTAGGCTGCGAATTTTGCCCAGCTTTTAACCCTAGTTTAGGCCTATATAAAGGCACATATTCTGGATGTAAAGACATAGAGTATTGCCAAAATAATATTGCTCTTTGGGGAGGTTTTCTCTTTGGTTCTTGGCGGACTGCCTTGGTGCACAAGTATGCTTGTGTTCTTGGAGTTCTATACTTCTCGTTTCTAATCACAGGTTGATTAGGGGTGGGGGTCTTCAAACCCAGTCTCTTTGATGTCTTGTGGAGCTTGAAAAACATCTTGGGCGAGTTTCATGGTCTTTATACCATCGGGCTTCGCATCAGTTGGTATCAGAGCCACAAGTTCCATTGAAGGACATATCTTTGTGTTCTTGTTTCTCTTCGGTTTTCTTTCAATTCTGTTCAGTAAATTCGTATTTTAATTCTCTGTTTTAATCCTTTTTCTTCTTGTTTCAGGTCTGTCCTTTTTGTTCCATCCTTGTTCAAATCTGAAAATCACAAAAACAACAAAAAGAAGTCAATTCGTGTTGTCTAGTGTTCTCTGCTTCAATTCGTTTATTCTTGTTCAGTTCTTATCTTTCTGTTTCGTGTCCAGCCCTATTAATCTCTCTTGTTTTCATTGTTTCCAGCATCCTAGAGTCAAGAAAACACCAAAAAAAAAAGAAGGATCCAAGTTAAGGAAGTTTCGGTATCAAAAGTTGTTTCAAAATTGTGCAAGTTTCAATAGTTTCTTGTTTTGGCCAAATTGAAAACTGACTTTTTTTCTTTGGCAACAAGGAATTTCAAGGAGAACGTTTGTTTACCATCAAAACAGCAAGCAAAAAGAGAAAAAAAAAAGAGGAAAAAAAAAAAGGAAGAAAAGAAAAGAAAAGAACAAAGAAAGGAAAGCTTGCAAAAAGAGAAGTTTTTACAAAGTGTTGAAAGTTTTGCGCCCCAAAACCTATCTCATTGTTTTTGAGCCAAAAAGCTTTCTTTGTGGTTCTTGTGATCATCAATTGCAAGAGCTTCCTCGAGTCTTTTAAAGCTTGTTTAGCCCACCTCTTTTGGAGTCAAAATAGTTCTTCGAAAATTCAAGTTTTCTTGTGTGCTTTGAGGATAGTTTTCTTAGAACTTTTGAGAACTCTTTGAATAGCAATATCTCACTAACAAATTGAGTGTTTGAGTGTTCATCTTTTGAGTGAAACACGTGAGGTGAGTGGTTGTGAGGATCTTTGTTGTTTTCAGGAGTATGGAGGGCCAAGAGGATAGGAGGATGGAAGTGAGGAACAATGATGAGCCAACCATGAGAGAGCTTCAAGAAACTCTCAATAGACTTGTTGGGAGGATTGAGGACATTGATTTGAGGTTGCCAAGGAGACCAAATCCCATCTTGCAACCAAGGAGAGGTCCAAGGAGAGAAGAACCTGAGGAGGAAGATAGACATTGGCATGACCATGGGCTTCCAAGGAGGGGGGAGCCAAGGGAGGACAACAATCTAAGCTCCATCAAATTGTCCATTCCACCTTTTCAAGGGAGGAGTGATCCGGATACATATTGGGAGTGGGAGCAAAAGATTGAGATGGTGTTTGAGTGCCATCACTATTCTGAGGAAAAGAAAGTTAAATTGGCTACTATTGAATTCACTGATTATGCTCTTGTATGGTGGAACCAGGTTGTCACTTCTAGAAGGAGGAATGAGGAGGAACCCATCAATACATGGAGAGCTCTTAAAGCCATGATGAGAAGGAGATTCGTCCCAAGTTATTACTATAGAGATCAACACCTCAAACTTCAAAGGCTTGTGCAAGGCCAAAGGAGTGTGGAGGACTATCACAAGGACTTGGAGATGACACTAACCCGAGCCAATATCATTGAGGATGAGGAGGCAACCATTGCTAGATTCATCAATGGCCTTAACCATGAGATTGCCAACAAAGTGGAGATGGTGCCATATGTCAACATGGAGGATTTGCTTCACCATGCCACCAAGGCCGAAAGAATCATCAAGAGGTCTAAGGCATCCAAGATGGCTCAAGGAGGGAGTTCCACATGGAGGGGAACATGGAGCAAGGAGGCACCAAAGCCAAGAATGGAGGCTACCAAGGGAAGCATGTCTCGGCCTTAACAAGACAAGCCCAAGGTGCCACCCAAAGATGTGCCAAAGTCAAGGGAGATTGAGTGCTTCAAGTGTAGAGGCAAGGGGCACTACATGAGAGATTGTCCTAACAAAAAGGTGATGATTCTCAAAGATGATGGTGAGATCACATCCGAGGAGGAGGATGCCATGGAGGAGACCCCACCATTGGAGGAGGATGAGCAAGACACACTTGAGCCCGAGGAGGGTGACTTTGCTTTTGTTGCTAGGAGAGCTCTAAGTGTGCAAGCCAAGGAGGAGGCCAATCAAAGAGAGTGCATCTTTCACACTAGATGCCGAATTAAAGATCAAGTGTGCAGCCTCATTGTTGATGGAGGGAGTTGCACCAATGTAGCAAGTTCAACCATGGTGGAGAAATTGAAGCTTCCAACACAAAAACACCCACAACCATATAAGCTTCAATGGTTGAATGATGCTGGGGAGGTAAAAGTGGTAAAGCAAGTTTCGGTTAAATTCAAAATTGGTACTTACCATGATGAAATTCTTTGTGATGTTGTTCCTATGCATGCTTGCCATATTTTGCTTGGAAGGCCGTGGCAATTTGATAAGAAGGTCACACATGATGGAGAGAAAAACTTGTACTCATTTTTCCATGAAGGAAGGCCGGTTACACTTAGCCCACTTTCACCACAACAAGTTTTGAAGGATCAAAGGAAACTTCAAAGTAAGGTTGAGAGAAAAATAAATGAGGGGAAAGTTGAGGGCAGGAGTGAAGAGGGGAAAGCCGAGAGACAAAATGAGAGAACAAGTGAGGTGAGTGACCATGAGGGGAAGAAGAGTGGAGAGTTCCTGAGAGAAAAGAATGAGAGGAAGTTGAGTGGCAAAAAAGAGTGCTATATTGCTAAAATGAGTGATGTGAGGAAAGCCATTCAAGCACAAAGACCAGTGCTTCTTTTAATTTACAAAGAATCTTTACTTGTTGTCAATGATCTAACACATCTTCCTAGTATTGTTGTGTCTTTGTTGCAGGACTTTGAAGATGTTTTCCCTGAAGATCCGAGGGGTTTGCCTCCAATTAGAGGCATTGAGCATCAAATAGACCTAGTCCCGGGAACACCAATTCCAAATAGGCCAGCCTATAGAACCAATCCCGAGGAGACTAAAGAGATTGAGAAGCAAGTAAAGGAGTTGTTGGACAAAGGCCTTGTGAGGGAAAGTTTGAGTCCTTGTGCCGTGCCTGTACTTTTGGTGCCAAAGGAGGATGGCTCATGGCGCATGTGCATGGATTGTAGGCCTGTCAACAAGGTCACTGTAAAGTATAGACATCCTATTCCTAGACTTGATGATATGCTTGATGAGTTGCATGTTTCTACTTTGTTTTCAAAGATTGATTTAAAAAGTGGGTACCATCAAATTAGAATGAGGGAAGGGGATGAATGGAAAACTGCTTTCAAAACCAAGTTTGGACTTTATGAATGGTTAGTTATGCCTTTTGGACTAACTAATGCTCCTAGTACTTTCATGAGACTTATGAATCATGTCTTGCGTGACTTCATTGGAAAGTTTGTTGTTGTGTACTTTGATGATATCCTAGTATATAGCAAGAACTTAGAAGAGCATGTTGGACACCTCACACAAGTACTAAGCACCTTAAGAGGACAAAAGTTGTATGCTAACTTGAAGAAGTGCTCTTTTTGTGTTGACAAAGTTGTTTTCCTTGGATTTGTTGTGAGTTCACATGGAATTGAGGTAGATCAAGAGAAGGTGAGAGCCATACAAGAATGGCCGACGCCAACATCCATTACTGAGGTGAGATCATTCCATGGGTTAGCTAGCTTCTATAGGAGGTTTGTTAGAAATTTTTCTACCATTGCTGCACCTCTAACTGAAGTTATAAAGAAGAATGTGGGATTTAAGTGGGGAAAAGCTCAAGAAGATGCTTTCGGGTTGTTAAAAGACAAGTTATGCCATGCACCACTTTTAGCTTTGCCTAACTTTGCTAATACTTTTGAAGTTGAGTGTGATGCTTCAGGTATAGGCATTGGAGCTGTGTTGATGCAAGGAGGCCGCCCCATTGCATACTTTAGTGAGAAGTTGAATGGTGCTAGCTTGAACTATCCCACATATGACAAGGAGCTCTATGCTTTGGTAAGAGCTTTGGAGACGTGGCAACATTATTTGTGGCCAAGAGAGTTTGTGATTCACACTGATCACCAAGCCCTTAAGTTTCTTAGTGGGCAAGGTAAGTTGAATAGAAGGCATGCTAAATGGGTAGAGTTTATTGAGTCATTCCCATATGTTATCAAATACAAGCAAGGTAAGGATAATATAGTGGCGGATGCACTCTCAAGAAGGTATGCTTTACTTTCGGCTTTAGATGCAAAAGTTTTGGGTTTTGAACACTTGAAGGATTTGTATGCTCGTGATGATGATTTCGGTGAGATTTATTCTAAGTGTTCTAAGTTTGCTTTTGAGAAGTTCTACTAAGTTAATGGCTTTCTTTTCAAAGAAAACAGGTTGTGCATACCAAAGACATCTTTGAGGGAATTGCTCACAAAGGAAGCTCATTGTGGAGGACTTATGGGTCACTTTGGACAAGCCAAGACTTTGCATACTTTGAAGGAACATTACCATTGGCCGAATATGGTAAAGGATGTGAAGAAGGTATGTGAGCAATGCATTGCATGTAGGAAGGCAAAATCCACTCACACTTCACATGGGTTATACACACCACTTCCTACACCTAGTCATCCATGGGTAGATATTTCTATGGACTTCATTGTTGGATTGCCTAGGACTAAAGGAAACCGTGACTCAATCTTTGTTGTTGTTGATAGGTTTTCTAAGATGGCTCATTTTATTCCATGCAATAAAACTAATGATGCTATTCATGTGGCTGAATTGTTTTTCAAAGAAATTGTTAGACTTCATGGTGTTCCTAGAACAATAGTTTCGGATAGAGATACTAAGTTTCTAAGCCACTTTTGGAGGACATTGTGGGGTAAGTTAGGAACTAAGCTTTTGTTTTCTACATCTTGTCACCCACAAACTGATGGGCAAACTGAGGTAACTAATAGGACTTTAGGTTCCATGCTTAGGTGATATGATCAAGGAAGGCACACATGGAGAAGGCAAGGACCCATTGAAGGTTTCTAGTGGACCTATGACAAGGAAGAAAGCTAAGGAGCTCTCAAGTGCACTACAAGGCTTTGTTTCAAGTTTCTTCATGGAGAATGGACATGGAACTTCACAAGGAGCTGCTGGAACTTTCAAGACACCATATGGAGATGATGGATATGCTTGGTACTCAGTTCTGGAGTGCTTAGACAAGCCACAAAACAAGGACACCAAGGACACCACTCAAAGTGCACCATTTGAGCCACCTTAAGTGTTCTTGATGCATTTTGTGTCCACAAGCTGGATTTTTGAGCTCTAACTTTCCAGACCTTCATTACCACATCTAATATGAAGATTCATGCCATTGGAACTCAAAGATTCAAGCTTGGAGCTGAAGATACAAGAGAGAACCTTAAAGTGCCCAAAATGCACCCAAAAAGGCTATTTGGGAGTTTTCGGGTTTAATCTTGTATTTATATTTTATTTCCGTTCAAATCCTATTTAGATACATTATTTAGGAAGTTATTTAGGCTATGGAATAGTTTTAAATCGCTTTGGGCAAGTGGAATACGCTGCATTTATTAAACTTGTTCAAACTAGGAATTAGAGTCCTAATTTGACTAGGATTTCCTATGTCTTTGTATCTAGGATTCCTAAGGGATTTAGGCTGCGAATTTTGCCTAGCTTTTAACCCTAGTTTAGGCCTATATAAAGGCACATATTCTGGATGTAAATATACAGATTATTGCCGAAATAATATTGCTCTTTGGAGAGGTTTTCTCTTTGGTTCTTGGCGGACTGCCTTGGTGCACAAGTGTGCTTGTGTTCTTGGAGTTCTATACTTCTCGTTTCTAGTCACAGGTTGATTAGGGGTGGGGGTCTTCAAACCCAGTCTCTTTGATGTCTTGTGGAGCTTGAAAAACATCTTGGGCGAGTTTCATGGTCGTTATACCATCGGGGTTCGCATCATTAGGGCTATCATTGGTAAAAATTTGAAAGCTTGGGAAGATTGTTTGCCTCATGTAGAATTTGCTTATAATAGATCCATGCATTCTACTACTAATTTGTCACCTTTTGAGATTGTTTATGGTTTTAATCCTTTAACTCCATTGGATCTTTTACCATTACCTACTCATGAGGTATCTAGTTTGGATGGTAGTAAGAAGGCCGAGAGCATCAAGAAGTTGCATGAGAAGGTTAAGCAACAAATTGAAATAAAAAATCAACAAGTTGCTAAAAAAGCCAATCAAGGCCGAAGGAGAGTTGTGTTTGAGCCTGGAGATTGGGTTTGGTTACACATGAGAAAAGAAAGATTTCTAGCTGCAAGGAGGACTAAGCTTTATCCAAGAGGAGATGGTCCATTCCAAGTCATTAAAAAGATCAATGACAACGCATACATGCTAGACTTGCCGGGTGAGTATAATGTGAGTGCTACTTTTAATGTTTCTGATTTGTCTCTATTTGAACATGCAGATTCATGGACAAATCCTTCTAAGGAAGGGGGAGTTGATATGATCAAGGAAGGCACACATGGAGAAGGCAAGGACCCATTGAAGGTTTCTAGTGGACCTATGACAAGGAAGAAAGCTAAGGAGCTCTCAAGTGCACTACAAGGCTTTGTTTCAAGTTTCTTCACGGAGAATGGACATGAAACTTCACAAGGAGCTATTGGAACTTTCAAGACACGATATGGACATGATGGATATGCTTGGTACTCAGTTTTGGAGTGCTTAGATAAGTCACAAAACAAGGACACCAAGGACACCACTCAAAGTGCACCATTTGAGCCACCTTAAGTGTTCTTGATGCATTTTGTGTCCACAAGCTGGATTTTTGAGCTCTAACTTTCCAGACCTTCATTACCACATCTAATATGAAGATTCATGCCATTGGAACTCAAAGATTCAAGCTTGGAGCTGAAGATACAAGAGAGAACCTTAAAGTGCCCAAAATGCACCCAAAAAGGCTATTTGGGAGTTTTCGGGTTTAATCTTGTATTTATATTTTATTTTCGTTCAAATCCTATTTAGATACATTATTTAGGAAGTTATTTAGGCTATGGAATAGTTTTAAATCGTTTTGGGCAAGTGGAATACGCTGCATTCATTAAACTTGTTCAAACTAGGAATCAGAGTCCTAATTTGACTAGGATTTCCTATGTCTTTGTATCTAGGATTCCTAAGGGATTTAGGCTGCGAATTTTGCCCAGATTTTAACCCTATTTTAGGCCTATATAAAGGCACATATTCTGGATGTAAAGACACAGATTATTGCCGAAATAATATTGCTCTTTGGGGAGGTTTTCTCTTTGGTTCTTGGCGGACTGCCTTGGTGCACAAGTATGCTTGTGTTCTTGGAGTTCTATACTTCTCGTTTCTAATCACAGGTTGATTAGGGGTGGGGGTCTTCAAACCCAGTCTCTTTGATGTCTTGTGGAGCTTGAAAAACATCTTGGGCGAGTTTCATGGTCTTTATACCATCGGGGTTCGCATCAAGTTGTGAATGTTTCCATTTCATTCCAAACAAGTTGTGATTGTTTCCATTTCATTCCAAACAAGTTTCCAATCCTTCCATTTGATTCCAAACAAGTTGTGAATGTTTCCATTTCATTCCAAACAAGTTGTGATTGTTTCCATTTCATTCCATTTCATTCCAAACAATTTTTGAATGTTTCCATTTCATTCAAAAACAAGTTGTAAATATTTCCCTTTATTTCAAACTCATTGTGGATGTTTCCATTTCATTCCAAACTAGTTATGAATGTTTGAATTTCAATCCTAACTAGTTGTAAATGTTTGAATGTTTCCATTTCATCCCAAACAAGTGAATCTTTCCATTTTATTCCAAAGAAGCTGTGAATCTTGCCATTTTATTCCAAACAAGTTGTGAATCTTGCTATTTCATTCCAAACAAGTTGTGAGTCTTTCCATTTCTTTCCAAACAAGTTATGAATGTTTCCATTACATTACAAACTAGTTGTGAATGTTTTCATTTTATACCAAACAAGTTGGGAATCTTTGTAGTTCATCCAAACAAGTTGTGAATGTTTCCATTTCATTACAAACAAGTTGTGAATGTTTCCATCCATCCCAAACACATTTTCGATGTTTCCATTTCATTCAAAGCTAGTTTTGAATCTTTCCATTTCTTTCCAAACTTGTGAATTTCAATTCAAACAAATTTCGAATGTTTCCATTTTATTCCAAACAAGTTGTTAATGTTTCCATTTGATTTCAAACAAGTTGTGAATGTTTCCATTTCATTCGAAACAAGTTGGGAATGTTTCCATTTCCTTCGAAACATGTTGTGAATGTTTCCATTTCATTCCAAACAAGTTGTGAATGTTTCCATTCCGTTCCAAACAAGTTGTCAATGTTTCCATTCCATTCCAAACAAGTTGTCAATGTTTCCATATGATTGCAAACAAGTTGTGAATGTTTCCCCTTCATTCGAACGAAGTTGTGAATCTTTCCATTTCCTTCGAAACAAGTTGTGATTGTTTCCATTTCTTTCCAAACATGTTGTGAATGTTTCCATTTCATTCCAAACAAGTTTTGAATGTTTGTATTTCCTTTCAAACTAGTTGTGAATGTTCCGATTTCATTCCAAACAAGTTGAGAATCTTGCCATTTAATTACAAACAAGTTGTGAATGTTTGCACTTGATTCCAAATAAGTAGGGACTGTTTCTATTTCATTCCAAAAAAGTTGTGATTGTTTCCGTCTGCTTGAAAACAAGTTGTGAATGTCTCCATTTCATTGCAAACATGTTGTAAATCTTTCCATTTCATTCCAAACAGGTTGTGAATGTTTCCATTCTGATGCGAACCCCGATGGTATAAAGACCATGAAACGCGCCCAAGATGTTTTTCAAGCTCCACAAGACATCAAAGAGACTGGGTTTGAAGACCCCCACCCCTAATCAACCTGTGACTAGAAACGAGAAGTATAGAACTCCAAGAACACAAGCACACTTGTGCACCAAGGCAGTCCGCCAAGAACCAAAGAGAAAACTTCTCGAAAGAGTAATATTATTTTGGCAATAATCTGTATGTTTACATCCAGAATATGTGCCTTTATATAGGCCTAAACTAGGGTTAAAAGCTCGGCAAAATTCGCAGCCTAAATCCTAGATACAAAGACATAGGAAATCCTAGTCAAATTAGGACTCTAATTCCTATTTGAACAATTTTAACGAATGCAGCGTATGCCACTTGTCCAAAATGATTTAAAACTATTCCATAGCCTAAATAACTTCCTAAATAATGTAAATAATTAGGAAAATAAAATAAGATTCGTTACAGCACAAGATTGGGCATAAAAACCCAAAATAGTCTTCTCAGGTGGTTCCTGCTTGTGTCTTCAACTTCAAGCTGCAATTCGAACTTCATGCAGCCATGATTTCTCAAAATGTAAAACATGAAAGTTGTAGATCTGTTTCGTAGCTTCGAAATCACACTTGAATCACACAAAATGGACGTCTGAATCGAAAGATATTCCCAAAATACTGAAACTGCTTCTGAACCAGTGATAACTCGTAAATCACGACTTTGAAGCTAAATTGGACCTCCGTATTGTGAAAACTGGGTTTCATGGTCTTCATATGATTTGTAGCTCTAGATGTTAGCTTTCCAATGAATCAAGAATCACTCAATTATGATCTGTTTGGCTCAATATATGATTTTTCCACCAGAACATCACCAATCTGTCAACATCCAAGCTTGAAGTGCACTATTGAGCTCCTTAGCCTTTTTCCTTGTCAATGGTCCACTAGAAACCTTCAGTGGGTCCTTGCCTTCCTTGGTTGTGCCTTCTTTGATCGTATCAGCTCCCCCCTCCTTAGAAGGATTCGTCCTCGAATCAAAACCTGCACTAGAAAAGGGAATTGAATCAATAACAATGAAATAATCAACACATAAGCACTTACCTTTCACATAAGCACCAATAGCATGGAATGCTTGTGTATGGAGCTTTAATCTTGTGCAAAACCTGAACCAATATCCAAATGCAATGATACCTCCTGGATCAAAGACAAAGCTTGAAACAATTAGCACAAAAAATCTGAATGTTTGCACAATTTCCATCTTAACTCTAGGCATCACTTTCATTACCTTTACCATCTCGAAAATATTACTCTCACAACAAGGAAAAGTATAGGAAGAATTTACCTTAGGGATGTTGTATGCACTCAAAAGAAATGGACCTAAACTCACATAAGAGTTATGGTTATGGAAAAGACAAGTTATGCATGTCAAGACAATAGTTTGCATAGGCCATTCAAACAAACAAGAATTGAACACAATGTGGCCTAAACTAATAACAAAACAAGGATGCACGAATTGAAGATTTTCAGGATCTCAATAATAACATACTCTTATGTTATTCACTTGTGTATATGCCACATGCATATAAGTTTTCCATACATATTGTCTCAAAAATAATATCTAGCATGCTATTTGAGTTCAACATGAATATAGACATACTTATCCAGTCAAACAAACTTAGCATGCCACTAAGATCATTCATAAAACTTAAATCCTTGGCATGCTACTAAAGCAAGAAAGGATGCGTACCTTCCTTCTTGATAGTCTTGTACCGAAAAAGAAAAGGAAGGACTTGATCTTAGAGATACGCCTTGAGGCTTGAATTGAGATGAAGAATCTCAATGTAATTCCACCCACAATGCTCTCAAGAAAGTGTCTAATATTTCGGCTCTTTAAAGGAATGAAAGGAGGAATTTTTCTCTCAAGAAAAATGATGCAAATTGAGTGTAAAATTCGTACCATCAATGGCCAGCCACTAAAGGCTATTTATAGATGACCAAAAGGCACACCTTTACACCAAGAAAGGTGTCCTTTAAGCCAAAGAACACTTCCTTTGGCTAAGGGTCATGTATGGTGGCGAAAATACATGTCTTTTAGCCAAGGAACACTTCCTTTGGCCTATAACCACCCATAACTACCTTATGGGCGAAAATACATGTCTTTTAAGTCAAGGAACACTTCCTTTGGCCTATAACCACCCATAACTACCTTATGGGCGAAAATACATGTCTTTTAAGTCTAAAGGACATCACATTTGGTGCAATAACCACCTCAACCACCTCCATGGCCGAACATACATGTCCTTTAAAGTCAAAGGACATCACTCTTGGTGCTATAAGCACCCTATGGCCGAATATACATGTCCATTCACCCAAGGAACACTTCCTTTGGATGAAAGGACAAGTTCTTTTAGCCAAGAGTTATTTCTTTTGATGAAGAGACATACCTTTACACAAAAGATGTGTCTCTTGGTGGTTTTGAGCTAAAAACAAGGTGAGCTGGCACAAAGCTAGCTCAATATGCTACTTATGCACCATTGAGCTCCTTTGAGCTCCAACCAAGCACCATGAACTAAGGTCCAGCTCCAAGAACTGACCTTGAGCTGGAGTTAGCTGCTTTCAGCTGAAGTAAACTGAAGTCCAGCTACACTCAGCTACCAAAAGCTGAAGTGAGCTGACTTGAGCTGACTTGAGCTGAAGTCCAGCTACATTCAGCTACCATAAGCTGAAGTGAGCTGACTTGAGCTTACTTGAGCTAACTTGAGCTGAAGTCCAGCTACATTCAGCTACCATAAGCTGAAGTGAGCTGACTTGAGCTGACTTGAGCTTACTTGAGCTGAAGTCCAGCTACATTCAGCTACCATAAGCTGAAGTGAGCTGACTTGAGCTGACTTGAGCTAACTTGAGCTGAAGTCCAGCTATTTTGAGCTACTTATAGCTGAAGTGAGCTGACTTGAGCTAAGGGGAGCTACTTCTAGCTGCCTTAGATACCTTTTCAAGCTATAGTTAGCTCAACGAGCTCAAATCCTATCTTAAAAGGATCTTGGTGCGCCAAGAATTCCAACACGAATTTCACAAAAATCCTATGCATTTTAAATGAAACAAGATCAAACTTATTTTTGTATGTATATGCACCACAATGCATAAAAATTGTGAATATGTATGAAATGTGACACAAAACAAAGGACTCAACATACCTCCTTAAAAGGCTGAATTTAAAACCAGAATTTTCACTCAAAATAAAAACTTTTAGGTTTGGACATAAAGCAAAAAGATCAATGGTGAAAAGTTTGTGTAATGCATGTGTCAAGATAAAAAAATGCTTGCTGGAAATTAAAGATTGACACACAAAAATGGGTTGAATATAAATGTGAATCAAAGAAGTATGTAATGCATGTGTAACAACCAATTTATGCATGAAAAATTCCAAAGAGGTAGATTTAACTTGAGACAAAATAAAATAATGTGACATGGATGCAAAACTAACAAATTCAGAAACAAAAGACAACAAAACAGATTTTCCTCTAGAGAAACTCAAGCAATTCCAAAGATGATTTGACAAAACCAAAGAATTTGAAGCTTGTAAACCATATTTTGTCAAATTTCCATGTTTACTTCCTTCTCTTAATCTAGTTTCATGAAAACCATTTGTCAAAATAACATTGCAAGAAAACACACATTGTTTGAGATTTTCATGCAAAACTACATCAAATCTAGGTGTTAGGAAGAAATACATTACAGTGGATGGACTTAGTCTCCAAGTATCTTCCTTTGGAACCACAAAATTTTCACCTTTGCACTTAATGGCTTCGATTGGAGTTGCATTAATTTCATCCCTTGATTCTTGTAGCTCATCTCCAATTAAGTCCTGAAAAGAAGACCACACAACAAGAGAAGAAGACTCCATTATGTTAGATGAAAGTATGGCTTCTCTGTAGGTCATTCTCTCTTCACTCGGCTTGGGTTCATTACACTCTTGTCTTTTCTCAACTTCGCACTCAATTTCTTCTCTCGGGAACTCTCCACTCTTCTTCCCCTCATGTTCACTCTTCTCACTTAATCTCTCGGTTGTTCTCTCGGCTTTCCCCTCATCACTCATGCCCTCAACTTTCCCCTCTTTTACTTTTCTCTCAACCTCACTTTGAAGTTTTCTTTGATCCTCCAAAACTTGTTGTGGTGAAAGTGGTATAAGTATGATTGACTTTTCTTGTTGCAGCAGAGACAAGTCTCCTTTTGTGGCCTCCATGTTTGGCTTGGGCACTTCTCTCACATCCTTACTCCATGCTCCTCTCCATGTGGAAATTCCTCCTTGACACATCTTGGATGCCTTTGCTCTCTTGATGCTCTTCTCGGCCCTAATGGCA
This sequence comes from Aquilaria yunnanensis, assembly GCA_039654915.1. Lineage (NCBI taxonomy): Eukaryota > Viridiplantae > Streptophyta > Magnoliopsida > Malvales > Thymelaeaceae > Aquilaria > Aquilaria yunnanensis. The sequence goes on from CM077594.1 coordinate 49,075,421, forward strand.
TGATGAAGCAAATCCTCCATGTTGACATATGGCACAATCTCCACTTCGTTGGCAATCTCAAGATTGAGACCATTAATGAATCTAGCAATGGTGGTCTCCTCATCCTCCATGATGTTGGCTCGGGTCAAGGTCCTCTTCAAGTCTTTATGGTAGTCCTCCACACTTCTTTGGCCTTGCACTAGCTTTTGAAGCTTTAAGCGTTGATCTCTATAGTAGGAGCTAGGCACAAATCTCCTCCTCATTAAGGCTTTAAGGGCTCTCCATGTGTGTATGGGCTCCTCCTCATTCCTTCTCCTAGAAGTAACATCCTGATTCCACCATACAAGAGCATAATTAGTGAACTTTATGGTAGCCAATTTAACCTTATTTTCATCGGAGTAATGATGGCAATCAAACATCATCTCAATCTTTTGCTCCCACTCCCAATATGCATCGGGATCACTCCTCCCTTGGAAAGGTGGAATGGTAGGCTTGATGGAATTTAGGTTGTTATCCTCTCTTGGCTCACACCTCATTGGAAACCCATGGTCATGCCAAACTCTTTCTTCTTCCTCGGGTTCTTTTCTCCTTGGACCTCTCATTGGCAACCTCAAATCAATGTCCTCAATCGTCCCCACAAGTCTATTGAGAGTTTCTTGAAATTCTCTCATGGTTGGCTCCTCATTGTGTCTCACTTTCATCCTCCTATCCTCCTGGCCCTCCATACTCCTGAAAATAACAAAGATCCTCACAAACACTCACCTCACGTGTTTCACTCAAAAGATGAACACTCAAGCACTCAATTTGTTAGTGAGATATTGCTATTCAAAGAGTTCTCAAAAGTTCTAAGAAAACTATCCTCAAAGCACACAAGAAAACTTGAATTTTCGAAGAACTATTTTGACTCCAAAAGAGGTGGGCTAAACAAGCTTTAAAAGACTCTAAGAAGCTCTTGCAATTGATGATCACAAGAACCACACAGAAAGCTTTTAGGCTTAAAAACAATGGGATAGGTTTTGGGGCGCAAAACTTTCAACACTTTGAGAAAACTTCTTTTTTTGCAAGCTCTTTTCTTTTCTTTTCTTTGCTCTTTCTTTTTCTTTTCTTTTCCTTCCTTTTTTTTTCCTCCTTTTTTTTTTTTGCTTGCTGTTTTGATGCTAACCAAACGTTCTCCTTGAAACTCATTGCTGTCAAAGACAAAAAGTTAGAATTCTTTTCGGCCAAGACAAGAAAACTAGTGAAATTGGCACAATTTGAAGCAACTTTTTGATACCGAAAGTTCCTGAACTTGGAACCTTCTTTTTTTGAAGTTTTCTGGACTCTAAGATGCTGGAAACAATGAAAAAAAAAAGAGATTAATATGGCTGGACATGAAACAGAAAGATAAGAATTAGACAAGAACAAACGAATTGAAACCGAGAATACTAGGTGACACAGATTGACTTCTTTTTGTTGTTTTTGTGATTTTCGGACTTGAACAAGGATCAAACAAAAAGGACAGACCTGAAACAAGAAGAAAATAGATTAAAACAGAGAATTAAAGCATGAATTTTCTGAACAAAATTGAAAGAAAAACCAAAGAGAAACAAGAACACAAAGATATGTCCTTCAATGGAACTTGTGGCTCTGATACCAACTGATGCGAACCCCGATGGTATAAAGACCATGAAACGCGCCCAAGATGTTTTTCAAGCTCCACAAGAAATCAAAGAGACTGGATTTGAAATCCTCACCCCTAATCAACCTGTGATTAGAAACGAGAAGTATAGAACTCCAAGAACACAAGCAAACTTGTGCACCAAGGCAGTCCACAAAGAACCAAAGAGAAAACCTCTCCAAAGAGCAATATTATTTTGGCAATAATCTGTATATTTACCTCCAGAATATGTGCCTTTATATAGGCCTAAACTAGGGTTAAAATCTGGGCAAAATTCGCAGCCCAAGTCACCTAGGAAACCTAGTTACAAAGGCCTCAAGAAAACCTAGTCAAACTAGGATTCCTACACCCTTTTAACACATGTTTAAGGTGTGCAGAGAATTCCATTTATCCTAAGTGACCTAAATCACTTCCATGGCCTAAATAAAATCCTAAATAATGTAAATAAACAGGAACATAAAATAAAATACGTTACAAAATAAGATTGGCCATAAAAACCACAAAATAGCCTTCTTGGGTGATTCTGGCTTGTGTCTCCAACTTCAAGCTGAAATTCGAACTTGATGCAGCAATGATTTCTCAAAATTCAAAGCATAAAAGTTGTAGATCTCTTTCTTAGCTTCGAAACCACACTTGAATCACACAAAATGGACTTCTAAATCGAAAGATATTCCCAAAATACTGCAACTGCTTGTGAACCAGCGATAACTCGTAAATCGCGACTTTGAAGCTAAATTGGACCTCCTTAACGTGCAAACTGGGTTTCATGGTCTTCATATGATTTGTATCTCCAGATGTTATCTTTCCAATGAATCAAGAATTACTCAATTCTGATCTTTTTAGCTCAAGATATGATTTTTCTACCAGAACATCACCAATCTGTCAACATCCGAGCTTGAAGTGCACTAGTGAGCTCCTTAGCCTTTTTCCTTGTCAATGGTCCACTAGAAACCTTCAGTGGGTCCTTGCCTTCCTTGGTTGTGCCTTCTTTGATCGTATCAAAGGGGCCCGAAGATATCACTCCCGTTACATAGGAGGGACAAATCCAATCTTGATCATACAAATCCCTCCGCATGATATGTGACATACCTAATGACCTCCTTCAAGTTCACTCAGTTACGAGCAACAAAGGAAAGTATCAAAGTATGTGACTCACATGTGGGGAACCTTGATGATCTTAGGTCGAAGGACTACATATACCATAATCACTATGAGAATAACTTATGACACTCATATAATGATCCATGAAGTGTTCTCATGGTGGGTCGGTCCAGTACACAAGTTCTCCAACTTGTACCCATATGTTGACTACATATCTCATATTAATCTCCACATATGCTAGTCGTTATGTATTATTGCAACCTGCTCCACAATAATACAAGACCAGGGACGTTTAAGAATATCATTATTCTAGGGTTACAATTATGTTTGTTAAGTTACGTAGAAACAAAACAACAAACATAATTACTGGATTAATGTCTTAATAAAATATCATGACTCAATGTGCAAAAATACAATCATCTCATGATTGGCTTTTGGGCACAACACTAACAATGACCTGCTTCAAGTTCACTCAGTTACGAGCAACAAAGGAAAGTATCAAAGTATGTGACCCACCTGTAGGGAACCTTGATGATCTTAGGTCGAAGGACTACATATACCATGATCACTATGAGAATCACTTATGACACTCATATAACGATCCATGTAGTGTTCTCATGGTGGGTCGGTCCAGTACACAAGTTCTCCAACTTGTACCCATATGTAGACTACATATCTCATATTAGTCTCCACATATGCTAGTCATTATGTATTATTGCAATCCACTCCATAAAAATACTAGACCAGGGACGTTTGAGAATATCATTATTCTAGGGTTAAAAGTATGTTTATTACGTTACACAGAAACAGAACAACAAACATAATTGCTGGATTAATGGCTTAATAAAATATCATGACCTAATGTGCAAAAATACAACCACCTCATGATTGGCTTCTTGGGCACAACACTAACAATGGGAACACTCACAACTTGTTTGGAATGAACGGAAAGATTCACAACTTGTTTGGAATGAAATTGAAATATTCACAGCTTATTTTGAATGAAATGGAAAGATTAACAACTTGTTTGAAATGAATGGAAATAGTGATAAGTTCTTTCAGAATGAAGTAGAAGAATGAAGTAGAAAGAATCACAACTAGTTTATAATGAATGGAAAGATTCACAACTTTTTTTGAATGAAGTGGAAAGATTCATGCCTTGTTTGGAATGAATGGAAAGATTCATAACTTATATAAAATGAATTGGAAACATTGACAAATTGTTTGGAATCAAGTGGAAGCATTCACAACTTGTTTGGAATGCAATGCAAACATTCACAACTAGTTTTGAATGAAATGGAAACATTCACAACTTGTCTGAAATGAAATTGAAACATTCACAACTTATTTGTAATTAAACGGCAAGATGCGCAACTTGTTTGGAATAAAATGCAAACATTCACAACTGGTTTGGAACGAATGGAAACATTCACAACTGGTTTGGATTAAAATTGAAACATTCACAACTGGTTTGGATTAAAATTGAAACATCAACAACTAGTTTGGAAAGAATGAAAACATTCACAACTTGTTTGCAAATGAAATAGAAACATTCATAACTTATTTGGAATGAAATTAAATGATTCACAACTTGTTTGGAATGAAATGGAAACATTCACAACTTGTTTAGAATGAAATGGAAACATTGACAACTTGTTTGGAGTAAAATGGAAAGATTCACAACTGGCTTGGAATGAAATGGCAAGATTCACAACTTGTTTGGAATGAAATGGAAACATTCACAACTAGTTTAGAATGAAATGGAAACATTCACAACTTGTTTGGAATGAAATGGAAATATTCACAACTAGTTTCTAGTGAAATGGAAGCATTCACAACTTGTTTGGAATGAAATTGAAATATTCACAACTTGTTTGGAATTAAATGGCAAAATTCACAACTTGTTTGGAACGAAATGAAAACATTCACAACAAGTTTGGATTGAAATTAAAAGCTTCACATGTTTGGAATGAAATGGAAACATTCACAACTTATTTTGAATGAAATGGAAACATTCACAACTTGTTTAGAATGAAATGGAAGGATTTAGAACTTCTTTGGAATGAAATGGAAAGATTCACAATCTGTTCGGAATGAAATGGCAAGATTCACAACTTGATTGGAATTAGATGCAAACTGTCACAACCAGTTTAAAACGAATGGAAAGATTGACAGCCTGTTTACAATGAAATGAAAAGTTCCACAACTTGTTTGGAAAGAAATGTAAATATTCACAACTTGCTTGGAATGGAAACATTCACAACTAGTTTGGATTGAAATTGAAAGATTCACAACATGTTTGGAATGAAATGGAAACATCCACAAAGAGTTTGGAAAGAATGGAAACATTCATAACTTGTTTGGAATGAAATGGGAACAATCACAACTTGGTTGGAATGAAATGGAGACTTTCACAACTTACTTGGAATGAAATGGAAACATTCACAACCTGCTTGGAGTGAAATGGAAACATTCACAACTAGTTTCAAATGAAATGGAAACCATCACAACTAGTTTGGATTGAATGGAAAGATTCACAACTTTTTTGGAATGAGATGGAATCATTCATAACTTCTTCGAAATAAAATGGAAACATTTACAACTTGTTTGGAATGAAATGGAAACATTCACGACTTCTTTGGAATGAAATGAAAATATTTACATCTTGTATCAAATGAAATGGAAACTTTCACAACTGGTTTGGAATGAATGGGAACATTCACAACTTACTTGGACTGAAATGGAAACATTCACAACTAGTTTGGAATGAATGGAAAGATTAGCAACTTATTTGGAATGAGATGGAATCATTCACAACTTTTTTGGACTGAAATGGAAAAACTCACAACCAGCTTTGAATGAAATGGAAACATTGACAACTAGTTTTGAAAGAAATAGAAACCTTCACAACTTGTTTCAACCGAAACGGAAATTTTCATAACTAGATTGGAATGAGTGGAAAAATTCACAACTTACTTGGAATGAAATGGAAACATTGACAACTTGTTTGAAATGAACAGAAACATTCACAACTTCTTTGGAATGAAATGGAAACATTCACAACAAGTTTGAAATGATTGGAAATCTGCACAACTTGTTTGGAATGAAATGGAAACATTCACAACTAGTTTGGAGTGAATGCAAAACATTCACAACTTGTTTGGAATGAAATGAAAGCTTCCACAACTTGCTTGGAATAAAATGGAAAGATTCACAACTAGTTTCAAATAAAATGGAAACATTCACAACTAGTTTGGAATGAAATAGAAACATTCAAAACTTGTTTGGAATGAAATGGAAAGATTCATAACAAATTTGGAATGAACAGAAACGTTGACAACTTGCGTGGAACATAATGTAAAGATTTAGAAATTGTTTGGCATGAATAGAAACGTTCACAATTTGCTTGGAATGAAATGGAAACATTGACAACTAATTTTGAATGAAATGGAAACATTCACAACTTGTTTGGAATGAATGGAAACTTTCACAACTTGTTTGGAATGAAATAGAAACATTCACAACTAGTTTAGAATGATTGGCAACATTCAGAACTTGGTTGGAATGAAATGGAAACATTCACAACTAGTTTGGAATGAAGTGGAAACATTCACAACTTGTTTGGAATGAAAAGGAATTATTCACAACTTGTTTCGAATGCAATGGAAATTATCAATACTAGTTTCAAATAAAGTGGAAAGATTCACAACTTGTTAGAATGAAGTGGAAACCTTCCTAACCAGTTTGTAATGAATGGAAACATTCACAACTTGTTGCAATGCAATGGAAAATTCACAACTTGTTTAGAATGAATTGAAACATTCATAGCTTTTTTGGAATGAAATGGAAACATTCACAACTTGTTTTGAATGAAATGGAAACATTCACAACTTGTTTGGAAGGAAATGGAAAGATTCAGAACTTGGTTGGAATGAAATGGAAACATTCACAACTTATTTGGAATGAAAAGGAAACATTCACAACTAGTTTGCAATGAATGTAAAACATTCACAACTTGTTTGGAATGAAATGGATACATTCACAACTTCTTTGTAATAAAATGGAAACATTCACAACTTGTTTGGAATGAAATGGAAAGATTCACAACTAGTTTCGAATAAAATGGAAACATTCACAACTAGTTTGGAATTAAGTGGAAACATTCATAACTTGTTTGGAATGAAATGGAAACATTCACTACTAGTTTGGAATGAACAGAATCATTGATAACTTGCTTGGAATGTAATCGAAAGATTCAGAACTTGTTTGGAATAAATGGAAACATTCACAATTTGCTTGGAATGAAATGTAAACATTCACAACTTGTTTGGAATGAATGGAATCATTCACAGCTTGTTTGAATGAAATATAAACAATTACAACTAGTTTGGAATAAGTGGAAACATTCAGAAGTTGGTAGGAATGAAATGGAAACATTCGCAACTAGTTTGGAATGAAATGCAAAGATTCAGAACTAATTTGGAATGAAAAGGAAATATTCACAACTTGTTTGGAATGAAATGGAATGTATCAAAACTAGTTTCCAATGAAATGGAAAGATTCACAACTTCTTTGGAATAAAATGGAAACATTCACAACTTGTTTGGAATGAAATGCAAACCTTCACAACTAGTTTGTAATGAATGGAAACACTCACAACTTGTTTACAATGAAATGGAAAATTCACACCTTGTTTAGAGTGAATTGAAACATTCACAGCTTTTTTGGAATGAAATGGACACATTTACAGCCTATTTGGAATAAAATGGAAACATTCACAACTTGTTTGGAATGAAATGGAAATATTCACAACTTCTTTGGAAAGAAATGGAAAGGTTCACAAGTAGTTTCGAGTGAAATGGAAACATTCACAACTTGTTTGGAATGAAATGGAAAGAATCAAAACTTGATTGGAATGAATTGAAACAATCACAGTTTTTTGGAATGGAATGTAAACATTAACAACTTGTTTGGAATGAGTTGGAAATATTCACAACTTGTTTGGAAAGAAATTGAAATGTTCGTAACATGTTTGGAAGGGAATGAAAACATTGAGAACTAGTTTGGTATGAATGGAAACATTCATAACTTGGTTGGCATGAAATGGAAAGATTCACAACTTGTTTGACTGAAGTGGAAACATTCACAACCTGTTTGGAGTGAATGGAAACATTCATAACTTGTTTGGAATGAAATGGAAACATTCACAACTTGTTTGAAATGAAATGGAAACATTCACAACTTGCTTGGAATCAAATGGAAATGTTCACAACTTGTTTGGAAAGAATTGGAAACTTCCACAACTGGTTTGGGTTGAATGGAAACATTCTGAACTTGTTTGGAATGAAATGAAAACATTCATAACTTGTTTGGAATGAAATGGGAACACTCACAACGGGTTTGGAGTGAATGGAAACCTTAGCAACTTGTTTGGAATGAAATGGAAACATTGAAAACTTGTTTGGAATGAAAAGGAAACATTCCCAACTTGCTTGGAGTTAAATGGAAACATTGACAACTTGTTTGTAATGAAATGGAAAAATTCACAACTTGTTTGGAATGCAATGGAAACAACCATAAACTGTTTGGAATGAAACGGAAACTTTCACAAATAGTTTGAAATGAAATGGAAGCATTCAAAACTTCATTGGAATGAAATGGCAACATTCACAACCTGCTTGGAATGAAATGGAAAGATTCAGAACTAATTTCGAGTGAAATGGAAACATTCACAACTAGTTTGAAATGAATGGAAACATTAACAGCTTGTTTAGAACGAGATAGAATCATTCACAACTTCTTTTGGAATGAAATGGAATCATTCACAGCTTCTTTGGAATGAAATGGAAACATTCACAACTTGTTTGGAATGAAATGGAATCATTCACAACAAGTTTGGAATAAAATGGAAAGATTCACGACTTATTTGGAATGAAATGGAAACATTAACAACTTGTTTGGAAAGAAATGGAAACTTTCAAAACTTGCTTGGAATGAAATGACAAAATTCACAACTAGTTTCAAATGAATTGGATACATTCACAACTTGCTTGGATTGAACTAGAAAAATTTACAACTTGTTTGGAATGAAATAGAAGCATTCACAACTAATTTAGAATGAACTGGAAAAATTTACAACTTGTTTGGAATGAAATGGAAACATTCACAACTCGTTCGGAATGAAATGGTAAGATTCAGATCTTGTTTGGAATGAAATGGAAACATTCGCAACTTGTTTGGAAAGAAATGGAAGTATTCACAACTTGCTTGGAATAAAATGGAAAAATTCACAACTAGTTTCAAATGAAATGGAAACATTCATAACTTGTGTGGAATGAAATGGAAAAATTCAAAACCTGTTTGGAATGAAATGGAAACATTCACAACTAGTTTAGAATGAATGCAAACATTCACAACTTCTTTGGAATGAAATGGAAACATTGAAAACTTTCTTGGAACGAAATCGAAACATTTACAACTAGTTTTGAATGAAATGGAAACATTCATAAGTTGTTTCGAATGAACTGGAAAGATTCACAACTAGTTTCGAATGAGTGGAAATATTCACAACTTACCTGGAATGAAATGGAAATATTCACAACTAGTGTCAATTGAAATGGTAACATTCACAACTAGTTTGGAACAAATGGAAACATTCACAACCTGTTTGAAATGAATTGGAATCATTCAGAAGTTCTTTGGAATGAAGTGGAAACATTCACATCTTGCTTGGAACGAAATGGAAACATTCACAACTAGTTTGGAATGAAATGGAAAGATTCACAACTTATTTGCAAAGAGTTGGAAACATTCACAACTTGCTTGGAAAGAAATGGAAACATTCACAACTTGCCTGGAATGAAATGGAAAAATTCACAACTTGTTTGTAATGAATTGGAAAAATTCACAATTTTTTTGTAATGAAATGGAAATGTCCACAACTATTTTGAATGAATGGAAACATTCACAACTGGTTTGGAATGAAACCAAAACTTTCAGAACTTCTTGGAATTAAATGGAAACATTCAAAAGTTTTTTCGAATGAAATGGAAACATTCAAAACCTGCTCGGAACAAAACTTGCTCGGAACAAAATGCAAAGATTCACAACTAGTTTTGAATGAAATGGAAACATTCGCAACTTGTTTCAAACGAAATGGAAACATTCAGAACTAGTTTCAAATGAAATGGAAACATTCACAACATTCAAAACTAGTTTCAAAAGAAATGGAAACATTCACAACATGTTTAGAATGAAATGGAAACATTTTCAACTTGTTTGGAATTAAATGGAAGTATTCACAACTTGTTTAGAATGAAATGGAAACATGCCCAACTAGTTTCAAATGAAACGGAAACATTCACAACTTGTTTGGAATGAAATGGAAACATTCACAACTAGTTTGCAATGAATGGAAACATTGACAACTTGTTTGGAATGATTGGAAACATTCACAAATTCGTTGGAATGAAGTGGACACATTCACAAGTAGTTTGGAGTGAAATGCAAAGTTTCACAACTTGTTTAGAACGAAATAGAAATATTCACAACTTGTTTGGAATGAAATGGAAACATTCACAACTTGTTTGGAATGAATGGAAACGTTCACAAATTGTTTGGAATGAAATGGAAACAATCAGAACTTGTTTGGATTGAAATGGAAACATTCATGACTTGTTTCGAATGAAATGGAAACATTCAAGACTTGTTTGGAATGAAATGGAAACATTCACAACTTGTTTAGGATGAAGGGGAAACGGTCACAACTTGTTTACAATGAAATTGAAAGATTGAAAACTAGTTTTGAATAAAATGGAAACATTCACAACTAGTTTGGAATGAAATGGAAACATTCATAACTTGTTTGGAATGAAATGGAAACATTCACAACTAGTTTGGAATGAATGGAAACATTCACAACATGCTTGGAATGAAATGGAAGGATTCACAACCTGGTTTGAATGAATGGAAACATTCACAAATTGCTTGGAGTGAAATGGAAACATTCATAACTAGTTTTGAATGAAATGGAAACATTCATAACTTGGTTGGAATGAAATGGAAACAATCATAACTTGTTTGCAATGAATGGAAACATTCACAAGTTTCTTGGAATGAAATCAAAACATTCACAAGTAGTTTCAAAAGAAATGGAAACAATCACAACTTGTTTGGAATGAAATGGAAACATTCACAATTTGTCCGGAGTAAAATCGAAAGATTCACAACTTGTTTAGAATGAATTGGAAACATTTACAACTTCTTTGGAAACAACTAGTTTGGAATGAATGGAAACTTTCAAACATGGTTGGAATGAAATGGAAACACTCACAACTTGATTGGAATGAAATGGAAACAATCACAACTTGTTCGTAATGAAATGGAAACATTCACAACTTTTTTGGATTGAAGTGCCAACATTCACAACTTGTTTTCGAACGAAATGGAAACATTCGCAACATGTTTGGAATGAAATGGAAACACTCACAACTAGTTTGGGATGAATGGAAACACTCACAACTTGGTTACAATGGCATGGAAACATTTACACCAAGTTTTTAATGAAACGGAAAGATTCAAAACTTTTTTGGAATGAAATGGAAACATTCACAACATGCTTGGAGTGAAATAGAAACATTCACAACTTGCTTGGAATGAAATGGAAACATTCACAACTAGCTTCGAAAGAAATGGAAACATTGGCAACTTGTTTGGAGTAAAATGGAAACATTCACAAGTTGTTTGCAATGAAATGGAAACATTCACAACTTGTCCGGAATGAAATCTAGACATTCACAACTTCTTTGGAATCAAATGGAAACATTAATAACTAGTTTAGATTCAAATGGAAACATTCACAACTAGTTTGGAATGAAATGGAAACATTTACAACTTGTTTTGAAAGAAATGAAAACATTCACGACTTGTTTGGAATGAAATGGAAACATTCACAACTAGTTTGAAATGAAATGGAAACATTCACAACTAGTTTGAAATGAATGGAAAAATTCACAACTTTTTTGGAATAAAATGGAAACATTCACAACTAGTTTGCAATGATTGGAAACATTCACAACCCGGTTGGAATGAAATGGAAATAGTCACAACTAGTTTGCAATGAATGGAAACAATCACAACTTGTTTGGAATGAAGTGTAAACATTCACAACTTGTTTGGAAATATTAACAACTTCTTTGCAGTGAAATGGAAATGTTCACAACTAGTTTGAAATGATTGGAAACTTTCACAACCTGGTTGGAATGTAATTGAAACATTCATAACTTGTTTGGAATGAAATGGAAAGACTCACAACATGTTTAGAATGAAATGAAAACATTCATAACTTGTTTTGAATGAAATGGAAACATTCACAACTAGTTTGGAATGAATGGAAACATTGAGAACTTGTTTGGAATGAAATGGAAACATTCACAACTTGTTTCTAAAGAATTGGAAACATTCACAACATGGTTGGAATGAAACGGAAAAATTCACAACTAGTCTCGAATGAAATAGAATGATTCACAACTTGTTTGGAGTGAAATGGAAACATTCACAACTTGTTTGGAATGAAGTGGTAACATTCACAACTTGTTTGGTATGAACTGGAAACATTCACAACTTGTTTGGAATGAAGTGGAAACATTCACAACTAGTTTGGAATGAACTGGAAACATTCACACCTAGTTCAGAATGAATGGAAACATTCACAACTTAGCTGGAATGAAATGGAAACATTCACAACTAGTTTGGAGTGAAATGGAAAGATTGACAACTAGTTTGGAATGAAATGGAAACATTTACAACTTGTTTCTAAAGAAACGAAAACATTCACAACATGGTTGGAATAAAACAGAAAAATTCATAACTAGTTTCGAATGAAATGGATTGATTCACAACTTGTTTGGAGTGAAATGGAAATATTTACAACTTTTTTGGAATGAAATGGAAGCATTCACAACTAGTTTGGAAGTATTTACAACTTGTTTTGAATGAATTGGAAATATTCGCAACTTCTTTGGAATGAAATGGAAACATTCAAAAATTGTTTGGAATCAATTGGAAACATTCACAATTTCTTTGGAATGAAATGGAAAGATTCACAACTTTTTTGGAATGAAATGGAAAGTTTCACAACTTGGTTGGAATGATACGGAAACATTCACAACTTGTATGGAATGAATGCAAACAATCGCAACTTCCTTGGAATGAGATGGAAACATTCCCAACTATTTTGGAACGAAATGGAAACATTCACAACTTGTTTGGAGTGAAATGAAAACATTCACAACTAGTTTCAATTGTGATAGCCGAAGGGCTATCGCCTCTCTCAGTACATACATCCTGCCAATAGTATGGTCATGAAAATTGGCGTTACCCAAAAGAGGCGATATCACGGACCTCTGAAGGAGCGAAGTCGAAATACCCTGAGCTCTAGACTTCGGCTAGAACATCAGGAATTCCAAGGATGCCACCGACTCCCTCGGGAGACCAAACGGATTGCCTTTGGAGATGGAGAACTAGCTATTTCAAGCTGGAGAGAATCTCACCGAAGGCGGAACTCCCGAACTAGGGAACTCCCCGAACTATAGGCATAATTCCCGAAGGAGGGTGCTTGTACCGAAAGACGACCTCGCCGGAGAACCTCGGGAGTACGGCATGGGCATTTAAGGAGCCTCTGACATGTCGCCCGCATGCGTTACGTGCCGCGTTGAAGAGAGGTCTGACGCGCCGATGCCGTCCAAGTCTTGTCACGACCTGTCTCGGTCCCAGGCCCGAGGAGCCTACAAACGGCTACCTGTCCCCAACGCCCGGAAGTACAGATCACATCTGACCGAACACGTGTCATGATCTGAACGGGCTGGGCACCACTATAAATACTAGGAAACAAGCCCTGGGAAAGGATCCGACCCCTCTCCCTGAGAAAACACGAACAGGCAAGACCACCTAGCCTCTTAGTGCTCTTCCTTTATCTCCTCTCAGAACACTGACTTGGGCGTCGGAGGCTCCTTCCCGGAAAAACACTCCGGGGACCTCCTGACCTCTTTTCTTCTTAGCATTTCAGGCACATTCCTCTAGGGAACCTTTGCTCCAGACATCCTCCCTCACAGGAAGTCCCTCCCGGAGTCATAATGTCACCCGACGAAGATGCTACCGGGCATCATTTGGCGCCGTCCGTGGGAATTCACCCTCAGGTCGCCGTTGTTGAAACTTGGTGTTCCAAGGACAAGGGACTTCCGAAGTCCTTGTCCGCGCCTGAAGTTCAACCGGCTACTGAGCAAACCTTTCCATGGACTTCCTCGCCTGAGGAAGAACGTCCTCTAGTCATAACTATGAGTTCTCTGCGCGACTTCCAGCGCTCCATTGTGGCCGAAATGACGCAACAAATAGACCGAAGATGGCCACAACCAACGCAGGCCCAAAGGCCTTCCTCGCTAGCACTCCCTCGGGAGAAAAGCCCGAGATCAGCTTACCGGAGTTCGGGAAGTGGGAACCCGCGTGATGAGTCCTCAACGGAAAACATACCCCTCGGGGGACGACCTAAAGGGCCAATAGGGCCTAAACGGCCTAAAACCCCACGCCAAAAGAGTTCATCGCCTGAGGCAAAGTCTCCATCCCCTTGGCGGCGAAGTCCATCCCCGGAAAGGTGCCGGCAATGTCCTTTCCCCAAGACTTACAAGCACCAGGACGAAGAGCCCAGTGCCACGATCCTTGTGGAGAAAATATTAGCGAGGTTAGAGAAAGTGGAAAAATAGGTAGCTCGCAAACCAGTCTGGGCCAGGCTGTCTGAAACTTTCTGTGGGGATGAATCGCCGTTCACCCGAACAGTAGTTGAGGCAGCCATGCCAAGTGACTTTTGGGTGCCTCGGCTGGAAACCTATGATGGCCGAACTGACCCACAGGCTCATCTAACTAAATACAGACGTAGCATGGTGTTACACGGCGCTGATGATGCTACTTTGTGCAAATGCTTTGAGGTCACCCTCGCAGGGCCCGCAACGGCGTGGTATAACTCATTGGCCCCTGGAACCACTAGGGAGTTTCAGGAGCTGTCCACAGCCTTTACGCAGCAGTTCATTGGAAGCCGTCTGACGGTGAAGATGCCGGTCCAGATGTTCGACATAGCACAGAAGAACGGAGAAACCATCCGCGACTTTGTCGAAAGGTTTAATGGAGAGGCCCTAGGCGTTCCAGACTTTCGGCCCGAAATACGCATCCTCACCATGACACGGGGCCTTCGGAGGGACTCACAGCTGTTCTACGAGTTTTCCAAGGACCTCCCGGACACGCTTGGCAAATTCTACCGAATGGCCGAGCAGCACATGACAGCCGAAGAGCTGAGAATGGGTGGACCAAAGAATGATCACACCCGTCCCGAAGGGTCCGGCCAGCAAGCAAAGTACCCGGTTGAACAGGCAGGGCGACCTCGAAGGTTTAGGGGAAGGAAACCTCCTTCGAACTTCACACCCCTGAACATTACAAGAACCAATATCCTCATGACAATGGAGAGGCGGGGAACCTAGATTCAGCGGCCAAGGGCTATGACCGCTGACAACAAGTAGAATATGAAAAAATTCTGCCAGTTTCATCGCAACCACGGGCATGACACTGAAGATTGCTTCTAACTAAAAAAGTATATTGAATCGCTAATAAAACAAGGCCAACTCCGGCGTTATCTGTGAATGCCTTCCCCGAAGGGAAGAAAGGAGGAGGAAGGAAAGGCTGATGACGAGGTGTACGACTCCGACAGACGAAGGAACCGAAGTCCGAAGAGGCGTCTCCCACCCCCGGCAGGAGTGATACAAACAATCACGACGGGACTGCTGTTAGCTACCTCCTAAGTGCTTGGCTTAGGCCAAGGAAAACAAGAGGAAACAAAAGGAGAGTGAGGAGAACTATGGAAACTTGTACAATGATCTATGTGCAAAACTAGAAACCTTCAGGCCTTAACTGCACCTAGAAGCTGGACTATGGAAAGCTGACAGAAAACAGAGAAAGGGGATCAAATTGTACACTCAAATTAGTGGTACAATTAAAACTACAAAGTTAAAGTTGGCATTTTTGGCCGTGCAAGTTTATTGGATGACTAGTTGATGCGAACCCCGATGGTATAACGACCATGAAACTCGCCCAAGATGTTTTTCAAGCTCCACAAGACATCAAAGAGACTGGGTTTGAAGACCCCCACCCCTAATCAACCTGTGACTAGAAACGAGAAGTATAGAACTCCAAGAACACAAGCATACTTGTGCACCAAGGCAGTCCGCAAAGAACCAAAGAGAAAACCTCTCCAAAGAGCAATATTATTTCGGCAATAATCTGTATGTTTACATCCAGAATATGTGCCTTTATATAGACCTAAACTAGGGTAAAAATCTGGGCAAAATTCGCAGCCCAAGTCACCTAGGAAACCTAGTTACAAAGGACTCAAGAAAACCTAGTCAAACTAGGACTCTAGCACACTTTTAACACATGTTTAAGGTGTGCAGAGAATTCCCTTTGTCCTAAGTGACCTAAATCACTTCCATGGCTTAAATAACATCCTAAATAATGTAAATAAGCAGGAAAATAAAACAAAATACGTTACTACACAAGATTGGCCATAAAACCCCCAAAATAGTCTTCTTGGGTGATTCTGGCTTGTGTCTCCAACTTCAAGCTGAAATTCGAACTTGATGCAGCAATGATTTCTCAAAATTCAAAGCATAAAAGTTGTAGATCTATTTCTTAGCTTCGAAACCACACTTGAATCACACAAAATGGACTTCTGAATCGAAAGATATTCCCAAAATACTGCAACTGCTTCTGAACCAGCGATAACTCGTAAATCGCGACTTTGAAGCTAAATTGGACCTCCTTATCGTCCAAACTGGGTTTGATGGTCTTCATATGACTTGTATCTCCAGATGTTATCCTTCCAATGAATCAAGAATTACTCAATTCCGATCTGTTTAGCTCAAGATATGATTTTTCTACCAGAACATCACTAATCTGTCAAAATCCAAGCTTGAAGTGCACTAGTGAGCTCATTAGCCTTCTTCCTTGTCAATGGTCCACTAGTTATCTTTAATGGATCCTTGCCATTCTTGGTTGTGCCTTCTTTGATCATATCACTAGTGCAAGACTAGACCAAAACTAGTAGACAATAATGATTGCTAGTCAAGTCTTGTCTACCACTAAAGACCTATTCACTAGTTAACTAGTTAAATTAACTAGTCTTTATTCTAGTTACATGACCGTTTACACATGGGGAATTAAAGCACCTTGGTACTTGTGTTTGATGTGTACAGGCATTATAGGCCATGAAGTGACTTAAATGTCCATTTAGACACAAGTTTAAGTGGTGGCCTTGTGTTCATGTGGAGTTGGGGGCTACATTGTTTCATGCAAAGAAATGGAAGCAAAAGTTAGCATTTTAGCTAACTAAAATACAAGTCTTTCGGCCGAAACTAGTCAAGACCATTACTTCGCCATTTCGGGTTCTTTGCTCTTCACTTGACCGAGAGTTGTTCTTGAGAGTTCATCCACCATTTGGCCTTGAATTCAAGAAATCCTAAGGGCATTGAAGGATTCAAGCTTGGAGAAGGTTGTTTCGGCCTTTGCTTGCTTGGAATCAAGCCTTGTTCTTGGAGATTCAAGGAAGGCCGAGCCTATTCAAGCTAGGGTTAAGGTAATTCTTGTTAAATTCCTTGAATCCATGGTATTTTCTTCCATGCACAAGGATATTGCGTGCTCAAACGTTGTTAAGCTAAGTGAATTGAGCAATTGATATGTTGTTGTGGAAACCTAGTTATGGCCAAAAGGATTAATTGATAGAGCTTGGTGTTCTTCGTTGTGTACATGGAAATTAGTCCATGATTAAGGTTAATTGGTGCCTATGTGATCTTATGCTAGGCTATTTTGAGCAAGGAACATCAATGCGTGCAAGTTAGCATTTGGCCGAGAAGCTCATTTTGAGGTAATCCTATGTTCTTCATCTAATTGCATGGTAATGGTGCCATGAATGTTGATTAATGATGATTAGGTGATTGTATGTTGGATTGGATGGGTGAAGAACATTAGTGTTTGGCAATGGGCATTATGGCCAAAGGCTTGAAGTAGTGTAATTTGGTGTTCATTACTTGATTACATGGTATTGGTGCCATGAACAATGATCATTGATGATTAGATGATCATGTAATGAGTTAGTTTGATGGATAACACAAATATGAGTAGTTGGAGACTTGTCTAGGAAAGCTATGGATACTTGGACTTTGGCTTTAATCATAGTATTTGCTTTCATGACAATGAATCAGGCAATTGGGTTGGTGTTGCAGTGTGTACTTTTGTATGGAATTCTCAAAGTTCTGTTTGACCATTAATGGTCTTGGTATGTAATAACTTGGCATCTTTAGCTTCCGGTTTCATGGCATGTAGCCATGTTGAACACTAGGTAGACTACCCTTTTTGTGTACATATGTGTAGTCCTTGATGCCTAGACTTGTGATGCTTTTATGGGAATTGTATGCCAAGTTATGCATGGGCTTATGGATGGCTTTATGCTTGCACATATATGCTGAATGTTTTGGGCCAATGTATGGCACTTTTATGTGAATAGTTATGGGCCTAGTCTTATGGAAATGTTGTGCTCCATTATATGTATGTTGTTGACCGAGAGCATCATGTACATATTAACTTGTGGTTTCAAAATCTAAACCAATAATGTGGCTTCTTGGTTGTCATATAGATAGCACACTTGATTGCACACCAATTATGCACTTAAAAACTTCATTAAGTGTTGCCTTGCTTGGTATGCAAGTATTCAATTAAAACCTTGCTTGTTGTGCAAGGTAGTGGTATTGGGCCTTGCCATTGCTGCAAGTATTTGTTGGTCTTGTTTTAAAGCCACCTGGGCCACCTCCCAGGTCTCTCAACTTAAGAAAATAAGACTTAATGTTGCCATGGTTTGCTTGGCCAAATGCTAGAAACTTAATTTTGGAGTTGGGCTTGTGAGTTAAATTAGAAACTTATAGGCCAGGGCCTGAGTGAGGTGTGACAACTGCCATCCTCGGGAAGAAAGAGGAAAGCCAGAGAAATATCAATGATGGAATACCAAAATCCGTCGAAGAAACTGACCCGAAAGGATGGTTCCACCGTCATCTTTCCCCATGATGATCCACTGTTGGTCATGGCAAGAATAGGAAATTGGGACATCAAAAGGGTATTACTTGATGATGGACCAAACGCCGACGTCCTGTTCTCGCATCTGCTGCCGAGCTTGGGAATATCCAACACCGACCTCAAGCCCGTCGCTTCGCCGACTTTCGGGGTAGGGCCGTCCGAACTGCCTATCCTCAGATGGATTGACCTCCCCCTGATGATGAGAGGAGGTTCGGTAAACAGGACAGACGAATTATTTGTCTCCATAATGACAAGGTTCATTGTCATGGATGTCCCTTCGTCATATAACGCCATCCTTGGAAGGCAAACACAAGGAAATCTGCACATTCACTCAGATGTAAAGTACTTAACCGTCACTTTCGCCACCAAGGATGGAGACGCGGAAATCTTTATCGATCAAGGTGAAGTAAGGAAAGTGTTCGTCAAAGCGCGAAAGGCCCTAGTAACCAACCTCGCACAAACTGTGGATGCAGAGGTTTTGTCAGATGGAAGGCCAAAAGAGGGAGAGGCAGAAGATCCCGCGAAGGTAGAAATAGAAGAAGTAGAACTTGTCCTGGGCCGAAATACCCGAATAGGGAAAAACTTGGACGAAGGTGACAAGAAAAGACTTGTATCCTTTCTACTGATGAATAAAGACCTGTTTGCCTACTCGCCGAAAGATATGCCGGGGGTAGACCCTCGCATAATACAGCATAGCCTTAAAGCAAGTCCGGAAGCAAAACCTGTCCGGCAAAAGTAGCGGGGCATCTCAGTCTATAAAAATAACTTTGTCAAAACCGAAGTCCAGCGCTTATTAGACGCAGATGTAATCAGGGAAGTCAAGTACCCCGAATGGTTGAGCAACGTGGTTATCGCCACAAAAGAAGGGAGCAGTAAGCTCCGAATGTGCATCGACTTCAGAAACTTGAATGACGCTTGCCCAAAAGATTCATATCCTCTCCCACTAATAGACGAATTGGTAGACTCAACCGCCGAATACGGGCTCCTGAGTTTCCTGGACGCCTTCAGTGGGTACCATCAAATAAGGATGGACCCCGAAGATAAGGAGAAAACCGCCTTCATCACCGAGGGTGGAACGTATTGTTACATCAGGATGCCCTTCGGGCTCACAAATGCGGGAGCTACCTACCAGAGGTTAATGAGCAAGGTCTCTAAGGACCAAATAGGGAAGAACACGGAAGTTTACGTTGATGACATGATAGTCAAGAGCAAGCTGCCTTACGACCACGTCGCAGATCTGAAGGAGACTTTCCACCAGCTCAGAACCTTCGGAATTCGCCTCAATCCCGAAAAGTGCATCTTTGGCGTAACATCGGGAAAGTTTCTTCGGTACATGGTATCAGAAAGAGGCATTGATGCTAACCCAAAGAAAGTTAAGGCTCTGCTTGAATTTTGAACTCCCGTCACAGTAAAAGACGTGCAGAGACTCACCGGAAGGATAACCTCTCTTAGTAGGTTCATTTCCAGGTATGGAGTGTCGAGCATTCTTCAAAGTCCTCACTAAGGCAGCAAAAAAGGAGGGTGGCCTCGGATGTGATGATCATCTTTGGAATAAGGACTGCCAAAAGGCTTGGGAAGAACTGAAAGCCTATGTGGCCCGTCTGCCTACTCTTCGGCAACCTCGCGACGGAGAGTCCCTCGTGTTGTACCTCGCAGTCACAGAAAAAGCAGTAAGCTCGGTCCTTGTGAAAGAGGAAAGGCTGAAGCAATGGCTGGTTTATTATGTAAGCAAGTCCCTGCACGGCGCCGAAGTCAGGTATCCCTTGCTACAAAAAGCTATATATGCCCTGGTACTGGCGGGAAGAAGACTACGGCCATATTTTCAGGCTCACCCAATCATCATCCGAAGTAGTCTACCTCTACGGGACGTCATGAGGAAAGTTGATCATTCGGGAAGGCTTTCCAAATGGTGTATAGAGCTGGGTGAGTACGACATTACTTATGAACCTCGGAAAGCCATAAAAGCGCAAGCTCTGGCAGACTTCATTGCCAAATTACCCATCGCCGAGGACAGCCATTCGGATCCTAGCGAAGGTGAGCCAGAATGGACTTTGTACATAGACGGAGCTTCAGGGTCTGAACACCAGGGAGCTGGGGTAATTATCAGAGGCCCCGAAGGTCTAGAAGTAATGAAGGCCATCAAGTTCGGCTTTAACGTCACCAACAATATGGCTGAATACGAAGCCCTCATAGCAGGGTTATGCTTGGCCAGAAAAATTGGTGTAAGAAACTTGAAAGCCCATAGCGATTCCCAGCTGGTAGTTCGACAAATAGCAGGGAACTATGTGGCGAAGGACCCGACCTTGGAAAAATACCATGAACTGGTAGCAAAGCTTATCCGGGAGTTCGACACCGTACGAATAAAAAATGTGCCTCGTCAAGATAATGCCAAGGCAGATTGCTTGGCGAAGTCGAAAACATGCACCGAGGTGCTAAACCACCCAAGCATCACAGTGCTGAGCATATTAACCTCAGGAAAAGGGTGGAAAGATCCGATAAAAAGGTATCTCGCAACCAGTGAGCTCCCCAAAGACCCCAGCGAAGCGACAAAAGTGCGAAGATGTTCCGGTCGTTTCTTCCTAATCGGAGAAGAATTATATCGGCAGGGGTATGCAAATCCACTACAGAGGTGTGTAGGCGATAAAGATACTGAAATGATCCTCGAATAAGTTCACAAAGGCGCTTGTGGTTCGCACATTGGAACTGACGCCCTCGCAGTAGTGATACTTCGCCAAGGATACTTTTGGCCTACCCTAAGAAAAGACGCTAGGCAGTTCGTCCAGAAATGTGGGAATTGCCAAAGACACACGAGTATCCAAAGGGCACCCTCAGAATTGGTAACTTCGGCTAATTATCCCTGGCCCTTCGCAGTTTGGGGCATAGACCTCATTAGGCCACTCCCGATAGCGCCTGGAGGCGTGAAGTTCTGCGTGGTCACAGTAGATTATTTCTCCAAATGGGTTGAGGCAGAACCCTTGGCGACTATCTCGGCAAAAGATGTACAGAAGTTCGTATGGAAGAACATTGTGTGCAGATTAGGCATACCGAGGGTGTTAGTAGCCGATAATGGATCCCAGTTTACGGACAAAAGCTTCCAAGAATTTATCAACAACCTCGGAGTAAAAATGCACTTCGCCCCAGTAGCTCACCCCCAAAGCAATGGGCAAGTAGAAGTATCTAATAGGACCATAAAAGATGGTCTAAAAAAGAGGTTGGGGGAAGCGAAAGGGAAATGGCCAGGAGAGCTCCCAAGTGTGTTATGGAGCTACCGAACAACACCCCGAAGAGCCACAGGGGAAACACCTTTTTCACTTGTTTTCGGTATAGAGGCCATCATCCCAATTGAGGTAGTTCAAGCATCGGTGTGAGTACAAGTGTTTGATGAAAGGGGAAATGACCTCGATCTGAGAGCCAAGCTGGACCTCGTCGGCGAGCACAGAGAATAGCCGAGCTGAGAAGAAAAGCTTTTCAGCAAAGAGTGGCCACGGCTATAAACTTGCGTGCCAGGCCGAAGGGAATAAAGAAAGGAGACCTCGTTCTCCAAAAGGCTAAATTTGGGCCCCGAAGGCCATCCCACGGAGTACTTCGCACAAATTGGGAAGGTCCTTATCTGGTACTTGCCGAAGTGCGAAAATGAGTTTACAAGCTCGGCGATGCCAAAGGCATAGAATTAAAAAATACATGGCATTCGGATGCCTTGAAAAAGCCATATGCTTAGGATTTTGGTGGGAAAATTGTTCAAGTTAGAAAAATTTCTAAGTACAAAAGTTTCTTAGAAATTTTTTTCTAAGTACAGAAGCTTTTTTTTTTCACCAAGAACAGTCGTCGCCGAAAGAAAGCTTATTTACAAAGGTTATCAACCTTCTCTGAAGAATGGAGATTCACTTAAGAGGATTTCCTAAGGGTGATTCCAAGGCTAATTGGCGTGATAAGTCTAGCTATGATCTTCCGGAGTCTCTTGAGCGAACGTGTTCGGGACAGTGAGAAATAAAAGATTTTGTGCAACAGACTTAGCCAAAAATTCATGAAAAAGGAGTCTTTATTAACAAAGATGGATCTGACTACAAAGAAGGAAGCTCGCCAAAAGAAAAAATACAAAAAAGGAGAAAAAGAAGGCAAAGGGCCCTAAAAGAGACTAAGGGACCTCGGTGTCTCGGGAGCCACTAGCTCCTGCGTCCTTGTCCACCGCCTTCCATGCCGGAAGAGGAAAGGGCAAGTTGAGGTGCTCAATTTTTGACCAAGACCACCGAGGCCCCTCGGGGATGTTCAGGCCCGCCAAAAAGGAGAGGTCCAGACCCGAAAACCTCTACAGAACTTGATGACGAGCGAGGCAAAAGCCGTCCTGAAAACAGACCTTGGTCGCTTGGTCGGCCTTCTCCTTCACAACAGCTAAGTCATCAAGCTCTTTCTCTAGGTCAGCGATCTCCTTTTTTAGTGCCTTCATCTTCTTCATCTTTGGCTCTTTATTCAAAGACTCGACCTCGGCCTGGAGCGCGGTCTTCTCAGCAAGCACCTTCGCCAGGAGAGCCTCAAACTCTAACTTCTCCTTCTGGTTTGCCGAAGTCAGCTCCGCCACCTTGGAACCGAGGTCAGATATTTTTTGGGAGGAGTCCTTCAGAAGTTCCTCTTTTTCCTTCAACAACTCCTTCCGAATGGCAGCAACCTCCTTCTTTGCAGCTTGAGCCGTCTCCAAATTCTTTGCGACCAAGTCGGAGCACATGACCTTGGATTTCTCCATACAGTCTAAGGCCGAACGCCGCTTGCTTCACTGCCCGAACCCTAAGGAGGCTGGTGTGAAGATTTCAGGATCTCAATAATAACATGTTCTTATGTTATTTACTTATGTATATGCCATATGCATATATGTTTTCCATACATATTGTCTCAAAAAACAATATCTAGCATGCCACTAAGATCATTCATAAAATTAAATCCTTAGCATGCTACTAAAGCAAGAAAGGATGTGTACCTTCCTTCTTGATAATCTTGTGCGGAAATGGAAGGAAGGACTTGATCTTAGAAGAGCACCTTGAGGCTTGAATTGAGATGAACAATCTCAATGTAATTCCACCCACAATGCTCTCAAAGAATGTTTATTATTTCGGCTCTCTAAAGGAATGAAAGGAGGAACTTTTTCTCTCAAGAAAAATGGTGCAAATTGAGTGTAAAATTCGTACCCACAATGGCCAGCCACTAAAGGCTATTTATAGATGACCAAAAGGCACACCTTTACACCAAGAAAGGTGTCCTTTAAGCCAAAGAACACTTCCTTTGGCTAAGGGTCATGTATGGTGGCGAAAATACATGTCTTTTAGCCAAGGAACACTTCCTTTGGCCTATAACCACCCATAACTACCTTATGGGCGAAAATACATGTCTTTTAAGTCAAGGAACACTTCCTTTGGCCTATAACCACCCATAACTACCTTATGGGCGAAAATACATGTCTTTTAAGTCTAAAGGACATCACATTTGGTGCAATAACCACCTCAACCACCTCCATGGCCGAACATACATGTCCTTTAAAGTCAAAGGACATCACTCTTGGTGCTATAAGCACCCTATGGCCGAATATACATGTCCATTCACCCAAGGAACACTTCCTTTGGATGAAAGGACATGTTCTTTTAGCCAAGAGTTATTTCTTTTGATGAAGAGACATACCTTTACACAAAAGATGTGTCTCTTGGTGGTTTTGAGCTAAAAACAAGGTGAGCTGGCACAAAGCTAGCTCAATATGCTACTTATGCACCATTGAGCTCCTTTGAGCTCCAACCAAGCACCATGAACTAAGGTCCAGCTCCAAGAACTGACCTTGAGCTGGAGTTAGCTGCTTTCAGCTGAAGTAAACTGAAGTCCAGCTACACCCAGCTACCAAAAGCTGAAGTGAGCTGACTTGAGCTGAAGTCCAGCTACATTCAGCTACCATAAGCTGAAGTGAGCTGACTTGAACTTACTTGAGCTAACTTGAGCTGAAGTCCAGCTACATTCAGCTACCATAAGCTGAAGTGAGCTGACTTGAGCTGACTTGAGCTGAAGTCCAGCTACATTCAGCTACCATAAGCTGAAGTGAGCTGACTTGAGCTGACTTGAGCTAACTTGAGCTGAAGTCCAGCTACATTCAGCTACCATAAGCTGAAGTGAGCTGACTTGAGCTGACTTGAGCTAACTTGAGCTGAAGTCCAGCTACTTTGAGCTACTTATAGCTGAAGTGAGCTGACTTGAGCTAAGGGGAGCTACTTCTAGCTGCCTTAGATACCTTTTCAAGCTATAGTTAGCTCAACGAGCTCAAATCCTATCTTAAAAGGATCTTGGTGCGCCAAGAATTCCAACAAACTCCCACTCGCACTAAGATGCTTTTAAAACTCCCAGCTCCCACTCAAAACAAAACTCCTTAATCCTTATAGCCGAAATAATCTAGACACTTCTACATATATAGAGTTGTGGGTGCGACCTCAAGGCACACACACTAAGTCTCTTCTATTGAGGTTGTTAGACTCTCAATAGAAGATTGTCCTCTCCTCATAGTTTGAACTTATTCAAACTTTCCTTGAACACATCAAGTACAAGTGTGTTGCTTAAACACATCAAGCTTTCTTGAACACATCAAGTTTTTTTTTTTCAGACCCCAGACATATGATACACTTCTTAATCACAATCAGTCTCTTTCTCTGAATTTCAACTCCTTGAAATCCATGATTGTATTAAGCATTGTGTACTCATTTAAATCACAATTCAATCTATCATACTACTCACAGTAATATGTGGGCCCAAGATTGAATTTAGTGAACGTGTACCATCTTAATGTCTTTCCTTTGAGCTTCAACTACTTAGGTCAATGAATTAACATGATCACCCAAAAGGAGGATACTCCAGTCTCATTTCTCTAAGACCTTCGACAACCAATCAAAGTGATCATAATTAACTCAACTTCCTAATAGCAAGCTATAGTCACTAAGAGTCTGATTTGAAGAATCTCACACTAAGCAAGAACAGAGACAACTTGCTTAAATTCTTCTATGGTCGTATTTCATGGTCATGGAACACTTGGAAACACATCCATTAAAGTTCCAGAATACACTTCTAAGGTGTTTTACTCATGTCACTCCCACTTGGAGTGATCTCCATTCCAATTGAGGAGTGTGTCATTTCTCCCTCTTAAAACACCATTAAGTGTACTCCTCTTAACATATAAAAGGAGGACATGTCAATAACCATGAAATTTCTCCATGTAAGCCCTTGCTTACATCTAACATAGGCTAGGATGTATGAATGGTCATACAAACTGAATGCACCAAAGCATTGAACCTTGATTACTCATAATCTAGGCGACCATGAAAGGCTAAAGTGTCATGTGTTGGAGCATGACTCCCACTTAAATGTACCATTCATTTAAGTCTTTAGCCAGTCTCATCCTTAATCTTACACAAAGATCAAGGGCGAATGACTCGTGTGAGAAAGTCATTCTCTACCTATGTTTGACATGTTCATTTGTTCGTTGTGTTTTTTAAAATTGAACTGATTATTTCATAAAATAATCTATATTATCACAAAAATAATACTTAACATGTGTGACACCAAAGAGGTGAAGTACATCCAACATTTACATTCTTCTAAGACCCATTGCTCTAACATGTCGAGCAAACACAAGTGGTGGCAATGGCTTAGTGAGAGGATCTGCCACCATCAGGTCTGTAGAAATGTACTCAATCCTAACTTCACCCTCTTCAATTGCATCCCTTACAAAGTTATATTTCATGCTAATGTGCTTGGTTTTTCCATGGTATTTGGGGTCCTTAGTATAAGCCATGGCTGCCATACTATCACTGTAGATAGTAATAGGTCTCTCAATAGAAACCTTGGACTCCAAATTCTTAAGGAAATAACCTAGCCAAAGGGCTTCTTGTACAGCTGAGGCACATGAAACAAATTCAGCCTCCATTGTGGACAATGCTGTACAAGTTTGCTTCTTACTACACCAAGTAGTAGCACCACCATTTAGCATGAAAAGATAACCAGATGTAGACTTGCTGGAGTCTCTATCCCCACCCCAATCAGCATCAGAATAGCCACGTAAACCAAGGTCTTTACCTTGGTAACAAAGCCAATAATCCTTAGTACCCTTGAGGTACCTTAGGATCCTCTTGACATTCTTCCAATGCTCCAGACCAGGGTTGGAAGAATATCGTGCTAAAAGACCAACCGCTTGGCTGATGTCTGGCCTTGTACATAACATGGCGTACATCAAGCTACCAATGGCACTTAGGTAGGGAATCTGAGCCATCTCTTCCTTCTCCTTTGGAGTCTTAGGACATAAGTCCTCTCCAATCTTGCAACCATATGCAAGAGGTGTACTCATGGGCTTTGCATTTGTTAAGTTGAACCTTGCAAGAATCTTATCAATATAAGATTCTTGAGAAAGGGCCAATAGCCTTGCCTTTCTATTCCTCAGGATCTTCACCCCTAGAATAAAGGCAGCCTCTCCCATATCCTTCATGTCAAAGGTGGAAGACAACCATCCCTTGATGGTACTTAACAATGCAAGCCTATTACTTGCAATCAGTATATCATCTACATATAGAGTCAATACTGCAAAACTAGACCCAGAAGAGTACAAGTATACACAATGGTCTTCATGCATCATCACAAAGCCATAGTTTGTGATTGCATGGTGAAACTTCAAGTACCACTGTCTCGAAGCTTGCTTAAGACCATAGATAGACTTCTTTAGTCTACATACCTTGTCCTCTTGACCCTTTTGGACAAACCCCTCAGGTTGTCTCATATATATCTCCTCACTCAATTCACCATTGAGAAAGGCGGTCTTTACATCCATCTGATGTAACTCTAAGTCTAGATTTGCCACAATGGCAAGTAATATCCTGATGGAAGTGAATTTCACAACAGGAGAGAAGGTGTCTTTGAAATCAACACCCTCCTTCTGTGTGAAACCCTTGGCCACCAACCGGGCCTTGTATCTTTCGATACTTCCATCAGAGTTCACCTTGATCTTGAGAACCCACTTGTTCCCAATTGCCTTACGGCCTAGAGAAAGATCACTTAACTCCCAAACCCCATTGAGATGCATCGAATGCAATTCATCCTTCATTGCATTTAGCCACTCTTCCCTTTGTTCACCCTCAAGAGCCTCCTCAATGTTACTTGGCTCATCTATCTCAGATGCAACCAAGTTTGCCTCACTATCCAGGATCCACCATTCTTTAGGTGGTCCAAATTTCCTCATTGATCTTCTCAATATAGGCTGAGATGGAGGCAACTCATGCTCCATCTCTTGAGGCTCAACATTTTGCCCTTGAGTATCCTCAACTCCCTCTTGAACAAAACCTTCCTCTTGGAAGTCTTGCTCATGTTGGTCCACAACAACAGGGATTTCTAGAGCCATTGCTCCACGTGGTTGAGGTACTCCCTCTAGAGTAGGTGCATGTGTCCCAAGTGTCCTTATGACACTTGGTTGACCCTCATCTAGGATTTGGCTTAATGAGGTTAAGTCACCACACTCACCAACTTTGGGGAACTCATCCTCCACAAAGTTAGCATTCCTTGCATCAAAGATGTTCCCAATTTTGTGACTTACATCCAAGAACACATAACCCCTAGATTGTTCAGCATAACCAAGGAAGGCACACTTCCTCCCTCTTGGACCCAACTTTCCCAAAGGGTGGTCCGTTATGTGAACATAAGCTAAACAACCCCAAGGGCGTAAATAGCTTAGGTTAGGAGTTTTCTTCTTCCATAACTCATATGAAGAAGAATTCACATTCTTGATGGGTACTCTATTAAGGACATGAACTGCACACAGCAGTGCATCACTCCAATAAGTGATGTCTAAATTGGCCTTTGCCATCATGGAACGTACCATGTCCATAAGAGTTCTATTCTTCCTCTCAGATACTCCATTCTGTTGGGGTGTCCAAGGAAGGGTGAACTCCCTCTCAATACCTTTCAAGTCACAAAATGCTTTGAATGCATTAGATGTATACTCTCCACCCCTATCTGTCCTCAAGGACTTAATCTTCTTACCTACTTGGTTCTCAACCAAGTACACATACTTCTCAAAGCATGCCAAGGCTTCTGCCTTGTTTCTGAGTAAGTAGATATGGGTGAATCGAGTATAATCATCTGTGAATGTGATGAAATACTTAAATCCATTTCTAGATTCAACCCTCATTGGCCCACACAGGTCAGAGTGAACTAAACTAAGTGCCTCACCTCTCCTAGTTGCTTTGCCAAAAGGCTTTCTTGTGGCTTTGCCTTCTAGGCATGATTGACAACTTGGAAGGACAACCTTGGTCAAGGAACCTAGCAAGCCACCCTTGGCTAGCTTGTTCATTCTATCTTGACCAATATGACCTAACCTTTCATGCCATCTCATTTCATTTGTGACCTCTGTCACATAGCAACTAGGACTTGCAACAGAATGGTCAGTTGGCTTTAACTCATAAAGCCCATTATTAACTGAACAAGTGCACACTATTTGATTATCTTTAATAATAGACACACTATTATTAAAGAAATTAAAGCAATAATTGTACTTCGACATACAACTTATAGAAATCAAATTTCTACAAATGTTTGGTACATACAATACATCTATTAGATACAAATATCCAATATCTATAGGAATCCTACATGTTCCTATGCCTTCCACTTCCAGCCTAGCATCATTTCCTACTGAAATGTGCTTAGCTCCTTTTGAGAGCTTCCTGTAGGCCACAAACCAGGACTTCTCCCGTGCTATGTGGTCTGTTGCTCCCGAGTCTACAATCCACAAAGAATTGCACTCAGTTAGTAATGTACATGACACAACATGTACAATGGAAGTAGAAGGGTATGTATGTACCTTGGGTGGACCTTTGCAAAGTGTCCTTTATACCCACAGTTGAAGCACTTTAGCTTGCTTATGTCCCGTTTCTTCTTGAACCTTTTCTTAGAAGCAGGAACTTTTCCCTTGCCCTTCCTTGGCCCTCCTTTTCCACCATTCTTCTTCCATCCCTTCTGGATAGAAGATGAGGCAACATATGCCTTAGAATGGTCCTTGAGGGCCATTACCTCAGCCTCAAGGAGGAGGTGACGGGCAATGTCATCAAATGACATTATTTGAGGGTTATGGCGTAACTTGACCTTCATCAACTGCCATTCCTCATCAGGCAAGGAACGAATTATTGCTTGTACTTGTTGCTCATCAATGAGCACATCAAGAGTAACTTGTTCAGTTAAAATGAATTTGACCTTTTGTTGCCAAATTGAATAGTTTTCACCATCCAATTTGAGGTCACGGTTTAATTCAGCAACAATATTCTTACTAGCCATCTACATCGATGCAATTCACATGTTTTTGTTCAATTTACACAACAAGACTCAACAAAGCAACATGTGTATGAAACAACTTTTAACATGCTTATATATGGCAAAAGAGATGCATATAGCATTCGATCAGAAATATATAAACATGCCTTCATTGCTTCATGCACACATCCTTCATTAGCCTTCATCAAAATCATACACACATGTATGATCCTAAATCACGCTCATTACATGCAACACATACATTTTCATGACCTAGGCTCTAATACCAATTGAAGATTTCAGGATCTCAATAATAACATGTTCTTATGTTATTTACTTATGTATATGCCATATGCATATATGTTTTCCATACATATTGTCTCAAAAAACAATATCTAGCATGCCACTAAGATCATTCATAAAATTAAATCCTTAGCATGCTACTAAAGCAAGAAAGGATGTGTACCTTCCTTCTTGATAATCTTGTGCGGAAATGGAAGGAAGGACTTGATCTTAGAAGAGCACCTTGAGGCTTGAATTGAGATGAACAATCTCAATGTAATTCCACCCACAATGCTCTCAAAGAATGTTTATTATTTCGGCTCTCTAAAGGAATGAAAGGAGGAACTTTTTCTCTCAAGAAAAATGGTGCAAATTGAGTGTAAAATTCGTACCCACAATGGCCAGCCACTAAAGGCTATTTATAGATGACCAAAAGGCACACCTTTACACCAAGAAAGGTGTCCTTTAAGCCAAAGAACACTTCCTTTGGCTAAGGGTCATGTATGGTGGCGAAAATACATGTCTTTTAGCCAAGGAACACTTCCTTTGGCCTATAACCACCCATAACTACCTTATGGGCGAAAATACATGTCTTTTAAGTCAAGGAACACTTCCTTTGGCCTATAACCACCCATAACTACCTTATGGGCGAAAATACATGTCTTTTAAGTCTAAAGGACATCACATTTGGTGCAATAACCACCTCAACCACCTCCATGGCCGAACATACATGTCCTTTAAAGTCAAAGGACATCACTCTTGGTGCTATAAGCACCCTATGGCCGAATATACATGTCCATTCACCCAAGGAACACTTCCTTTGGATGAAAGGACATGTTCTTTTAGCCAAGAGTTATTTCTTTTGATGAAGAGACATACCTTTACACAAAAGATGTGTCTCTTGGTGGTTTTGAGCTAAAAACAAGGTGAGCTGGCACAAAGCTAGCTCAATATGCTACTTATGCACCATTGAGCTCCTTTGAGCTCCAACCAAGCACCATGAACTAAGGTCCAGCTCCAAGAACTGACCTTGAGCTGGAGTTAGCTGCTTTCAGCTGAAGTAAACTGAAGTCCAGCTACACCCAGCTACCAAAAGCTGAAGTGAGCTGACTTGAGCTGAAGTCCAGCTACATTCAGCTACCATAAGCTGAAGTGAGCTGACTTGAACTTACTTGAGCTAACTTGAGCTGAAGTCCAGCTACATTCAGCTACCATAAGCTGAAGTGAGCTGACTTGAGCTGACTTGAGCTGAAGTCCAGCTACATTCAGCTACCATAAGCTGAAGTGAGCTGACTTGAGCTGACTTGAGCTAACTTGAGCTGAAGTCCAGCTACATTCAGCTACCATAAGCTGAAGTGAGCTGACTTGAGCTGACTTGAGCTAACTTGAGCTGAAGTCCAGCTACTTTGAGCTACTTATAGCTGAAGTGAGCTGACTTGAGCTAAGGGGAGCTACTTCTAGCTGCCTTAGATACCTTTTCAAGCTATAGTTAGCTCAACGAGCTCAAATCCTATCTTAAAAGGATCTTGGTGCGCCAAGAATTCCAACATGGTGTACCCCAACAGCTGCAAAGTAAGAACAAAGTTAGTAAGGCAAAAAATGAGTCAAACACTTAGAAGAAATCAAACGGAAAACAAGGCGCGAAGTATACCTGGGCAGCAAGTTCGGAAACTTTTGCAGCAAGGGACTCTTAGTCCGGACAAGCCTCAGAAATAGCCTTGAAAGAGGCCTCGGTGAGGATCCCCTTTGAAATTTGGTTGGTCATTTGCTCGCAGTCGCTGGAGTACAAGTTCATGTCCTCTGTAAATGACCAGGAAGGCTCCATCGGGATCTTCCCCTTGGGGATATGCGAATCCCGAAGGGCCCGTTTCCGGGCGTGTTCGGCCACCCAACACGAAGATGGTACCTCCTCTGCACGGCAAGACAAGAAACTTGTTAAGGCAAGCAATTCTCAAAGTTCAAAAAATAAAAATACTGCAGTTTGTCCAAAGAACGAACTTGGCGGCACCTCGGTGACATCATCGTCAGCGTCCCGGACCCCCTCGGCAGAAATTTCCTTGCCTTTTTCCTTCCGGCGCTCCTCGGCAGAAGGGACTTCCACCAAGGCGTCCAGAAGAGCCGCCGAGGAAGTGGGACTCCGAGAAAGGGCGTTAGCAGCGACCTCGGTTGGTGGGGCAACAGCAGCGTCAGGCTCTTCACGTGCCTCCTCGGGAATTTCTGGGAGAGGAAGAGGCGCATCTTTCTTCGCCCGTTTTGCCGATGATGGCCCGGCCTCAGACGATTTCCGCCTTCGGGAGACGGCCTTCTTTGTTTGCTCCCCCTTCTCGGCTTGACCGAGGAAGAGCGCCTTGTAGTAAGCAGCGGAGTCGTCGCCCAGCTCTAAAACAGAAGGAAAACATCAGTGTGAGTCTAAGATGTGTCTATAACAAAAAAATTTTGAGATAACTTACGCTCACAAAAGGTCTCGTAAGTAACCTCCTCCCGAAGGAGTTTTACCAGCCAGGAGTCTTTCCCTGCGATGGCAGGAGCCGGCATCTCGAGGTCCATCTCGCGCTCCTTCACTACCCCTAGCTCCCGAAGGACCTCCTCGGTCATTAGTTTCCACATGATGGGGAAGGGGTAGAGGGAGCGTGAAGGGACCTCGGGGTCCCAGTCGGAGACTGCCCAGATCCGTCTGTCGAAGTCTGTGAACCTGGCCGCCAACTCAGGAGTCAGCAGCCTCTTCGGGTCTACAACATCTGTCTCCAGCCTCCCGAATCCCACATGGTCGGAACGTACGACCAGGACTCCTCCATCTTCAGAAAAAAGAATTTTTCTTGCCACCCTCGCCAGCTGTCCTTAGTGGTGAAGGTGAACATATACTTTTTGCTCCCTGATCCCCGAGGCAGCATGAAGTAAAAGCCACCCTTCGGGACCGCATAGAGCTTATAGTACTACATAAAAAGAATGAAATGGGGTTCTGTTTTGAAAATGCCTCACATGTAAAGGAAGGCATTAAAATAGCAGTACGAGTTCGGGGGAAGTTGATTTCCGGCAATGCCATGAAATTAGGAAAAGTCGCAAATCACCCTCGAGGGAGGAAACCGAAGTTCGGCCTTCAATTGGGCGTGAAAAATGGTAACCTCATTTCGGCGGTTCATAAAACTGACCACCTGAGGGCCAGGAAGTCTGGTAATGGCGTAAGAAGGAAGAAAAAATTTTTTTGTCCATCTTTCTAGTTTTTCTGAAGACGTACAACAAGTATGATTGAAAAGAGGAAGCCAGCTCTCTGGGATGGGGGAAATAGACATAAGAGGAGTTGGCGAAGACATTTTCAAGGAAAAAAGGACTTTGGGGGATGAAAAACCGACTTCGGGAAAGCTTTCAGAAAAGCAAAAGAGCACAGAAAATCAAAGGATTTTAAGAGTCAAAAACCACCAAATGCTTTGCCAAAATCTGGGTTCGAAGTCGCCGTCATAAAAGGCTGCCGAAAAAAAATGCAAAAACAGTTGAGAGCGGGGGAAGAGCAAAAGCAGAACAAAAGGAACTTATGACGGAACAGGCTATATATAGGCCGAAGGCGGATGGGCGAACCGGTGTCATAAGTACTCAACGAAGGTGAACAGTCGCCATAACTGCTCCCTGCATCTAAAAAGGCGCGCCTGCTGTAACCGATGAAGTCCCCTCCAATGATAGCATGCCACGTGTCAGCCGTCACACCAAACAAGGGACACGCCTTCTGACACCCCTAAACCCTGGGTGCGCCACTCCAGACTGACACGCTTGGTTATCAGACGCGACGTTGCGTAGGAAAGAAGTGGGGTACCTCGAAGGCACCAAAAGACAGGTATGGTCGAACAGACTATGTCTTCAGACAAAAGGGTGCATCTTCGGCACAGGTATTACACCTAAGACCCCGGAAGGGCGCCCTCAGAAAGCCTACAAACCGAAGTTTTCACTTCGGCCTCCCGGAGGGGGGCATGTGATAGCCGAAGGGCTATCGCCTCTCTCAGTACATACATCCTGCCAATAGTATGGTCAGGAAAACTGGCGTTACCCAAAAGAGGCGATATCACGGACCTCGGAAGGAACGAAGTCGAAATACCCCGAACTCTAGACTTTGGCTTGAACGTCAGGAATTCCAAGGATGCCACCGGCTCCCTCGGGAGACCAAACGGATTGCCTTCGGAGATGGAGAACCAGCTATTTCAAGCTGGAGAGAATCTCCCCGAAGGCGGAACCCTCGAACTAGGGAACTCCCTGAACTATAGGCATAATTCCCGAAGGAGGGCGCTTGTACCGAAAGACGACCTCGACGGAGAACCTCAGGAGTACGGCATGGGCATTTAAGGAGCCTCTGACATGTAGCCCACATGCGTTACACGCTGCCTTGAAGAGAGGTCTGACGCGCCGACGCCGTCCAAGTCTTGTCACGACCTGTCTCGGTCCCAGGCCCGATGAGCCTACAAACGGCTACCTGTCCCCTACGCCTGGAAGTACAGATCACATCTAACCGAACACGTGTCATGATCTGAACGGGCTAGGCACCACTATAAATACCAGGAAACAAGCCCTGGCAAAGGATCTGACCACTCTCCCTGAGAAAACATGAACAGGCAAGACCACCTAGGCTCTTAGTGCTCTTCCTTTATCTCTTCTCAGAACATTGACTTGGGCGTCGGAGGTTCCTCCCCGGAAAAACACTCCGGGGACCTCCTGATGCGAACCCCGATGGTATAAAGACCATGAAACGTGCCCAAGATGCTAATCAAGCTCCACAAGACATCAAAAAGACTAGGTTTAAAACCCCCACCCCTAATCAACCTGTGATTAGAAACGAGAAGTATAGAACTCCAAGAACACAAGCACACTTGTGCACCAATGCAGTCCACAAAGAACCAAAGAGATAACCTCTCCAAAGAGCAATATTATTTTGAAAATTTTCTGTGTGTTTACATCCAGAATATGTGCCTTTATATAGGCCTAAACTAGGGTTAAAAGCTGGGCAAAATTCGCAGCCTAAATCCCTTAGGAATCCTAGATACAAAGACATAGGAAATCCTAGTCAAATTAGGACTCTAATTCCTAGTTTGAACAAGTTTAATGAATGCAGCGTATGCCACTTGTCCAAAACGATTTAAAACTATTCCATAGCCTAAATAACTTCCTAAATAATGTATCTAAATAGGATTTGAACGAAAATAAAATATAAATACAAGATTAAACCCGAAAACTCCCAAATAGCCTTTTTGGGTGCATTTTGGGCACTTTAAGGTTCTCTCTTGTATCTTCAGCTCCAAGCTTGAATCTTTGAGTTCCAATGGCATGAATCTTCATATTAGATGTGGTAATGAAGGTCTGGAAAGTTAGAGCTCAAAATTCCAGCTTATGGACACAAAATGCAATAAGAACACTTAAGGTGGCTCAAATGGTGCACTTTGAGTGGTGTCCTTGGTTTCCTTGTTTTGTGACTTATCTAAGCACTCCAGAACTGAGTACCAAGCATATCCATCATGTCCATATGGTGTCTTGAAAGTTCCAGCAGCTCCTTTTAAAGTTTCATGTCCATTCTCCATGAAGAAACTTGAAACAAAGCCTTGTAGTGCACTTGAGAGCTCCTTAGCTTTCTTCCTTGTCATAGGTCCACTAGAAACCTTCAATGGGTCCTTGCCTTCTCCATGTGTGCCTTCCTTGATCATATCAACTCCCCCCTCCTTAGAAGGATTCGTCCACGAATCTACATGTTCAAATAGAGACAAATCAGAAACATTAAAAGTAGCACTCACATTATACTCACCCGGCAAGTCTAGCATGTATGCGTTGTCATTGATCTTTTTAATGACTTGGAATGGACCATCTCCTCTTGGATGAAGCTTAGTCCTCCTTGCAGCTGGAAATCTTTCTTTTCTCATGTGTAACCAAACCCAATCTCCAGGCTCAAACACAACTCTCCTTCGGCCTTGATTGGCTTTTTTAGCAACTTGTTGATTTTTGAGTTCAATTTGTTGCTTAACCTTCTCATGCAACTTCTTGATGTTCTCGGCCTTCTTACTACCATCCAAACTAGATACCTCATGAGTAGGTAATGGTAAAAGATCCAATGGAGTTAAAGGATTAAAACCATAAACAATCTCAAAAGGTGACAAATTAGTAGTAGAATGCATGGATCTATTATAAGCAAATTCTACATGAGGCAAACAATCTTCCCAAGCTTTCAAATTTTTACCAATGATAGCCCTAAGCATGGAACCTAAAGTCCTATTAGTTACCTCAGTTTGCCCATCAGTTTGTGGGTGACAAGATGTAGAAAACAAAAGCTTAGTTCCTAACTTACCCCCACAAAGTCCTCCAAAAGTGGCTTAGAAACTTAGTATCTCTATCCGAAACTATTGTTCTAGGAACACCATGAAGTCTAACAATTTCTTTGAAAAACAATTCAGCCACATGAATAGCATCATCAGTTTTATTACATGGAATAAAATGAGCCATCTTAGAAAACCTATCAACAACAACAAAGATTGAGTCACGGTTTCCTTTAGTCCTAGGCAATCCAACAATGAAGTCCATAGAAATATCTACCCATGGATGACTAGGTGTAGGAAGTGGTGTGTATAACCCATGTGAAGTGTGAGTGGATTTTGCCTTCCTACATGCAATGCATTGCTCACATACCTTCTTTACATCCTTTACCATATTCGGCCAATGGTAATGTTCCTTCAAAGTATGCAAAGTCTTGGCTTGTCCAAAGTGACCCATAAGTCTTCCACAATGAGCTTCCTTTGTGAGCAATTCCCTCAAAGATGTCTTTGGTATGCACAACCTGTTTTCTTTGAAAAGAAAGCCATTAACTTGGTAGAACTTCTCAAAAGCAAACTTAGAACACTTAGAATAAATCTCACCAAAATCATCATCACTAGCATACAAATCCTTCAAGTGTTCAAAACCCAAAACTTTTGCATCTAAAGCCGAAAGTAAAGCATACCTTCTTGAAAGTGCATCCGCCACTATATTATCCTTACCTTGCTTGTATTTGATAACATATGGGAATGACTCAATAAACTCTACCCATTTAGCATGCCTTCTATTCAACTTACCTTGCCCACTAAGAAACTTAAGGGCTTGGTGATCAGTGTGAATCACAAACTCTCTTGGCCACAAATAATGTTGCCAAGTCTCCAAAGCTCTTACCAAAGCATAGAGCTCCTTGTCATATGTGGGATAGTTCAAGCTAGCACCATTCAACTTCTCACTAAAGTATGCAATGGGGCGGCCTCCTTGCATCAACACAGCTCCAATGCCTATACCTGAAGCATCACACTCAACTTCAAAAGTATTAGCAAAGTTAGGCAAAGCTAAAAGTGGTGCATGGCATAACTTGTCTTTTAACAACCCGAAAGCATCTTCTTGAGCTTTTCCCCACTTAAATCCAACATTCTTCTTTATAACTTCAGTTAGAGGTGCAGCAATGGTAGAAAAATTTCTAACAAACCTCCTATAGAAGCTAGCTAACCCATGGAATGATCTCACCTCAGTAATGGATGTTGGCGTCGGCCATTCTTGTATGGCTCTCACCTTCTCTTGATCTACCTCAATTCCATGTGAACTCACAACAAATCCAAGGAAAACAACTTTGTCAACACAAAAAAAGCACTTCTTCAAGTTAGCATACAACTTTTGTCCTCTTAAGGTGCTTAGTACTTGTGTGAGGTGTCCAACATGCTCTTCTAAGTTCTTGCTATATACTAGGATATCATCAAAGTACACAACAACAAACTTTCCAATGAAGTCACGCAAGACATGATTCATAAGTCTCATGAAAGTACTAGGAGCATTAGTTAGTCCAAAAGGCATAACTAACCATTCATAAAGTCCAAACTTGGTTTTGAAAGTAGTTTTCCATTCATCCCCTTCCCTCATTCTAATTTGATGGTACCCACTTTTTAAATCAATCTTTGAAAACAAAGTAGAACCATGCAACTCATCAAGCATATCATCAAGTCTAGGAATAGGATGTCTATACTTTACAGTGATCTTGTTGACAGGCCTACAATCCATGCACATGCGTCTTGAGCCATCCTCCTTTGGCACCAAAAGTACAGGCACGGCACAAGGACTCAAACTTTCCCTCACAAGGCCTTTGTCCAACAACTCCTTTACTTGCTTCTCAATCTCTTTAGTCTCCTCGGGATTGGTTCTATAGGCTGGCCTATTTGGAATTGGTGTTCCCGGGACTAGGTCTATTTGATGCTCAATGCCTCTAATTGGAGGCAAACCCCTCGGATCTTCAGGGAAAACATCTTCAAAGTCCTGCAACAAAGACATAACGACACTAGGAAGATGTGTTAGATTATTGACAACAAGTAAAGATTCTTTGTAAATTAGAAGAAGCACTGGTCTTTGTGCTTGAATGGCTTTCCTCACATCACTCATTTTAGCAATATAGCACTCTTTTTTGCCACTCAACTTCCTCTCATTCTTTTCTCTCGGGAACTCTCCACTCTTCTTCCCTTCATGGTCACTCACCTCACTTGTTCTCTCATTTTGTCTCTCGGCTTTCCCCTCTTCACTCTTGCCCTCAACTTTCCCCTCATTTATTTTTCTCTCAACCTTACTTTGAAGTTTCCTTTGATCCTCCAAAACTTGTTGTGGTGAAAGTGGACTAAGTGTAATCGGCCTTCCTTCATGGAAAAATGAGTACAAGTTTTTCTCTCCATCATGTGTGACCTTCTTATCAAATTGCTACGGCCTTCCAAGCAAAATATGGCAAGCATGCATAGGAACAACAGCACAAAGAATTTCATCATGGTAAGTACCAATTTTGAATTTAACTGAAACTTGCTTTACCACTTTTACCTCCCCGGCATCATTCAACCATTGAAGCTTATATGGTTGTGGGTGTTTTTGTGTTGGAAGCTTCAATTTCTCCACCATGGTTGAACTTGCTACATTGGTGCAACTTCCTCCATCAACAATGAGGCTGCACACTTGATCTTTAATTCGGCATCTAGTGTGAAAGATGCACTCCCTTTGATTGGCCTCCTCCTTGGCTTGCACACTTAGAGCTCTCCTAGCAACAAAAGCAAAGTCACCCTCCTCGGGCTCAAGTGTGTCTTGCTCATCCTCCTCCAATGGTGGGGTCTCCTCCATGGCATCCTCCTCCTCAGATGTGATCTCACCATCATCTTTGAGAATCATCACCTTTTTGTTAGGACAATCTCTCATGTAGTGCCCCTTGCCTCTACACTTGAAGCACTCAATCTCCCTTGACTTTGGCACATCTTTGGGTGGCACCTCGGGCTTGTCTTGTTGAGGCCGAGACATGCTTCCCTTGGTAGCCTCCATTCTTGGCTTTGGTGCCTCTTTGCTCCATGTTCCCCTCCATGTGGAACTCCCTCCTTGAGCCATCTTGGATCCCTTAGACCTCTTGATGATTCTTTCGGCCTTGGTGGCATGGTGAAGCAAATCCTCCATGTTGACATATGGCACCATCTCCACTTTGTTGGCAATCTCATGGTTAAGGCCATTGATGAATCTAGCAATGGTTGCCTCCTCATCCTCTATGATATTGGCTCGGGTTAGTGTTATCTCCAAGTCCTTGTGATAGTCCTCCACACTCCTTTGGCCTTGCACAAGCCTTTGAAGTTTGAGGTGTTGATCTCTATAGTAGTAACTTGGGACAAATCTCCTTCTCATCATGGCTTTAAGAGCTCTCCATGTATTGATGGGTTCCTCCTCATTCCTCCTCCTAGAAGTGACAACCTGGTTCCACCATACAAGAGCATAATCAGTGAATTCAATAGTAGCCAATTTAACTTTCTTTTCCTCAGAATAGTGATGGCACTCAAACACCATCTCAATCTTTTGCTCCCACTCCCAATATGTATCCGGATCACTCCTCCCTTGAAAAGGTGGAATGGACAATTTGATGGAGCTTAGATTGTTGTCCTCCCTTGGCTCCCCCCTCCTTGGAAGCCCATTGTCATGCCAATGTCCTTCTTCCTCCTCGGGTTCTTCTCTCCTTGGACCTCTCCTTGGTTGCAAGATGGGATTTGGTCTCCTTGGCAACCTCAAATCAATGTCCTCAATCCTCCCAACAAGTCTATTGAGAGTTTCTTGAAGCTGTCTCATGCTTGGCTCATCATTGTTCCTCACTTCCATCCTCCTATCCTCTTGGCCCTCCATACTCTTGAAAATAACAAAGATCCTCACAACCACTCACCTCACGTGTTTCACTCAAAAGATGAACACTCAAACACTCAATTTGTTAGTGAGATATTGCTATTCAAAGAGTTCTCAAAAGTTCTAAGAAAACTATCCTTAAAGCACACAAGAAAACTTGAATTTTTGAAGAACTATTTTGACTCCAAAAGAGGTGGGCTAAACAAGCTTTAAAAGACTCTAGGAAGCTCTTGCAACTGATGATCACAAGAACCACAAAGAAAGCTTTTTGGCTCAAAAACAATGAGATAGGTTTTGGGGCGCAAAACTTTCAACACTTTGTAAAAACTTCTCTTTTTGCAAGCTTTCCTTTCTTTGTTCTTTTCTTTTCTTTTCTTCCTTTTTTTTCTCTTTTTTTTTTCTCTTTTTGCTTGCTGTTTTGATGCTAAACAAACGTTCTCCTTGAAATTCCTTGCTCCCAAAGACAAAAAGTCAGTTTTCAATTTGGCCAAAACAAGAAACTATTGAAACTTGCACAATTTTGAAACAACTTTTGATACCGAAACTTCCTCAACTTGGATCCTTCTTTTTTTTGGTGTTTTCTTGACTCTAGGATGCTGGAAACAATGAAAACATAAGAGATTAATATGGCTGGGTACGAAATAGAAAGATAAGAATTGAACAAGAACAAACAAATTGAAACCGAGAAAACTAGACAACACGGATTGACTTCTTTTTGTTGTTTTTGTGATTTTCGGACTTGAACAAGGATGGAATAAAAAGAACAGACCTGAAACAAGAAGAAAACAGATTAAAACAAAGAATTAAAACACGAAAATTACTGGACAGAATTGAAAGAAAAATGAAGGGAAACAAGAACACAAGATATGTCCTTTTTGGGTAAATAGGATTTGAACGAAAATAAAATATAAATACAAGATTAAACCCGAAAACTCCCAAATAGCCTTTTTGGGTGCATTTTGGGCACTTTAAGGTTCTCTCTTGTATCTTCAGCTCCAAGCTTGAATCTTTGAGTTCCAATGGCATGAATCTTCATATTAGATGTGGTAATGAAGGTCTGGAAAGTTAGAGCTCAAAATTCCAGCTTATGGACACAAAATGCAATAAGAACACTTAAGGTGGCTCAAATGGTGCACTTTGAGTGGTGTCCTTGTTTTGTGACTTATCTAAGCACTCCAGAACTGAGTACCAATCATATCCATCATGTCCATATGGTGTCTTGAAAGTTCCAGCAGCTCCTTGTGAAGTTTCATGTCCATTCTCCATGAAGAAACTTGAAACAAAGCCTTGTAGTGCACTTGAGAGCTCCTTAGCTTTCTTCCTTGTCATAGGTCCACTAGAAACCTCCAATGGGTCCTTGCCTTCTCCATGTGTGCCTTCCTTGATCATATCACCTCCTGACCTTTTTTCTTCTGAGCATTTCAGGCACATTCCTCTGGGGAACCTTTGCTCCAGACATTTTCCCTCACAGGAAGTCCCTCCCGGAGTCATATTGTCACCTGACGAAGATGCTACCGGGCATCAAATTGAAATGGAAAAATTGACAACTTGGTTGGAATGAAATAGAAACAATCACAAGTGGTTTGGAATGCGATGGAAAGATTCACACCTTGTTTGGAATGAAATGGAAACATTGACAACTAGTTTGGAATGAAATGGAAACTTTCACAACTAGTTTGGAATGTAATGAAAACATTCTCAACTTCTTTGGAATGAAATAGAAACATTAACAACCTGCTTGGAATGAAATGGAAAGATTCACAACTAGTTTCAAGTGAAATGGAAACATTCACAACTTTCTGGAATGAATGGAAATATTCACAACTTGTTTGGAACAAAATGGAATCATTCACCGCTTGTTTGGAGTGAAAAGGAAACATTCACGACTAGTTTGGAATGAAATGTAAAGATTCACAACTGGTTTGGAATAAAACGGAAAAATTCACAACAAGATTGGAGTGAAATGGAAAGATTCATAACTTGTTTGGAATGAAATGGAAACATTGACAACTTGTTTGGAAAGAAACATAAACATTCACAACTTGGTTGGAATGAAACAGAAAAATTTACAACTAGTTTCAATGAAATGGAAACATTCAGAACTTGTTTGGAATAAAATGGAATCATTCACAACTAGTTTGGAATAAGTGGAAATAATCACAACTTGTTTGGAATGAAGTGGAAAGATTCACAACTTCTTTGGAATAAAATAGAAACATTCACAAGTTGGAATGAAATGGAAACATTCACAACATGTTTGGAATGAAATGGAAACATTCACAACTTGTTTGGAATGAAATGGAAACATTCACAACTTGTTTCTAATGAAATGGGAACATTCACATCTAGTTTAGAATGAAATGGAAATATTCGCAAACTTGTTCGGAATGAAATGGAAACAATCACAACTTTTTTGGAATCAAATAGAAATATTCACAACTAGTTTGGAGTGAATGGAAACATTCACAACTTGTTTAGAATGAAGTGGAAACATTCACAACTAGTTTGGAATGAATGGAAACGTTCACAACTTCTTCAGAATGAATTTGAAACATTGACAACCAGTTTGGAATGATTGGAAACATTCACAACTTGGGTGGAATGAAATGGAAGCATTCAAAACTAGTTTGGAATCAAAATGAAAGGATTCACAACTTGTTTAGAATGAAATGGAAACATTCACAACTTGATTGGAATGAATGGGAAACATTCACAAATAGTTTGGAGTGAATGGAAAAATTCACAACTTGTTTGGAATGAAACGGAAACATTCACGATTTCTTTGGAATGAAATTGAAACATTCACAACTAGTTTCGAATGAAATGGAAACATTCACAACTTGTTTCGAATGAAATGGAAACATTCACAACTAGTTCGGAATGAATGGAAACATTCACAACTTCTTTGGAATGAATTGGAAACATTCACAACTTCTTTGGAATGAATTAGAAACATTCGCAACTTCTTTGGAATGAAATGGAAAGTTTCACAACTTGGTTGGAATGAAATGGAAACATTCACAACTTGCTTGGAATGAAATGAAAACATTCACAACTAATTTGGAATGAAATGGAAACATTCACAAGTAGTTTCGAATGGAATGGAAACATTCACAACTCGTTTGGATTGGAATGGAGTGAT
Source organism: Aquilaria yunnanensis (assembly GCA_039654915.1). NCBI lineage: Eukaryota > Viridiplantae > Streptophyta > Magnoliopsida > Malvales > Thymelaeaceae > Aquilaria > Aquilaria yunnanensis. Next base: position 49,119,208 of record CM077594.1, read on the forward strand.
TCACACCTTGTTTGGAATGAAATGGAGACATTCACAACTAGTTTGGGATGAAATGGAAACTTTCACAACTAGTTTGGAATGAAATGGAAACATTCACAACATCTTTGGAATGAAATGGAAACATTCACAACATGCTTGGAATTAAAAGGAAAGATTCTGATATGATTAAAGAAGGCTAAGGAGCTCACTAGCACACTTAAACCTTTTGTCTCAAGCCTTTTCATGGATAATGGTCTTGGAATTTCGCAAGGAGCTACTAGAACATGCAAGGAATCATATGGAGATGATGGCCAAGCTTGGATGTTGACAGATTGGTGATTTTTTGGTAGAAAAAACATATCTTGTGCTAAATAGATAGAAATTGAGTAATTCTTGATTCATTGGAAAGCTAACATCAAGAGCTAGAAATCATATGAAAACCCTGAAACCCAGTTTGCATGTTAAGGAGGTCCAATTTAGCTTCAAAGTCGTGATTTGTGAGTCATCACCGGTTTGGAAGCAGTTGCAGTATTTTGGGCATATCTTTGGCTTTAGATGTCTATTTTGTGTGAATCATACGTCATTTCAAAGCTAAGAAAGAAATCTACAACTTTCATTCTTTTTCATTTTGTAAAAATCATGGCTGCATCACGTTCGAATTTCAGCTTGAAGTTGAAGACACAAGCAAGAACCACCTGAGAAGACCATTTTGGGGTTTTTATGGCCAATCTTGTGTTGTAACGCATTTTATTTTATTTTCCTGTTTATTTACATTTTTTAGGATGTTATTTAGGCCATGGAAGTGCTTTAGGTCACTTAGGATAATGGAATTCGCTGCACACCTTAAACATGTGTAAAAGGGTGTAGAATCCTAGTTTGACTAGGTTTTCTTGAGTCCCTTGTAACTAGGTTTCCAAGGTGACTTGGGCTGCGAATTTTCCTAAGTCTTTTACCCTAGTTTAGGCCTATAAATAAGCACATATTCTGGTTGTAAAACACAGCCTTGACATGAAATAATATTGCTATTTTGGAGAGAATTTCTTTTTGTTTCTCTGTGGACTACCTTGGTGAACAAGTATGCTTGTGTTCTTGGTGTTCTTATACTTTTCCCTTCTAGTCATAGGTTGATTAGGGGTGGGGGTCTTCAAATCCAATCTCTTTGATGTCTTGTGGAGCTTGAAAAACATCTTCGGCACATTTCATGGTCTTTATACCATTGGGGTTCGCATCAGATTCACAACTAGTTTCGAGTGAAATGGAAACATTCACAGCTTGTTCGGATTGAATGGAAACATTCAGAACTTGTTTGGAATGAATGGAAATGTTCACAACTCGTTTGGAACAAAATGGAAACATTCACAACTAGTTTGGAATGAAAAGGAAATATTCACAACTTGTTTGGAATGAAATGGAAAGATTCACAACTTGTTTGGAAAGAAATGGAAACAATTCACAACTTCTTTGTAATGAAATGGAAAAATTCACAACTACTTTCGAATGAAATGGAAACATTCACAACCTATTTGGAATAAAATGGAAAAATTCACAACTAGTTTGGAATGAATGGAAACATTCACAACATGTTTGGAATGAAATGGAAACAGTCACAACTTTTTTGGAATGAAATGGAAACATTAACAAGCTGCTTGGAACGAAATGGAAACACTTAGAACTACTTTTGAAAGAAATAGAAACATTCACAATTTGTTTCAACTGAAATGGAAACATTCACAACTAGTTTAGAATGAATGGAAATATTCACAACTTACTTGGAATGAAATGGAAACACTCATAACCAGTTCGTACATGAATGGAAACATTCACAACTTCTTTGGAATGAAATGAAAACATTCACAACCAGTTTGGAATGATTTGAGACATTCACAACTTGGTTGGAATGTAATGGAAACATTCTCAACTTGTTTGAAATGAAAAGGAAAGATTCACAACTTTTTTAGAATGAAATGGAAACATTCGTAAGTTGTTTAGAATGAATTGGAAACATTCCCAACTAGTTTGGAATGAATGGAATCATTCACAACATGTTTCAAATGAAATGGAAACAATCACAAGTTCTTTGGAATAAAATGGAAACAATCACAACTTGTTTGGAATGGAATGGAAACTTTCACAACTAGTTTCAAATGAAATGGAAACATTCACAAATTGTTTGGAATGAAATGGAATCATTCATAACTAGTTTGGAATGAATGAAAACATTCACAACTTCTTTGGAATGAAATGGAAATCTTCACAAGTTGTTGGGAATGAAATGGAAAGTTTCACAACTTGGTTGGAATGAAATGGAAATATTCACAAATTGTTTGGAATGAAGGGAAGCAATCACAACTTGTTTGGAATGAAATAGAAACATTCACAACTTCTTTCGAGGGAAATAGAAACATTCACAATTAGTTTTGAATGAAATGGAAACATTGACAACTTGGTTGGAATGAAATGGAAACATTCACAGCTAGTTTAAAATGAAATGGAAACATTCACAACTTATTTGGATTGAATTGGAAACATTGACAACTAGTTCGGAAAGAATGGAATCATTCACAACTTGTTTGGAATGAAATGGAAACATTCACAAATTGTTTGGAATAAAATGGAATGATCCACAACTAGTTTGGAATGAAATGGGAACATTCACAACTTATTTGGAATGAGATGGGAATGTGCAAAACTAGTTTGGAATGAATGGAAACATTCACAACTTGTTTGGAATGAAATGGAAAGATTCATAACTTGTTTGAAATGAATCGAAACATTCATAACTTGTTCGGAATGAAATAGAAACTTTCACAACTAGTTTTGAATGAATTGAAAAGATTCACAACTTGTTTGGAATGAAATGGAAACATTTACAAATTGTTTAGAATGAAATGGAAACATTCGCAACTTGTTCAGAATGAATGGAAATATTCACATCTTGTTTGGAATGAAATGGAAACACTCACAACTTGTTTGGAATGAAATGGAAACATTCACAACTAGTTTTGAATGAAATGGAAACACTCACAACTAGTTTTGAATGAAATGGAAACATTCACAACTAGTTTTGAATGAAATGGAAACACTCACAACTTGTTTGGAATGAAATGGAAAGATTCAGAACATGTTTGGAATGAAATGGAAACATTAACAACTTGTTTGTAATGAAATGGAAAGATTCATAACTTTTTTTGAATGAAATGAAAACATTCACAACTTGTTTGGAATGAAATGGAAACATTCATTTGGAGTTTGGAATAAGTGGAAACATTCACAACTTGTTTGGAATCAAGTGGAAACATTCGCAACTTCTTTTGAATGAAATGGAAAAATTCATAACTTACTTGGAATGAAATCAAAACATTCATAACTAGTTTCGAATGAAATGGAAACAGTCACAACTTGTTTGGAATGAAATGGAAACATTCACAACTTGTTTGGAATGAATTGAAAACATTCACAACTAGTTTGGAATGAATGGAAACATTCAAAACTTGTTTACAATGAAATGGGAACTTTCACAACTAGTTTGGAATGAAATGGAATGATTCACAAGTTGTTTGGAATGAAATGGAAACATTCACAACTTGTTTGGAATCAAATGTAAACATTCGCAACTAGTTCGGAATGAATGGAAAGATTCACAAGTTGTTTGGAACGAAATGGAAACACACAACTAATGTTGAATGGAATGGAAACATTGGCAACTTGTTTGGAATGAAATGGAATCATTGACAACTTGTTTGGAATCAAATGGAAACAATCATAACTTGTTTGGAATGAAATGGAAACTTTCACAACTAGTTTGGAATGAAAAGGAAACATTCACAAGTTATTTGGAATAAAATGGAAACATTCACAACCTTCTTGGAATGAAATGGAAACATTCACAACTAGTTTCGAGTGAAATGGAAACATTCACAACTTGTTGCGAACGAATGAAAACATTCATAACTTGTTTAGAATCAAATGGATTCATTCACAGATTGTTTTGAATGAAAAGTAAACATTGACAACTTGTTTGGAATGAAATGGAAAGATTCACAACTTGTTTGGAATGAAATGGAAATGTCCACAACTTGTTCGGATAGAAATCGAAACATTCACAACTTGTTTGGAATGAAACGGAAAAATTCACAACTAGTTTTGAATAAAATGGAAACATTCATAACTTGTTTGGAATGAAATGGAAAAATTCATAACTTGTTTGGAACAAAATTTTTCCATTTTATTCCAAACAAGTTGTGAATGTTCGTATTTCATTAGAAACAAGTTGTGAATCATGATATCATTCTACGGCATCCACACGATCCTCTTGGGATCACCACACCTTCACCACATCTTGGTAGATGCGTTTCTCTTGTGCTCGCAGTGCTAGCTTGTGTCCTTCATGGAATAGCAAGAGAAGACTGCGGCTGTCACATCTGGGATGCTAGGGCAAAATAAAACTACCAATTTCCCACTATATGATGTATTTATAGTGAGACTCAACTTCCAAGCCTAATGGATTTCAAGCCCTAATCCAATTAGGCTTTAATTTGGGGCTTAATAATGGCTCAAGTTTTAGGCCAATTGTTAATATGAAACTATTATGAAACCATAACCCAAATAAGTTAGCCCATACTCTCAAATAATCCAAATAGGCTTTATGTGTGCGACCTAATATGTTACCCACTCCGGGGTAGTCCAGTTATGGTGCCAAAATTGTGCATTTAGACTCCCAGGATTGGTAATGTTCTGTAGGCCATCAGAACACTACCCTTAGTGTGCATACCCAAGTGGCCCTCTTGGGCACTATGTAAATACATGCATATTGGTCCAACCATCACACACATATTCACATTTCATGCACACCATGGCAGCAAAGAAGGAAAACACTAGCACAAGTCTTAGTTTTGGCTTCCACACATTAGGCAATCTTGTTAAGTTCTAGTGGCCAGCTACTGCACCTGTAACTTCCACTAATAAACTGTATCATTCTAGCCACATAGCCACCTGTTTTCTTTGCTCCATTATCAAGTAGAGACTTAGAGCAAATCAAGGAATTTTGTTTTACATCAATAGCCCACCTATGGACCAAGTTATGGAATATTTAAGTTGGTTACAAAATTCTGATCAAATGAACAGTAACTCAGCCAATTTTGCAACGACATATCTTTGGCTACAAGGATCCAAATCCAGAAATTCTAAATTCCAGTTCAACCTCTAGATGTTCTCTAGGTGTGGTCAAAATTTCATACCAAGATTCATTTTACACAGGGAGATATTAAACTTTAGGTACATGGTTGAAATTCTGGCAACTTTTGGACCATTTTGCCCATACAATTTTTCCAAACCATGCAAACACTTCATTCACAAGGGGAAAGCCCTCCAAGGCTATCCCATATATGTCCAATACACATATGAATTACATTCCCTTTATTTTAACAATTTTATGTGGCCAAAACAGAATTTACAAGTAAGCAGCCGATCATTCACACTTAGGCAGCTTTGCACCACATCACTTACATAGCCAAAACATTACTCAAATGTTCACATACTTGAATCATTTTACATAAACTACATTTAAATGCATACATGCACTACAATATGGTCTTAACTCAGCTAAATACGCACCCTAGGTTACAGGAGGTCCTGAGACACAATGGACTACAAAAACAGGATGCTGGACAGCTGCTGCACAACACAGTAAGTACCACCATTAAAAATACTAGATGTGCCCCTAAAATTACCAAACTTTCAAGATCACAACTAGATATGATATGGAAATTTTGGTGATTTTAGGAGCACATTTGGTATTTTTAGTGATGGTGCTTACTGTGTTGTGCAGCAGCTATCCAGCATCCTGTTTTTGGAGTCCATTGTGTCTCAGGACCTCCTGTAACCTAGGGTGTGTATTTAGCTGAGTTAAGACCATATTGTAGTGCATGTATTCATGTACATGTAGTGTATGTAAAATGAGACAAGTATGTGGACATTTGAGTAATGTTTTGGCTATGTAAGTGATGTGGTGCAAAGCTGCCTAACTGTGAATGATGGGCTGCTTACTTGTAAATTCTATTTTGGCCATATAAAGTTGTTAAAAGCAAGGGAATGTAATTCCTATGTGTAATGGACATATATGGGATAGCCTTTGAGGGCTTTCCCCTTGTGAATGAAGTGTTTGCATGGTTTGGAAAAATTGTATGGGCAAAATGGTCCAAAAGTTGCCAAAATTTTGACCCTGTACCTAAAGTTTAATATCTCCTTGTGTAGAATGAATCTTGTTATGAAATTTTGGCCACATCTAGATAAATTTCAAAGGTTGAACTAGAATTTGGAATTTATGAATTTGGATCCCTTTAGCCAAATATATGATGCTGTAAAGTTGGCTAAGTTACTGTTCATTTGGTCAGAATTTTGTAACCAACTTGAAAAATCCATAACTTGGTCCATAGGTGGGCTATTGATGTAAAACAACATTTCTTGGTTTGTTCTAAGTCTTTACTTGATAATGGAACAAATAAAATAGGGTGGTATGTGGCTAGAATGATACAATTTATTAGTGGAAGTTACAGGTGTAGTAGCTGGTCACTAGAATTTAATAAGAGTGCCTAATGTGTGGTAGCCAAGATTAAGACTTGTGCTAGTTTTTTCCTTCTTTGCTGCCATGGTGTGCATGAAATGTGAATATGTGTGTGATGGTTGGACCAATATTCATGTGTTTACATAGTGCCCAAGATGGCCACTTGGGTATGCACACTAAGGGTAGTGTTCTGATGGCCTACAGAACATTACCAATCCTAGGAGTTTAAATGCACAATTTTGGCACCATAATTCGACTACCCCAGAGTGGGTAACAGAAGTAGAGACTTCGGTCATCTAAATCTCTTGGGGGTGCTTCGAGGGACTTATTATGGAAACCGTGTAGGAGACGCTTTCTTTCCCGAAGGTGTGTGCCTTCCCAGCTGAGGTAACCTGTGAGTGTCACTCCTTGCCCTTTGGCCATTCCCTTGGTGTTTTTAAGATATGCACCCCCCTTTTTTATTTTTCTGCTGCAGGTCAGTAGACTGTCACATATTGTAATCAGGAGCATTTCTTCAGATATGTGTGCCTAGGTTTTTGTGCTGTCAAAACGCGTGCCCTTGTTTCCTGCGTTGGACGACAGTGGCACGCGGTGATTGGGGGGCAGCTGCATCGGTTACACCAGCCACGTCCTTTTGCCTTCGAGGGGTAATTGTGGTGACGATTTGCCTTCGTAGGGTAGTTATGGCGATGATTCGGTTACCCCCCTTCGGTCTATATAAACCTTCCTTCCTTTCATGGCCCTTATTTGCTTTCCTTTGCTTCTGTCCTGGTCTCATTTGCTCTCAAGCGCTTCTTTCTCTTTTGCGGCGGTGCAAGCGGAGGAGTGATTTCCGGCAACCTTTTACGATGGCGTCTACTAATCCCGACTTCGGCAAAAGTTCGGTGGGTTTCCCTTCCAAAGGTCCCTCGGTTTCTTCTGTTTCCATTTTTTCTAGAGTTTGAAGTTGCTTCCTCATTCCTGAAGTCCCTTGACATTCTTTCCCAATGTCGTTACTTTTTACCGAATATGTCTTCCCCTGTCACAATCATGTCCGTCCAAACTACTCCCGAGAGATGGCTTCCTCTCATGTCTCATCCGTGTTGTAACACTTCAGAGAAGTTAATGAAGTGGATAACTAAATTTTTTCTTCCTTCTTATGCCATTATCCGGCTACCCCGTCTTGGCCTGTTCAGCTTCATGAATAGATCGGATGAGGTTACTATTTTCCAAGGCTAACATAAGGCCGGACTTTGGTTCCCTCTGCCGAAGATGATTTGTGACTTTTGCCAATTCCATGGCATAGCCGTGAATCAGCTTCCTCCTAACTCCTATTCTTACTTTAATGCTTTTCTCTGCATGAGTGGGGTTTTCAAGATAGAACCCCACTTCATCATCTTCATGTAGTATTACAATCTCTATCTGGTCCCGAAGGGTGGCTTCTATTTCATGCTACCTCAAGGATCTGGGAGCAAAATATACATGTTTACCTTCGACACCAAGGATAGTTGGTGAGGGTGGCAAAGGAAGTTCTTCTTCTTGACGGTGGCGGAGGCGTGGTCGCACGTGCCGACTAGGTGGGCCCGGGGGATGCTACAGACGGATGTTGTTAATCCCAAGAAATTGCTAACTCCCGAGTTAGCAGCAAGGTTTGAGGATTTCGACAGCCGTATCCGAGCTGTCGCCAACTAGGATGCCAAGGTCCCACCATGCTGCTTCTATCCTTTCCCCATCAGGTGGGATCTCATGATTGAAGAAGTTCTTCGGGAGTTAGGGGTGATCAAGGAGCACAAAACCGACCTCAGCATACCAGCACCTCCCATCGATGGAAAGAAATCATGGCCGGTGATGCTCCTTCGGAAGGAGCTCTATTAGGCACCTCCTAAGTGCTTGGCTTAGGCCAAGGAATATCATGGAAAACCAAGGAAAATGAGAGAAAATAGAAAAGGGAAGTAAGAGAAGCTCTGGAGACTGGTACAGTGACTTATGTGCAAAACTGGAGACTTTCAGAACTTAATTGCACATAGAAAATGTACTATGGGGAAGGTGACAGAAAACAGAGAAAAGGCACTAAATTGAGCACTAAGTTGAGTGGTACAAGTGAAACCACAAACTTAAAGATGGCATTGTTGGCCATGCAAAATTCTGTGATGGCTAGTCCAAGACTAGACCATTTTTGGGAGACAACAATGATTGCTAGTCACATTCTTGTCTACCACTAAGTGTACTATTCACTAGTTAACTAAACAAACTAACTAGTTTGTGATCTAGTCATGGCCGGTTATGCATGTGTGTATATAACACTTTGGTACTTGTGTTGTTTATTTGCTTGGCATCTTGGGCCAAGAATGGACTAAAGTGTCATTGGAATCAAGGATTTAATGGCGGTTTTGTGGGCTTGTAAGCTTAGAAGACTACTTTGCACCATGCATTTTATTGGAAGGCCAAAGTTAGCATTTTAGCTAACAAAACTTAAAGACATTCGGCCGAAACTACCAAGGCCATTTTACTTAGTTCATTTTCGGGTTTCCATGCTTTGTTTGGCCGAGAGTTCTTCCTTGAGTGCTCATCGAAATTTCTCCTCAAAATCAAGCTAATCTTGGAAGCTTTTGAAGAATTCAAGCTTGGGAGACTTGTTTCGACCTTAGTTCACTTGGAAATCAAGCTTGTTCTTGAAGGTTGAAGGAAGGCCGAGCCAATTGAGCTAGGGTTTGAGGTAAAGTCCATATCTCCTTGAATTCATGGTAGTTCTTCCATGTACAAGGACCCTAAGTGCTCAATTGAAGATGTATTAAGTTAAATGAGCAAGAAATGTTTCGGTATGAAAGTGAAATGTTGGCCGAATGTGATGAACAAGTGTTCTTGGTGTTCTTCTTGGAATTCATGGAAATTAATCCATGTGTGATGCTTGTTAATGATTATTTCACCTTGTGTTAGGTTGTTGGGGTGAAGAACACCAAGTTTGTGAAAGTTAGTGTGTTAGCCGAAAGTTGGATTTGAGGTAATTCATGTTCTACCTCTAATTACATGGCATTGATGCCATGAGCTTTGATTATTGATGATATAGTGATCATATGTTGGATTGAATGGGTGGAGAGCATTGTTATGTGAGGTTGGGTTTTGTGGCCGAAAGCTTGAAGTGGTATAATTTAGTGTCCATTACTTGAGTACATGGTAATGATGCCATGAAACATGTTTAGTGGTGATTTGGTGATTATATGATGAACTAAATTGATGAAGCACATTGTTATGTGATTATGGGCATTTTAGCCGAGAGCTAAACTTAATGTGAAATGGTGTGTTTTACTTGGTTACATGGTAATTGTGCCATGAGCATCGTCCTTTGAGGGCCACTTGGTCATGTTTTGGGTTAGTTGGATGAATGACACAAATATGTGAAAATGTGTACCTTGGCCGAGAGCTTAGTTTATGATAACATAGTGCATTTCACTTGGTTACTTGGCAATGATGCCATGGATGATGTACATTGATGACTAGAACATCATATGGAATGACAGAATGATGGGCAGTACATATATGGACATATTGGACACTTTGGCTGAGAGCTAAAGTGTGTGCATTCTAGTGTTCTTCAATTGAGTCATGGTAGTTTAATCCATGGATGTGTATAATGATGCCTATATGTTGTTATGCTAGGCATTGGGATTAAAGAGCACATGGACATTTGAAACTTGGTTGAGACCGAGAGCTATTTGAGGTAGGGTTCACTGGCACTTGATATTGCTTGGTATTATACACCATGGTTCAAGTGTCTAGAGTGACTAAGTGATGGTTAAAACTTGCCAAATGACCTTAGTTGCTTGATGGGCTTAATGGTTATACTTGGTTGTTTTGTTGATTAGCTAATTAACTATGGTACATGTACTAGAAATGCAAGTAAATGTGGCCTATTTGCTTGGCATTTTGGGAGCTCCAAATGGAAATGGTGTATTGGTAAGTTTGTGTGCAAGAAATGCACATGGGTACATGTATGGCTTATATGGCCGAGAGCAACATTGTGGAGTGTGTGTGTGTACTTGTGTGCTTTGGTGTTTCCTTGTGCATGCTAACCCCACTTATGAAATATTTTACTTATTTATCTGTCTTATATATGTATATGCCTGTTTTTCTTGTCTTGGTGTTTGTTTTGCAGGTTGAGCTAACTAATGGGAGGTTAAGCTTTGAGTGATTACTCAGCTTAACTAAATAGACTCAATATGAGTTGTATATGTTTTAAGTGAATCCTACTGAGTTATATGCTCACTGCCCATCCTTTATTTTTCAGGCAAGGATATTCGGCCTGAGTAGTGCTAAGCTGCCTTGTGTGTGTGCTTAGTGTTTATTTGCTTAGTTACCAAGGTATGTGCCAATGTGTGCTTGGCGTAGCATTTTGGTTTCATTACAAGTCTTATTTACCTATGGTTGGCCGAGACTTATGTTTTAAGTTTGCAGGCTGTAGAGTGGGAACTGTCTAGGAGAGCATGGATACTTGGACTTTAGCTCTGATTGTGGTATTCACCTTTATGACCATGAATATGGCCATAGGTTTGGTGTTGCAGTGTGTACTTCTGTATGGGATTCTCAAGGTTTTGTTTGACCATTAGGAGTATGGTCTCGGGTTGTATGTAACTTGGCATGAACAACTTATGGATGCTTGGCATTTATAGCCATGGTAGATACTAGGTAGACTACCATTTTGATTTGTACATATATGTAGTCTTGGATACCTAGTTGTGGATGTTTTGTGGATTTTGGATGCTAAGTTATGTATGGACTTATGGATGGCATTATGCTTGCCTATGTATGCTGGATATTATGGGCCAAAGTTGCCACTTTTATGTGAATGGTTATGGACCTAGTTATGTGGAACTGTGGTGCATAATGGCATGTACATTAGTAAGCCGAGAGCATCATGCATTTTTACTTGTTGTTTTCAGAAATCTAAACCAACCTTGTGGGCTTCTTGGTTGCCATATAGTTAGTACACTTGATGCACACCATGTATGCACTTAAATTGCATTTAAGTGTTGCCTTGCTTGTTATGCAAGTTATTAATTGAAACCTTGCTTGTTGTGCAAGTTAGGGGTTTTGGGCCTTGCCCTTGCTGCAAGTTGTTGATGGGTCTTGTTAAAGCCACCTGGGCCACCTCCCAGGCCTCTTAACTTAAGAAAATAAGACTTAAAAGTTGCCATTACTTGCTTGGCCGAACCAAACACTTTGAGATTAAATATTGGGTTTGGGAGTTAATTTAGTAAATGATAGGCCAGGGCCTGAGTGAGGTGTGACAAGCTCACTTACAAAGCTTTCGTCGAGAGTAAGTTCCCTTCCAAATTTTGCTATAAGTACCCCTTTGGACTTACACTGATATTTCCTTCCTTTTTCAGAGATGGGCGACCAGTCAGCTGCCTTCTACAAGTCCCACTTCCTCGTTCAGGCCGAGAAGGGGGAATAGAAGAATAAGGCCACCCCGAAGAGGCAAAAGGCATCTGGAGAGGGGTCATCCTCGGCCAAGAAAGTGAAGAATGACCCTCTTCCCCCCCTCCGGAAGTTGTTGAAGAGGTCGAGGACCAGCCTTTGGTCCATGTCGACCTGCCATCGAAGCTGGCCATCAACTCCACTCCCTGAAGTCCTGTCACTTCGGCGGATATCCTGGGCACTTTGGTAGGGGGCCCTTTTACCGAGGAGCTTGAGGAGCGAAGATGAAGCAAGGGCAAACACATCCCTGCCGAAGTGGAGGAAGTCCATGATTCCAATGATGACATTGCCGAGGTTCCGCCAGGTTTGCCCCACAGCCATTTCCTTATAAATTCAGACATTTTTAGCATTCTCAATCTTATAGACGTATGGTTAAGGGACAATGTACTGATGGAACTACGGCGTGACTTTGCAGAGGAACTAGCGCCCTTAGCATGGATGGTGGAGCATGCCCGGAAGCTGGCCCTTCGGGACTCCCATATCCAGAAGGATAAGGTTCTGAGGGAGCATTTCTAGTCTTTCACGGAGGACATGAACTTGTTCTCTGAAGACAGCCAGCAAATGGCTCCCCAAATGGCAAGGGGCGTGCTCACCCAAGCCCCTTTCAAATCTCTGGCAGGTGAGTGCCCGAACGAGGACATCCTCCCCGCGAGGATATCCGAACATGCTGCCCAGGTATTCCTCAGACCCTTCATCTTTCTCCAAATTTTTCTAAGTGTTTGGTTTTCTTTTTTTTTTACAGCTCTTGGCGTACAACGGATATTTCAGAGCTTGGGTAGCAAAACAATCTTCGGTTCGATCTTGGGCCGAAGAGCGTCTGGAGAAGCCCAAGGTATTTTGGATCAACTCGATCATCAAGAATGCCGAGCTGAGCAAAATAGCCAAGGAGGAGGTTGCCAAACTTCGAGAGGAGTTCTTGAAGGGTCAGGATGAGCTCTTAAAGGATTTCTCCCAGAAGATGTCTGACCTCGGTCAAAGGTCATTGAGCTGACTTTGGCCAACGAGGCCTACCAAAGGAGAACGAGGAAGACTCTGCTCTCCTGACGAAAGCCCTCACTGACAATGCTGATCTTTAGGCCGAGGTCGACGTGCTGAAGAATGAGACAAAGAAGATGAAGAAGACGAAGAAGCTTGAGAAGGAGGTCGCTGAGTTGAGGAACAAGCTGGACGACTTGTCCGTCAAGAAAGACAAGGCAGACCGAGCAACCAAGTTTGCTTTTCAAGATGGCTTTTGTCTAGCTTGGCACCAAGTCCTAGCGAAGTACCCCAACCTCGATCCCTCCTTCTTAGCTGCTTTGGAATCCCTGAGGGGCCTCGCTGGGCCTGGTCAAAGATTGATCATCTCAATTGCCATTTAGTCCTCCTTCGGCACCGAAAGTTGCAACAAAGGATGTTGGGGATGGAGCATCTCACGATGGCGGGGTCCCTTAGGTGTCCAGGGCTTCACTTTTTCTTTTTCTTTTTCTTTGTAACCTTATTCTTGTAATCTCCTCCTTGTAATAAGGATCCATTTAATAAAATTTCTTCTTTTTTTCTTTCTTCCAAAATTTGGCTAAGTCTCAAGACAAGTTTCTCCTTAAATAATCTCCGGTTCCAAGAGTTAGTTTGACCACTTTCGGTCTAGGACCCTCGAGAAGATATTTTTCGCGCTTTTTATCAACCATCTTCTGCACAACACTGGCTTCGGCAATATCTTTCGGCAAAGCTTTGCCTGTTTTTATCAGCCATGTTCGGTTGATGCTGCTTCGTAGAAAATGTGTTATTTTCGCAAGTAAATACTTGCGCCTTGTTCGGGTAGATTTCTTAGGTGGGGCTATTTTTCCCCAAAAAAAATTCTATACTTAGAAAAATTTCTAAATGTACAATTCTCTGAAAAAAATTCTAAGTGTAGAATTTCTTCAAGTCATCTGAATGCCATGTATTTTTCAGTTCTCCACCTTTGGTATCGCCGAGCTTATAAACTCCCATCCAAACCTCGTCAAGGACCAAATAAGGCCCCTCCCAGCTTGCCCAAAGTACCCCGTGAGATGGTCTTCGAGGCTCAAAATTAGCTTTTCGGAGAACAAGATCTCCCTTCCTGATTCCTTTTCGTTTGACATGTAAGTTCACAGTTATAGCTACCCTTTGCTGAAAAGCTTTTCTTCTGAGCTCAGCTACCTCTCTGTGTTCGTCAAATAGGTCAAGCTTAGTTCTTAGCCCCAGGTTGTTTCCTTCTTCGTCAAACACTTGTATCCTGACCAATGGCTGAACCACCTTGATAGAAATAATGGCCTCCGTGCCAAAGACGAGTGAAAAAGGTGTCTCACCTGTGGCCCTTCGGGGTGTTGTCCGATAGCTCCATAGCACGCTAGGAAGTTCTCCGGGCCATTTTCCTTTTGCTTCCTTCAATCTTTTTTTTCAAACCATCTTTTATGGTTCTGTTGGACACCTCTACCTGTCCGTTGCTTTAAGGATGAGCTACCAGGGCGAAGTGCATTTTTATCCCGAGGTCAGAAGTGAACTCTTGGAATCCCTTGTCAACAAACTAGGAACCATTGTCGGCCACTATCACCCTCGGTAAGCCGAATCTGCATACGATGTTCCTCCAGACAAATTTTTGTATGTCTTTCACCGAAGTGGTTGCCAGGGGCTCTGCCTCGATCCATTTAGTGAAGTAATCTACTGCGACCACATAGAACTTTTCTCCTCCGGGTGCAGTCAGGAGTGGCCTGATGAGGTCAATGCCCCATACTGCAAAGGGACAAGGGTAGTTAGTCGAAGTTATCGTTTTCGAAGGTAGCCTCTGGACGTTGGCGTGTCTTTGGCAATTATCAAATTTCTGGACAAACTGCATCGTGTCCTTTCTTTAGGTGGGCCAGAAGTACCCCTGGCGGAGTAGTACTCTTGCCAAGGCATCAGCTCCTATGTGGGAACCACAAGCCCCCTCATGGACTTCTTTGAGGACTTTCTCTATGTCTTCTTCGCTGACACACCTTTGCAGTGGACTCACGTACCCCTATCGGTATAACTCTTCTCCAATTAGGAAATATCATCCGGAACATCTTCGGACTTTTACTGCTTCGCGAGGGTCTTCAGGAAGCTTTGAGGTTGTAAGATACTTTTTTATGGGATTTTTCCATCCTCTTTCCGGGGTTGCTATGCTCATTATGGCTCTGCTCAGGTGACTTAGTAATTCGATGGACTTTTTTGACTTTGCCAAAGTATCTGCTGTTATGTTTTGGGAGCCAAACAGCACAGCGGAATTTAACTGAAACCCTCCAAGATCCAAGTGAAACGGGGTAAACCGGGAGTTTCAAAAATTTTCATACCTAATTTTCGGCTGAGATCTCTCACTCAACTGGAGAGTCGAATCACAAAACCTGAACAGTTGACGTGTTCAGGCTCTCTATGGTATCCACACGAGCCTCTCGGCATCACCACGCTTCCACCGCATCCCGGCAGATGCGTTTCTCTTGCGCTCACAGTGCTAGCTTGCGTCCTCCAAGGAATTGCAAGAGAAGAGTGCGGCTGTCCTTTTTGGAGGCTAGGGCAAGGAGACCTGCGAATTTCTCACTTAAAGTTGTATTTATAGTGAGACTCAACTTCCAGGCCTAATGGGTTTCAAAGCCCTAATCCAATTAGGCCTTAATTTTGGGCTTAATAATGGCTCAACTCTTGGGCCCATTATTAATATGAAATTATTGTGAAACCATAACCCAAATAATTAGCCCATGCACTCTAATGATCCAAATAGCTCTACGTGTGCGACCCAATAGGCTCTTACCACGTTGGCAATGATCATAAATCACATTTATGATCATAAGCAATGAGCGGTGTCTAGCAACACATCATTGCTACCCAACTGACAAGATTCTCAATGATTTTACTAAACCTTTATGATCATCACCGATATATGCTATTGTCCTTTTGTCCAAGATATCAAGACTAAGCACGAGACATGGAATGTGTCACTTTCGTATAGCTCAATCTTTGGTTTCTTGATTACTGATAGCCGAAGTGCTATCGCCCTGGTCACCTAAGGACCCCGGAAAGGAGGGAGTCAGACACCTGAGTGATGCGAACCCCGATGGTATAAAGACCATGAAACTCGCCCAAGATGTTTTCAAGCTCCACAAGACATCAAAGAGACTGGGTTTAAAGACCCCCACCCCTAATCAACCTGTGATTAGAAACGAGAAGTATAGAACTCCAAGAACACAAGCACACTTGTGCACCAAGGCAGTCCACAAAGAACCAAAGAGAAAATCTCTCCAAAGAGCAATATTATTTTGAAATTTTTCTGTATATTTACATCCAGAATATGTGCCTTTATATAGGCCTAAACTAGGGTTAAAATCTGGGCAAAATTCGCAGCCCAAGTCACCTAGGAAACCTAGTTACAAAGGACTCAAGAAAACCTAGTCAAACTAGGACTCTAACACACTTTTAACACATGTTTAAGGTGTGCAGCGAATTCCTTTTATCCTAAATGACCTGAATCAATTCCATGGCCTAAATAACATCCTAAATAATGTAAATAAATATGAAAATAAAATAAAATACGTTACAAAACAAGATTGGCCATAAAAACTCCAAAATAGCCTTCTTGGGTGATTCTGGCTTGTGTCTCCAACTTCAAGCTGAAATTCGAACTTGATGCAGCAATGATTTCTCAAAATTCAAAGCATAAAAGTTGTAGATCTCTTTCTTAGCTTCGAAACCACACTTGAATCACACAAAATGGACTTCTGAATCGAAAGATATTCCCAAAATACTGCAATTGCTTCTGAACCAGCGATAACTCGTAAATCGCGACTTTGAAGCTAAATTGGACCACCTTAACGTGCAAACTGGGTTTGATGGTCTTCAAATGATTTGTAGCTCCAGATGTTATATTTCCAATGAATCAAGAATTACTCAATTCTGATCTGTTTAGCTCAAGATATGAATTTTCTACCAGAATATCGCCAATCTGTCAAAATCCAAGCTTGAAGTGCACTAGTGAGCTCCTTAGCCTTTTTCCTTGTCAATGGTCCACTAGAAACCTTTAGTGGGTCCTTGCTTTCCTTGGTTGTGCCTTCTTTTATCGTATCAGCTCCCCCCTCCTTAGAAGGATTCGTCCTCGAATCAAAACCTGCACTAGAAAAGGGAATTGAATCAATAACAATGAAATAATCAACACATAAGCATTTACCTTTGACATAAGCACCAATAGCATGGAATGCTTGTGTATCGAGCTTTAATCTTGTGCAAAACCTGAACCAATATCCAAACGCAATGATACCTCCAGGGTCGAAAACAAAGTTAGAAGCAATTAGCACAAAAAATCTGAAAGTTAGCACAATTTTCATTTTAACTCGAGGCATCACTTTCATTGCCTTTGCCATCTCAAAAATATTATTCCCAAAACTAGGAAAAGTGTTAGAAGAATTTACCTTCGAGATGCTGTATGCACTCAAAACAAATGGACCTAAACTCACACAAGTGTTATGGTTATGAGAAACACAAGTTATGCATGTCAAAATAATAGTTTGCATAGGCCATTCAAACAAACAAGAACTGAACACAATGTGGCCTAAACTAATAAAAAAACTAGGATGCATGAATTTCACAAAAATCCTAAGCATTTTAAATGAAACAAGATCAAACTTATTTTTGTATGCATATGCACCACAATGCATAAAAATTGTGAATATGTATGAAATGTGACACAAAACAAAGGACTCAACATACCTCCTTAAAAGACTGAATTTAAAACCAGAATTTTCACTCAAAATAAAAACTTTTAGGTTTGGACATAAAGAAAAAAGATTAATGCTGAAAAGTTTGTGTAATGCATGTGTCAAGATAAAAAAATGCTTGCTGGAAATTAAAGATTGACACACAAAAATGGGCTGAATATAAATGTTAATCAAAGAAGTATGTAATGCATGTGTAACAACCAATTTATGCATGCAAAATTCTAAAGAAGTAGATTTAACTTGAGACAAAACAAAACAATGTGACATGGATGCAAAGCAAACAAAATCAAAAACCAAAGACACCAAAACAATTTTTTCTTTACAGAAACTCATGGAATTCAAAATATGATTTGACAAAACCAAAGAATTAGAAGGCTTAAAACCATATTTTGTCAAATTTCCATGCTTACTTCCTTCTCTTAATCTAGTTTCATGAAAACCATTCTTCAAAATAACATTGCAAGCAAACACACATTCTTTGAGATTTTCATGCAAAACTACATCAAATCTAGGTGTTAGGAAGAAATACATTACAGTGGTTGGACTTAGTCTCCAAGTATCTTCCTTTGGTGTAGAAACCACAAAATTTTCACCTTTGCACTCAATGGCTTTGGTTGGAGTTGCATTAATTTCATCCCCTTGAAACATAGGATAAGAAACAATGTCAGGCAAATTTTTGCATATGAAATCACTTGGACTTACCTCAAATTGTTTCTTCTCAACCTCCTTTGTTGTTTTAATGCATGGGACATGGCTTAGAATATTAGGAACACCAACTTCTTGGATGGGCAGCAACTCACTTGATTCTTGAAGTTCATATCCACTTAAGTCCTGAAAAAAAGACAACACAACACTAGAAGAAGACTCCATTACGTTAGATGAAAGTATGGCTTCTCTGTTGGTCTTTCTCTCTTCACTCGGCTTGGGTTCATTACACTCTTGTCTTCTCTCAACTTCGCACTCAATTTCTTCTCTCGGGAATTCTCCACTCTTCGTCCCCTCATGTTCACTCTTCTCACTTAATCTCTCGGTTGTTCTCTCGGCTTTCCCCTCATCACTCATGCCCTCAACTTTCCCCTCTTTTACTTTTCTCTCAACCTCACTTTGAAGTTTTCTTTGATCCTCCAAAACTTGTTGTGGTGAAAGTGGTATAACTATGATTGACTTTTCTTGTTGCAGCCGAGACAAGTCTCCTTTTGTGGCTTCCATGTTTGGCTTGGGCACTTCACATCTTTGCTCCATGCTCCTTTCCATGTGGAAATTCCTCCTTGACACATCTTGGATGCCTTGGACCTTTTGATGATCCTTTCGGCCTTGGTGGCATAATAAAGCAAATCCTCCATGTTCAAATAAGGTGCCATTTCCACTTTGTTGGCAATCTTAGGATTGAGACCATTAATGAATCTAGCAATGGTGGTCTCCTCATCCTCCATGATGTTGGCTCGGGTCAAGGTTATCTCCAAGTCTTTGTAGTAGTCCTCCACACTCCTTTCGCCTTGCACTAGCTTTTGAAGTTTGAGGCATTGATCTCTAGTGTAGTAACTAGGCACAAATCTCCTCCTAATTAATGCTTTAAGGGCTCTCCATGTGTGTATGGGCTCCTTCTCATTCCTTCTCCTAGAAATAACATCCTGTTTCCACCATACAAGAGCATAATTAGTGAACTTTATGGTAGCCAATTTAACCTTATTTTCCTCGGAGTAATGATGACAATCAAACACCATCTCAATCTTTTGCTCCCACTCCCAATATGCGTCGAGATCACTCCTCCCTTGGAAAGGTGGAATGGTAGGCTTGATGGAATTTAGGTTGTTATCCTCTCTTGGCTCACACCTCATTAGAAACCCATGGTCATGCCAATGCCCTTCTTCCTCCTCGGGTTCTTCTCTCCTTGGACCTCTTCTTGGTTGCAAGATGGGATTTGGTCTCCTTGGCAATCTCAAATCAATGTCCTCAATCCTCCCCACAAGTCTATTGAGAGTTTCTTGAAGCTCTCTCATGGTTGGCTCCTCATTGTGTCTTACTTTTATTCTCCTATCCTCCTGGCCCTCCATACTCCTGAAAAACAAAGATCCTCACAAACACTCACCTCACGTGTTTCACTCAAAAGATGAACACTCAAACACTCAATTTGTTAGTGAGATATTGCTATTCAAAGAGTTCTCAAAAGTTCTAAGAAAACTATCCTCAAAGCACACAAGAAAACTTGAATTCTTGAAGAACTATTTTGACTCCAAAAGAGGTGGGCTAAACAAGCTTTAAAAGACTCTAGGAAGCCCTTGCAATTGATGATCACAAGAAGCACAAAGAAAGCTTTTTGGCTCAAAAACAATGAGATAGGTTTTGGGGCGCAAAACTTTCAACACTTTGTAAAAACTTCTCTTTTTGCAAGCTTTCCTTTCTTTGTTCTTTTCTTTTCTTTTCTTCCTTTTTTTTTTCTCTTTTTTTTTTCTCTTTTTGCTTGCTGTTTCGATGCTAACCAAACGTTCTCTTTGAAATTCCTGACTATCAAAGACAAAAAGTTAGAATTCTTTTCGGCCAAGACAAGAAACTATTGAAATTTGCACAATTTGAAGCAACTTTTTGATACCGAAACTTCCTCAACTTGGATCCTTCTTTTTTTGGTGTTTTCTTGACTCTAGGATGCTGGAGACAACGAAAACAAGAAAGGTTAACAAGGCTGGACATGAAATAGAAAGATAAGAAATAATCAGGAACAAACAATTTGAAACCGAGAAAACTAGACAACACGGATTGACTTCTTTTTGTTGTTTTTGTGATTTTCGGACTTGAACAAGGATGGAATAAAAAGGGACAGACCTGAAACAAGACAAAAAAGGATTAAAACAGAGAATTAAAACACGAAAATTACTGGACAGAATTGAAAGAAAAATGAAGGGAAACAAAAACACAAGATATGTCCTTCAATGGAACTTGTGGCTCTGATACCAACTAATGCGAACCCCGATGGTATAAAGACCATGAAACTCACCCAAGATGTTTTCAAGCTCCACAAGACATCAAAGAGACTGGATTTGAAGACCCCCACCCCTAATCAACCTGTGATTAGAAACGAGAAGTATAGAACTCCAAGAACACAAGCACACTTGTGCACCAAGGCAGTCCACAAAGAACCAAAGAGAAAATCTCTCCAAAGAGCAATATTATTTCAAAATTTTTTTGTATATTTACATCCAGAATATGTGCCTTTATATAGGCCTAAACTAGGGTTAAAATCTGGGCAAAATTCGCAGCCCAAGTCACCTAGGAAACCTAGTTACAAAGGACTCAAGAAAACCTAGTCAAACTAGGACTCTAACACACTTTTAACACATGTTTAAGGTGTGCAGCGAATTCCTTTTATCCTAAATGACCTGAATCAATTCCATGGCCTAAATAACATCCTAAATAATGTAAATAAATATGAAAATAAAATAAAATACGTTACAAAACAAGATTGGCCATAAAAACTCCAAAATAGCCTTCTTGGGTGATTCTGGCTTGTGTCTCCAACTTCAAGCTGAAATTTGAACTTGATGCAGCAATGATTTCTCAAAATTCAAAGCATAAAAGTTGTATATCTCTTTCTTATCTTCGAAACCACACTTGAATCCCACAAAATGGACTTCTGAATCGAAAGATATTCCCAAAATATTGCAACTGCTTCTGAACCAGCGATAACTCATAAATCGCGACTTTGAAGCTAAATTGGACCTCCTTAACGTGCAAACTGGTTTTGATGGTCTTCATATGATTTGTAGCTCCAGATGTTATATTTCCAATGAATCAAGAATTACTCAATTCTGATCTGTTTAGCTCAAGATATGAATTTTCTACCAGAATATTGCCAATCTGTCAAAATCCAAGCTTGAAGTGCACTAGTGAGCTCCTTAGCCTTTTTCCTTGTCAATGGTCCACTAGAAACCTTCAGTGGGTCCTTGCTTTCCTTGGTTGTGCCTTCTTTGATCGTATCACTGAGGTACACAACCTCGGTAGCCTGCCAATACCAACCACGGGAAACTAGCATATCGCTTCTCTCGGGAGGATGACCGAACTAACTTCGGAGCCAGGGAATACCCCGAAGTACCAGTCTGACTTCAGGAAAAGGCTCCTCACTCCGAAGGGAGACATCAACCAAGGGGACCTCCGAAGTATGGTAGGAGCCATCATCGAGTCTCTGGCATTCCGCCCGCACACTTTGCACGCCGCCCTCATAGGCACTTTGACACGCCTCCACTGCCCACGTCCTGTCATGTAGGGCTACGCTTTTTGTAGCTCGTGGCCCGAGGAGCCTGCAGGCGGCTAGGGCCCCCACGCCCAGAAGTACGGATGACATCCATCCATACACGTGTCACAATCTGAAGGGCTCAACCCCTCTATATATCAGGGCAAAGGTCTCAGGAAGAGGGGGATCTCTCTTCTCCCTCCACCCTGAATCCTCTCCTTTCGGAAAACACGGCAGGCAAAAGTCTCTTGTGCTTACTACTTCCTCTCCACCCCTCAAAGCACTGACTTGGGCGTCGGAGGCTCCTCCCTGGAAAAAGACTTCGGGGACCTCCTAACCCCGTTTTCTGAGTGTTCCAGGCAGGTCCTCCTGAGGAATTCCTGTTTCGGGCTTTCTCCCATACCGGAAGTCCGCCTCGGCCCCACCGTGCCTGCCACACAAAGATGCTGCCGGCCATCACAGGTGATCCACACAGAGCACCATCTGTCGGGACTCGCCTGCACCTCCTGAAGTCCCTACCGCACTCACCACGACACACAGTGGAGATGATGCTGATGGGCATCAATTACCGAGTAGACCAACTTAAACTAATGACATTAATATCATATATCAACTCATCCAGGCATGGCCATGCATTTTTCTAAGTCTTACTTTATCAAGGGGCCCGAAGATATCACTCCTGTTACATAGGAGGGACAAATCGCATCTTGATCATACAAATCCCTCCACATGATATGTGACATACCCAATGACCTCCTTCAAGTTTACTTAGTTACGAGCAACAAAGGAAAGTATCAAAGTATGTGACTCACATGTTGGGAACCTTGATGATCTTAGGTCGAAGGACTACATATACCATGATCACTATGAGAATCATTTATGACACTCATATAACGATCCATGTAGTGTTCTCATGGTGGGTCGGTCCAGTACACAAGTTCTCCAACTTGTACCCATATGTAGACTACATATCTCATATTAGTTTCCACATATGCTAGTCGTTATGTATTATTGCAACCCGCTCCACAATAATACTAGACCAGGGACGTTTGAGAATATCATTAATCTAGGGTTACAATTATGTTTATTACGTTACGCAAAAACAGAACAGCAAACATAATTGCTGGATTAATGCCTTAATAAAGTATCATGACTCAATGTGCAAAAAATACAACCATCTCGTGATTGGCTTTTGGGCACAACACTAACAATCTCCCACTTGCACTAAAAGCCAATCATCCATGTATCTAATACCAATGAACCTAGAATGGCTATCATGCTTCTGCTGCGTAAGGGGCTTTATCAGTGGATCAACACTTGCTACCTGTCGAAGTCCTGCATATCCTTACATCACCCCTCTCGATGATCTCCCTGATGAGATGATATCGTCAGAGTATGTGTTTGGATCGCTAGTGAGATCGAGGTTCCTTAGCTTGTTCGATTGCTTTATTATGAGTTAAATGATGAACTTCTTGATCCAAACTGCCTCCTTCGTAGCATCAGAGGCGGCAATGTACTCAGATTCTATTGTAGAGTCAGCAACTGTCTCTTGCTTTGAACTCTTCCACCTCACAGTACCACCACCAATACAAAACACATAACTAGATTGTGATCTAAAATCATCCTTATCAGATTGGAAGCTTGCATCGGTGTAACCCCTTTCAACGAGCTCATCTTCACCTCCAAATACTAAGAATGCATCCTTAGTCCTTCATAAGTACTTAAGGATGTTCTTAACAGCTATCCAGTGACTCTCACCGTGGTTCGATTGGTACCTACTCATCATGCTCAAGGCATATGAGACATCGGGACGAGTACATATCATGGCATACATGATAGATCCAATTGCTGAGGCATATGGAATCTTACTCATGCGCTCTCTCTCCTCGGGTGTACTCGGACATTGAGATCTAGAAAGAGTTATACCATGTGACATGGGCAAAAATCCTTTGTTGGAATCTTGCATGCTAAACCTCTTTAGCAGTTTGTCAATATATGTACTTTGACTTAGGCCAAGAAGCTTTGTAGATCTATCTTTATAGATCCTGATGCCTAACACATAGGCTACTTCACCCAAGTCCTTGATAGAGAAACACTTCCCTAGCCAAGTCTTCACAAACTGTAGCTTAGGAATGTCATTCCCGATGAGTAGTATATCATCTACATACTACACCAAGAAGACAATAGTGCTCTCACTAACCTTCTTGTAGACACAAGGTTCATCTTCATTTTTGATAAAACCAAACTTTTTGATTGCATCATCAAAATGAAGATTCCAACTTCGAGAAGCTTGCTTCAGTCCATAAATGGACCTTTGCAACTTGCACACTTTATTGGCATTCTCAGGAGTGACAAAGCCCTCAAGTTGTGTCATGTACACATCCTCAAGTAGCTTTCCATTTAGGAAAGCAGTTTTGACATCCATTGCCATATCTCATAATCATGGTGTGCAGCAATAGCAAACAAAATTCGGATGGATTTAAGCATAGCAACTGGTGAAAAAGTTTCATCATAGTCAATACCATGAATTTGCTTGAAACCTTTTGCAACCAATCATCCCTTAAAGGTAATCACATTACCATCCATGTCAGTTTTCTTCTTGAAAACCCATTTGCACCCTATGGGTTTTACTCCTTCAGGTGGGTCAACCAAAGTCCATACTTGGTTTTCATACATGGATTCTATCTCGGATTTCATGGCCACTAGCCACTTCTTAAAGTCAGGCCCTGACATAGCTTGTTGGTAGGTTGTGGGCTCATCTTGATCCATGAGCATCACATCACCAGTGTGAGTCATGAGAAATCCATATCTCTCAGGCTCACACCGAATCCTACCAGACCTACGTGGGCTCTGTGCTACAGGAACAAACTCTTGAACCATAACATCTTGTGGTGTCTGTTCAGGTTCCATTTCAGGTTTGATGTCTCCTTGTTGTTTTTGAATTTCTTGAAGTTCTACAGTCCTCCCACTAGTTCCTTTAGAGATAAACTTTTTCTCTAAAAAGACACTAGTTCGAGCAACAAACACTTTTTTGTCAGAAGGATTGTAGAAATAGTAACCCTTTGTTTGTTTGGGATACCCAACAAAAAGGCCTTTTTGATAGTTGGACCCTAGTTTGTCAGAGGACAGCCCCAAATCTTCATAAAAGACAAATTGGGACGCCTCCCACTCCATATCTCATATGGTGTCTTTTGAACCGATTTAGATAGAACTCTGTTTAGTGTAAAAGAGGTTGTCTCTAGAGCATGTCCCCAAAAGGAGTTTGGAAGGTCAGCTTGACTCATCATGGAGGGAACCATGTCTAACAGAGTTCGATTTCTCCTTTCAGATACACCATTCCATTGAGGTGTACCTAGTGGAGTGAGTTGTGATACTATACCACACTCCTTCAGATAGTCAAGGAATTCTCGATCCAAGTACTCTCCACCTTGATCTATTCGAAGCATTTTGATACTCTTCCCGAGTTGATTCTCTACTTTATTCTTGAATTCTTTGAACTTTTCAAAGGATTCTGACTTGTGTCTCATAAGATACACATAGCCATATCTGCTGAAGTCATGAGTGAAAGTAATGAAGTATCGGAAACCTCCTCTAGCATGTGTAGACATAGGGCCACATACATCACTATGTATAAGTCTAAGTAAGTCATCAGCCTTTTCACTTTGCCCTGTTAATGGGGCTTTGGTCATCTTGCCCAACAAACATGACTCACATGTCTCATATGATTCAAAATCAAATGAGTCCAAGAGTCCATCCTTATGGAGCTTGGATATGCGGGTCTTGTTTATATGGCCCAAGCGACAGTGCCAGAGATAGGTCGAGTTTGAATCATTTAATTTGACCTTCTTAGTATTCACATTATAGATTGGATCTTTGAGGTCTAGAACATACAACCCATTTCTAAGTTGAGCATTGCCATAAAAATTTTCATTCAAATAAATAGAACAACATTTGTCCTTTATTATAAATGAAAAACCTTTCTTGTCCAAACAAGAAACAGAAATCAAATTTCTACTAATAGTAGGCATAACGTAGCAGTTGTCTACTTCTTAAACTAATCCATTAGGTAAAGTGAGAACATAAGTCCCTATGGCCAAGGCAGCAACCCTTGCTCCATTTCTAACACGTAGGCCTACTTCACATCAGGCCAATCTTCTAATTCTACTTAGATCTTGCACATTTGCACAAATGTGAGATCCATATCCAGTATCCAATACCCAAGATGAGGAAGTAGAAAAGTTAGCCTCTATAACAAAAATACCTGAAGTGGAAGTCTTACTTCCTTTTCCTTAGCAAGTTCTTCAAGATAGAGCTTGCAGTTGTGCTTCCAGTGTCCATGTTGCTTACAATGGAAGCACTCCCCTTCCTTAGCCACACCACCCTTTGGTTTCAGTGTAGCTGAAGAAGAATTAGCATTGGACTTTCCATTAGCTTTATCCTTCTTCTTGTTGGCTTTTCCCTTTCCTTTGCCCTTTTGAACAACCAAAATGGGTTAGCCTTCTTAAGGTTTTGCTCAGCAGTTCTCAACATGTTGAGCAATTCAGGGAGGGACTTGTCAAGGTTGTTCATGTTATACTTCATGATGAACTGACTGTAGCTTTCAGGCAACGATTCTAAGACTACATCAATAGCCAACTCTTTCTGAGGAGGAAATCCCAAACTCTGAAGATTCTCAATGTACCCAATCATCTTGAGAACATGAGGACCCAAGGGACTTGCCTTAGACATTATGCACTGAAACAATGCCTTAGAGGTCTCAAACCTCTCATGCCTAGCTTGCTCTTGGAAAAGCATTTTGAGATGTTCGATCATATCGAACGCCCCCATGTTCTCATGTTGCTTCTGAAGCTTAGATTCCATGGTAATAAGCACGAGGCATGCAACATCCAAAGCATCATCAGAATGCCTCTTGTGAGCATCCCTTTCAGCTCTTGGAGCAGTGGCAGCAGGCTCATTTAGAATGGGCTGCTCTAGGACATAAGCCTTTTTCTCTTGCTTGAGGACTATCCTCAAGTTTCGGTACCATTTGAGAAAGTTGGTCCCATTTAGTTTTTCCTTCTCAAGGATTGATCACAACGGTAGTGTCGATGTGTTTCGTGCCATGGTTATCTACAACAGTAAATATGCAGTGTAAGAGTCATGTATTTTAATTCATTTAATAAGGACTTTTATTAAACGATCTCCCACTATTTTCCTCAAAATAATAATCCTCAATATTATTTTGGAACACCTCGGCGCTACGGTATTCTAGTGGGCCAAGATCCATATTTGACCACAACTTGAGTCAGCTTTGGCTTTTCTCTTAAGTTACAGCTATTTAGGTAGGCAACTCCTTGCCAATTGCATCTCATGCAACTCTTGGATAGTTGGGTGAGTCAACACTTGTCTAAGCTCACCTCATGAACTTAAGCCCAACTCTATGCCTCTAAGTCCCTAATCCTATTAGGATGACTTAGTTAAGTCAAACGCAAAGTTAGCAATTTGGATATCACTATTATCCCATTGTGCCTTACAGAGATGAACATAGGTGCTTTGCTTTGGCAAACCCACCTAATGTTGATCAAAGTCTTGACGAGTGCCAACATTTGGAAGGCATCACATCTAATGACTTAATATTTGTTTGAGGGATTTTTCTTTTGATCTCACCAATTTGTTATCTCCGGTTGTCTTATACATGCATCACATACAAATATAAAACATGCATCTCATGCTTACAAGAAAGTAAACGTGACATGGTTACAGCCCAAACTATGCGATATTCTCAAGCCAATGAGAATATCATAAAAGACTAAGAAAAGAAAAGGGTCTTCACAAGCTCCTTCTCTTCCTTTCTTCGTTGCCCCTTGGTTGTCACCTCCTTGGACATACCACCTTGGATGATCCTATAATGTGCCACTACATCAATAATAGAAACCTCGAGTTACATTCGAGGGGGGTAAGGTGAGAAAAGAATATACAATGAGAGTAACAAGAGAAGGCACGACTCGCAGGCCATATTTACAAGTACAACCAATCAAGGGCTGTAACCATTCACCATGCTTCAACCATCAATCAGCATAACATGCCAATTCTCATTCAATAAATGAATGCCAATTTTCATGAGTTGATTAACCAGTTTTATTTATGTGGCACTTCATATACGGTGGTCCCATTGGCCGGTCAGTGGGCGGTGGTTCCTACCCAGGAAGCCTGTGAGAGCTGGTATCACGGTGGATTACAATTGGCTAGCTGTATATGTGCACGAATTAAAATCCCATGATACTAGTTGATTAACCTAGAATATGCAAGATGCATGCTCTTATGCTTTGACTTGGTTTATTAAAACCATAAAACATTAACTTGGCTAGGTAATTTCATAAAACTAATTACCAATAGCCAAAGCATACAAAATCAACATTTGTGTGAGTTTACTACATATAACAACTCATCAAAACATTCATACATAAGTAGGCTAATGCCCTCACCCAAGAGCAATCCTAGAGTCTAGGACTCCTCAAAACATAGTTTATGGAGGTAGCTAAGTGTATTGTATAAATACAAGCCTCTACTAAGATCTTATTGACTTAACCCCCACCTTGGATACACGTCCCAGTGGCGAGCCTCAAAAGCCCTTATCCAAGTGCTGCTAGGCTCTACAGCCAAAGGAAGACACTAGTTAGTAATGTTACTTAGCCAACAAGTACCCATGTAGACTAGAATCATAGAGATTCTCAAGTTCCATACCTGTACACACAAAAGAGCAATACCGCTATAATCTTCAACGATTACCAAGCCCAACAACTTCAGTCTCTGCACAACATAACTAGGGAGTGAGAATTCGACAATTCTCAGTAAGGGGTCTTCTGTGTACTTGCAAGAAAATTACTAAGACTGAACATATGATAAACATATGTAAACTTGCTATGAGCTCACAGAGCATAAGGGTCTGATATATGCACATATAACTAGGCCCTCCTCAAACTAGTCCTCCTCACGGGGCGTCACTCCATGCCTAGCGAGTTCTAGCCACAAACTCGCTCTTAGTAAGCGGTAGCTTACTGACGCAATCATGTAGCCTTCCCTTAGTTGTTGTGCAGGGGAATCATGATGGAACTATTGTAGACTAGGCCGTAAGACCTCCCTGTAGACTAGATGAACAAGGTTTCACCTTGCAACCTCATGGCTATGGCATGGCTAGGTTGCCAAGGGTTCTAAACCTCTCACCTGGGCTAATAATACCTAGTTGTGATCATTGCAACATAGTTTCCTCTAAAACTTGCCTTCACTTTGAGTTAATATAAATCTAAAAATGGGGCATTTTAAGTATTTTTAAAACATGGAGGTGATAGTACTCCCTCTTAGCTTCACATGGAATCTTGAATCACCTCAATCGGACACCGGAGCAAAAAGTTATGACAAAAACAAAACCGGGTGTCAAATGCTGTCTTGGCGACGCGTGGCAACAGTTGTCGACGTTCTGCCAATTTTCTGAGGTCTTGGCAACGCATCGTGGGAACTCATGTGGATTGGCGATGTGTCGCCAAACTTGCAAAATGCCCAAAAAAACTTCGGTTTTGCTCCTAAGAACTTTGGACACTTCCTACACATATCAAACATGCTTGGAATGCCTCCAAATTTCATATACACATAGAACATGTTGCATAGATCACAACCAACTATCACAAGCCAATCTATGATGCCTTGTAACATCAATTCAATCCTCCCAAATCTCCTAGTCCATCATGATTCAACCAAAACCTTTAACTAATGCTATTGCTAGAATCACTCAATTCCTTCAAGCAAACTCAAGCCAATAGCATTAATTGAATCTGAAAACATAACTACCTTACCTCAACTCCAAGTAACAAGCAAGAATCAATCTCCTTTTCAGTCAACCAAGCTCACCAAAGTTCTACACAAGTTCCAATCCAAAAACAAAGCACTAATCACCAAAACTTCACTCTCTAACCAAAACCCAAGCTCCAAACCAAGTAAATAACATGAATTCAATCAAGAACACATTACTTACCTCGCTCAAAAATAGGGGATATGGAAAAACACCCTTCCAAGCTTCAAAATCATGGTTTAAAGCTTGAAATGCACTCCTCCTAGCTTATAGACTTTGAATTGCACCTTTGACAACAAGAACACTTCATTCCAAGCTTAAGTTGAGAGCAAAATGAGGGTGAGAAGGCTAGAAATGAGATCATGGCAGCCATAGCCTCACTTTCCTTTCTTAAACCCTCACTTAACCCCAAAGCCATCAAAGTATTAAGCTTGTTACAAATAAAGCCCGATCTTTGTAACTTAGTCATTCTTGATTAAATTCTTGTTTATTCTTCAAGTTTGAGTTAAGGTTGAAAGTTAAGTTTTAAAAATTCATTTTAAAACACTCGGGAGTCATCTTAGCTATTCAGGATGCAAAATTACCATTTTTCCCCTTAACTTCGTTTAGTGCCTTATTTTTTCTTGGAACTTAGTGAACTTTGCTAAACTTCTCTATTCTTGCTATGTAAACTGGAATTAAGGTTCTAAACTTAATTTAGAACACTTTACCTTCCTCAATCATGCTTCCCACTAGAAGGGCCATAACATAAATAGCCTTTTGTAGTAAGGGGTACCTGACTTTGGCACCATGCAGGGACTTGCTCATGTAATATACTGGCCATTGCTTTGCCCCCTCTTCATTCACAAGGACCAAACTGAGCACCTTTTTGGTGATGGAGAGCTATAGTATGAGGGGTTCCCTTTCCCGTGGCTGTCGGAGTATCGGCAGACGAGTTAGGTAGACCTTAAGATCTTCCCAGGCCTTTTGGCAGTCTTCGTTCCAAGGATGCACCTCAGTTCCGAGGTCACCACCATTTTTTGCTGCCTTAGTGAGGACCTTAAAGAATGGTCGGCAGCGATTCCCATATCTGGAGATGAATCTGCTGAGGGACACGATTCTCCCTGTGAGTCTTTCCACATCCTTAGTCATCATGGGGGTTTGGAATCCCAGTAGGGCCTTGACCTCTTCTGGATTGGTGTTGATACCTCTTTTTGGCACCATGAATCCGAGGAACTTACCTGCGTTCACCCCGGACATGCATTTTTCGGGGTTGAGACGGATTCCAAAGGTCTTCAGTTGGTGGAATGTTTCCTCTAAGTCCGTGATATGACTACTAGGTAGTTTGCTCTTAACTATCATATCATCGACGTAGACTTCCATGTTTCTCCCGATTTGGGAGTTAAAGGCCCTGTTCACCAACCTTTGGTACGTGGCTCCTGCATTCTTAAGCTCGAAGGGCATTCTAATATAGCAGTATGTACCAACTTCGGTGATGAAGGTGGTCATTTCCTCGTCTTCGGGGTCCATCCTATTTTGATGATACCCACTAAAGGTGTCAAGGAAACTAAGGAGGCCATACTCGGCGGTTGAATCTACCAACTGATCTATTGGCGGCAGAGGATATGAATCTTTAGGGCAAGCATCGTTCACATTTCGAAAGTTGATGCACATTCGAAGTTTATCACTCCCTTCCTTTGTGGCGATAACAACGTTACTAAGCCATTCAGGGTATTTGACTTTCCTAATTACAGCTTCTTCTATTAAGTGTTAGACTTCAGTTTTAACGAAGTTGTTCTTATGTGCCGAGAGGTTTTGCTTTTTTTGTCGGACGGGCTTTGCCTTTGGGTGGACCTTAAGGCTATGTTTGATTATGCAAGGGTCTACCCTAGGCATGTCCTTCGGCGAGTAGGCAAACAGATCTTTTTTCATTAACAAGAAAGATACAAGTTTTTCCTTGTCACCTTCGGCCAGTTTTTTCCCTATTCGAGTACTTTGGCCTAGGACAAGTTCTACATCTTCTGTTTCTATTTTCTCGGGGTCTTTTCTTTCTTCTCCCTTTGCCTCCCCTGCAAGCACGACGTTTCCTCCCAAAGTCTGTGTGTAGCTCTTCGTTGGGACCTTTCTTGCTTTTACAATGACCTTTCTCACTTCCCCTTGGTCGATGAAGATCTCAGCATCTCCATCCTTTGTGGTGAAGGTGACAGTCAAGTATTTCACATCTGGGCGAAAGTGGAGGTTTCCTTGCGTCTGTCTCCCAAGGATGGCATTATATGACAAAGGGACATCTATGACGATGAACCTTGTCATTATGGAAGCAAAAAGCTCATCCTTGTTCTGTTGTGAAGTTGCCCTTAGCATTAGAGAGAGGTCAATCCATCCAAGGACAGGGAGTTCAGACGGACCTACTCCGAAGGTAGGGGAGCTTACAAGCTTGAGATCACCTTTTGGGATACCCAATTTCGGTAGCAAATGAGAGAATAAGACGTCAGCGTTAGAACCATCGTCAAGGGGTACTCTTTTTGTTGGGTTTTGGGAGCTAAACAGCAAAGCAAACTTTAACTGAAACCCTCCAGGATCCAAGTGAAACGGGGTAAACCGGGTGTTCGAAAATTTTCATACATAATTTTCGGTTGAGATGTCTCGCTCAATTGTAGAGTCGAATCACAAAACCTGAACAGTTGACGTGTTCAAGCTCCCTATGGTATCCACACGAACCTATGGTTCTCACATAGGAACTGATGCCCTTGTCGGGGTACTACTCTGCCAAGGATACTTCTAGCCTACCTTGAGGAAGGATGCCAGGCAGTTCATCCAAAAATGCAACAACTGCCAGAGACACGCTTTTGACCAGAGACTACCCTCGGAAGTCATAACTTTGGCAAACTACCCCTGCCCCTTCACCGTATGGGGTATAGACCTCATTGGGCCTCTCCCAACAGCTCCCGAAGGAGTGAAAATTTTTGTAGTCACGGTAGACTACTTCACCAAGTGGATCGAGGAAGAGCCTTTAGCAGCAATATCGGTGAGGGACATACAGAGATTTGACACATAGAACATCATATGCAGATTTGGCATGCCAAGGGTGATAGTATCTAATAATGGGTCCCAATTTACTGATAAGGGGTTCCATGAATTCGCTACCAACCTCAGAATTAAATTACACTTCACCCCAGTGGCCCATCCTCAGAGCAATGAATATGTTGAAGTGTCCAACAGAACCATAAAAGATGGTTTGAAAAAGTGGTTGAAAGAAGAAAAGGGAAAATGGCCAGGATAGTTCCCGAGTGTTCTGTGGAGCTATCGAACAACTCCCAGAAGGGCCACGGGTGAGACACCCTTCTCACTCGTCTTCGGGACAGAGGCCATTATCCTCGTCGAGGTTGCATAGCCATCTGTTAGAATACAGGTGTTCGACAAAGAAGGGAACAACCTCGGTTTAAGGACCAGGTTGGATTTAATTTTGCGAGCATAAGGAGATGGCCGAGCTTAGAAGAAAAGCTTTTCAATAGAGAATAGTCATTGCTACAAACTTGCACGTTAAGGGTAAAAGAATTAAGAAAGGGGACCTCGTCCTCCAAAGAGCTGAATTTGAAGCCCAAAGATCATCCCATGGAATACTTCAGGCAAATTGGGATGGACGTTATTTGGTCCTCGAAGAAGTTTGGCCGGGGGTCTACAAGCTCGGTAATACAAAAGGAGGAGAGTTGAAAAATATATGGCATTCAGACTCTCTGAAAAATTTTTACACTTAGAACATTTTTTTGTTGAAAAAATGTGCAAAAAACACCAAGGGAAGTATGACCGAAGGTTGTAATCTCCTGTGACCGAACATGGTTCCCTCCAAGGGACGTCGCCGGAACATGGTCAAAGCCAAAGTTGGAAAGCCGAAAGTGGTTGTTTCCTGAATGACATAAATGAGTTCCCATACTTAGGAAAATTTCAAGGTGGTCAATTCCAAAGGTGTCCAACCGAATGAGGTTTTACTGAATGTGCCTGTGTGTAAAGTTATACATTTTTGCCGAAGCATAGTGATTGAACCTGTTCGCTTCTGAGGGAGAAAACAGAACATGTTCGCTTCCGAGGAAGAAAGCCAAACATATTCGCTTCTGAGGGGGGGAACCAAACATGGTCACTTTCGAAGGGGCATTCATGAAAATAGGCAGCCTTTGCCAAAGGAAATCAAAATCAATCGAACATGGTTGGAAAAAAGGCATTTAACTATTTATTACACAGGTTAAGTTTCGCCGAAGATACTGAACCAAACATGTTTGATCTTATAAATACCTAACTACCGAGCCGAAGGTCGTTGACCGAAGATGGTCACGAAACCCTTCGACCGAAGATACTTGAGTGTTAAAGAATGAAGATGATATCCGTACGCCAATCATGGACTTAGCCAAATTTTGAAGAAGAAATAAATTTCATTAACACTTCATCACAAAATACAAGGAGCAGATTATAAGGAAAAGAAGAAAAATGAGGCCTATTCGGGGTCCTGGTCACCTGCTGGCTCCTCAGCATCTTCGGCTTCCTCACCTTTGGCGATGTCCTCTTCGGCAGCAACTTTTGGGGCTAAAGGAAGAATAAATGGGAGATTGAGGAAGTCTGCGCTCGACCACTGCCAAGATGGTCCTTTGGGGATGTCCAAGGCCACCAAAAAGGAAGGGTCGAGGTCGGGAAATTTGGACAGAACTTGGTGACAAGCCAGGTAAAAATCATCCTGATAAAAGGACTTAGTTGTGTGATCGGACTTAGCCTTCTCTGCATCCAAGTCCTCCAGTTCTCTCTTAAGGACCACGATCTCCCTTTCCAACTTCTTTTTCTTCTTCTTCTCCTTCTTCAGCTGATCGACCTCAACTTGGAGTTCAGAATTAAGAGCAAATGCCTTTGTAAGATCAGCAACGGCATCATCTCTCTCCTCTTGGAAAGCCTCGTTCACCGAGGTCAAAGATATCACCTTCGTACCAAGGTTGGACATCTTCAACGAGAAGTCTTGAATCAACTCCCCCTGGCTCTTAAACACCTCCTCCTGAAGGTTAGCCTGATCCTCATTGGCAATCTTATCAACCTCGCCGTACTTAATGACCGAGCTACCAAGAAGTTTCTTGGCCTTAGCCAAACTCTCCTCTGACCGACTTTGGACAGAGGTTTGTTTATCTGCCAAGGCCTGAAGGAACCCACTGTATGCCAACAGTTGCAAAAAAGGGCAAAATTCCAAGTAAGGGTCAAAAAGGAACTCAGAAAAGGAAACTCAAAAATTTTCTAAGTCCTAAAGGATTGAAGTTTACCTAAGTAGCTTGCTCGTTCATCCTTGCGGTGAGGACTTCTTCATTGGGGCACTCCATGGTCAGTGACTGGAAAGTGGCTTTTGTCATAACGCCCTTCGCCATCTGAGGAGCCATCTTCTGGATATCCTCAGAGAACAGGTTCATGTCCTTTGTGAAAGTCCAGAAAGGCTCCCTTAAGACCTTGTCCCTCGGGATTTTGGAATCCAGAATAGCCCTCTTTCGGGCGTGGTCCTCTACCTAGGCGGCCTGTACTTCTTTACTTGCAAAGTCACACCGAAGTTCCATTAGAACGTTATCCCTTAGCCATTCATCTATAAGGTCTAAAATACCAAAAATTCCCAAACTCATAGAAGAAGGGCTAAGGGACAAACCTGGAGGAAGTTCGGCGTCTTTTCCCTCAGAATCGCTGACTTCAAAGACTTCGAAGGGAACACCATTGCCTTTCCTCTGTCGGTGTTGCTCAAGCTCTTCAGCCGAAAGTCCACTAACCGAAGTCCCCAAAGTCTTTGTAGCTGTGTCTGGACTAAGCCGAGTCGAATAAATGGTCGACCCTGAAGGTGGGTTGGCTCGAACGACAGTTCGGTCTAATACCCCCGCATCATCCTTGGGAGGAGGAGGAAGGGAGTCCTCCTTGGCATTCTTCGACTTTGATGCCGAAGATGGTCCGCCCGGCGCCTTCTTCCTCTTTGGTGCCGCCTTTCTTCTTTACTACTCCCCCTTCTCGGCTTGGGCAAGGAACATACTCTTGTAGAAGGCAGTAGACTTGTCACCCAGCTCTACAAAAAGAAGAACATCAGTGTAAGTACAAAGGATATATATGAAAAAAATATGGAAAGGTACTTACTCTCTTCAAGAGCCGGATTTGTGAGTTCGCGCCGAAGGAGCTTTACCAACCACACCTTCTTGCCATAAAAAAGGGGCTTTGGCATATCCTTGTCGATAATATGTTCCTTGACTACCCCAAGCTCCCGAAGGACCTCTTCATTCATGAAGTTCCACCTAATGGGAAAGGGGTATAGTTAACGTGAAGGGACCTCAGGATCCCAATCCACGACAGCCTAAATACGGCTTTCAAATTCTTTAAATTGGGCTTCTAACTCCAAAGTTAGTAGTTTTCTGGGATCTACTACATCAATATCAAGAGTCCCCGAGGCCCATTTGGTTGGCAGATGCTTCCACTGCTCATCCACCTTTAGAAAGAAGAACTTCTTCTGCCTTCCTCACCAACTGTCCTTTGTTCCAAAGGTGAACGTATATTTCTTGCTTCCAGATCCCCAAGGAAGTAAGAAGTAGAATCCGCCCTACGAAATGGGGTGGAGTTTGTAGTACTGCATGAAGAAGATGAAGTGGGGCTTTATCCCGAAGACCTAACACATGCAAAGGAAGACGTTGAAATAAGAATAGGAGTTCGATGGAAGTTGGTTCACGGCTATGCCATGGAATTGGAAAAAGTTGCAAACCAATGCCGGAGGGGGAAACCAAAGTCCGGCCTTCACTTGAACCCTGAAGACGGTAACCTCATCCAGATGAGGGGCAGAACTGGGCATACCAGGGTTAGGAAGCCTAGTAACAGCATAAGAAGGATGAGAGTTAAGAGGAAGCCAACTCTCGGGGATGGACTGATCCTCGGCTTGTAGAGAAGACATGTTCGGCGGAAAGGCTCTAACCTTGGGAAGATGAAGGAGAAAATTTTGAGAAAAAAATGGAAACTCATAAATAAACCCACCTAGTTAGGACCGAAGTATGAACTTCAAAAGACCGCTGGAAGGGTTGCCTGAAATTGCTCCCCCGCTAGCACCACCGCCAAAGAGAAGGTGAAAAGGGAGAGAAAATCAGAGAGCAAAGCCAATGAAAAGTTAGAGGTGTGGAAGACTTTGGAGGAGGAAGGGTTTATATAAACTGAAGCAGGCAAGCGAAGCGTTGCCATAATGACCCTTCGCAGGCAAACGGACATAACCAACGTAACGGACATGACTGTTCGCTAGTCGCATGGTGAAACGTGTCACTTGATGCAAAAAACAAGGGTACGCCTGCTAATAGCTGCCGGACCTATGCAAGTCTAGCCCGAAGTGACGTGTCTACCTAGTCAAAGGATATGATGATTCACTGGCAGGCATGAGTCTTTCCCAAGGAGACACGTCTATCTGGTCAGAAGATGTGAAGATTCACTGGCAGGCAACAAAAAACCCAGAAGGGGAATGTACACTTCGGTCCAAAGGAACAACTTCGGGAACACCAAAAGCTTGGGCAAAGAATGAGTACCACCTAATGCCAAAGGCACTACCTCAACTAGGAAAGGCATCTAGAACTGAATAAGGACCCTCATCCAAATAAGGTAACCTCGGTAAAAAATTCAGTTAATACTTGCTTAGACGACTGTCACCTACCACAAATAGTTCCATGAAATGCTTGCAAAAGCTCGAGTATCGAAGATATAACTTTGGCTTTCCGAGGGGGGCATGTGATAGCCAAAGGGCTATTAACCCTTCTAGAATTCCCAAGGAGACCTGAGAAGTGCCACCCTTAGGAAACATGAGGGACCAACCTTGCGAAAGATGGGGCCTTTACCATCTTCGGGAAGAACACCACCTCATAACCGAGGGTCCATGATTGCCAAGATCTCCAAAACACCTAGCCAAAAATTACCTTTGGGAAGATCTAGCACCAACCTCGGTGAACGACAACCACCCTTGGTAGGTAACAGAACCGACCTCGAAAAATCTATATACTACCACCTTTAGAATATTGAACTCACCAAGTTTGGGAAAGTATATCCTCATCCTTGACAAGGAAGAGCATCTTCTGGAAGTGCCCTACTCTGCCGCAAGGCCTCTTCTAAAAGTCCTCGGTGGCTATATTGAGTCGAAGGGGGCGTTCTATTTCGAAGGAGCCTTATACCCCGAAGGGGTCTCATTCTCCAAAGGGGTCTTGAGGAGATACGACAAAAATGATTAAGCAGCCTCTGACAAAGAGAACTCTCGCTATTTTCCTACTCTCTATTCCTTACTACCGCTACTCTTACAAATATTGACTTGGGCATCGGAGGCTTTTCCCCCGGAAACACATTCCGAGGAGCTCTGAACCCTTGTTCTTCTGAGTGTTTTAAGCACCTTCAT
This sequence comes from Aquilaria yunnanensis, assembly GCA_039654915.1. NCBI lineage: Eukaryota > Viridiplantae > Streptophyta > Magnoliopsida > Malvales > Thymelaeaceae > Aquilaria > Aquilaria yunnanensis. The sequence continues at coordinate 49,157,359 of CM077594.1, forward strand.
ACCAGAAGTCTCTCCCTCAGGCCAGCATGTCATATGACGAGGATGCCATCGGGCATCACCTAGCACCTTAAAGCGTACTCCACTCTAAGCTCTACTATATTCTAGGGCCTTTTAACTGGTGACTTACTAAGAGTTGTAGGTCTCAACATACCCTAGAGTACAAGTCTCCCAATGCTCTTCTCAGATTACCCTTGTGCAACGGGCATATCGGTGCACTAAGGAAGATACCTGTTCACCGCCCGAGCATTATGATCCTACTGTCCTCACTAATCTGGAGTCTCTTACACCCACATGTCTACGAGAGAAAACTTCTCTAGCATGACTGTGTTGACCGCCAAGTGGCTAGCAATACTACGGCCTTGTCCGTGCTTACTCAGCTTAGGCCTCCCAACACCCGGTGATTAAGCTATCGACATACTACCTAAGCAAAAGGTCTTGATGCATCAACTGCTCCACTTGGAGTATCCTTCGTGCACAAAGCCTACACACTAAGTCTCTCACTTACTTGCATTTGGAGTCCAACACCCTACACATGCAAGATTAGCTTCTCGGGTGCATCCCTAGTACACTTTCTTTTCGACCATCAATACTCCCTCTGTGTGAAAAGCACCTATGGGGTCCTTAGCTGAGTTACAATGTACTACGAAATTGATGCGAACCCCGATGGTATAAAGACCATGAAACTCGCCCAAGATGTGATTCAAGCTCCACAAGACATCAAAAAGACTAGGTTTAAAACCCCCACCCCTAATCAACCTGTGATTAGAAACGAGAAGTATAGAACTCCAACAACACAAGCACACTTGTGCACCAAGGCAGTCCACAAAGAACCAAAGGGAAAACCTCTCCAAAGAGCAATATTATTTTAAAAATTTTCTGTGTCTTTACATCCAGAATATGTGCCTTTATATAGGCCTAAACTAGGGTTAAAATCTGGGCAAAATTCGCAGCCTAAATCCCTTAGAAATCCTAGATACAAAGACATAGGAAATCCTAGTCAAATTAGGACTCTAATTCCTAGTTTGAACAAGTTTAATGAATGCAGCGTATGCCACTTGTCCAAAATGATTTAAAACTATTCCATAGCCTAAATAACTTCCTAAATAATGTATCTAAATAGGATTTGAACGAAAATAAAATATAAATACAAGATTAATCCCGAAAACTCCCAAATAGCCTTTTTGGGTGCATTTTGGGCACTTTAAGGTTCTCTCTTGTATCTTCAGCTCCAAGCTTGAATCTTTAAGTTACAATGGCATGAATCTTCATATTAGATGTGGTAATGAAGGTCTGGAAAGTTAGAGCTCAAAAATCCAGCTTATGGACACAAAATGTAATAAGAACACTTAAGGTGGCTCAAATGGTGCACTTTGAGTGGTGTCCTTGGTGTCCTTATTTTGTGACTTATCTAAGGACCCCAGAACTGAGTACCAAGCATATCCATCATGTCCATATGGTGTCTTGAAAGTTGCAGTAGCTCCTTGTGAAGTTTCATGTCCATTCTCCATGAAGAAACTTGAAGCAAAGCCTTGTAGTGCCCTTGAGAGCTCCTTAGCTTTCTTCCTTGTCATAGGTCCACTAGAAACCTTCAATGGGTCCTTGCCTTCTCCATGTGTGCCTTCCTTGATCATATCAACTCCCCCCTCCTTAGAAGGATTTGTCCACGAATCTGCATGTTCAAATAGAGACAAATCAGAAACATTAAAAGTAGCACTCACATTATACTCACCCGGCAAGTCTAGCATGTATGCGTTGTCATTGATCTTTTTAATGACTTGGAATGCACCATCTCCTCTTGGATGAAGCTTAGTCCTCCTTGCAGCTGGAAATCTTTCTTTTCTCATGTGTAACCAAACCCAATCTCCAGGCTCAAACACAACTCTCCTTCGGCCTTGATTGCCTTTTTTAGCAACTTGTTGATTTTTGAGTTCAATTTGTTGCTTAACCTTCTTATGCAACTTCTTGATGCTCTCGGCCTTCTTACTACCATCCAAACTAGATACCTCATGAGTAGGTAATGGTAAAAGATCCAATGGAGTTAAAGGATTAAAACCATAAACAATCTCAAAAGGTGACAAATTAGTAGTAGAATGCATGGATCTATTATACCCAAATTCTACATGAGGCAAACAATCTTCCCAAGCTTTCAAATTTTTACCAATGATAGCCCTAAGCATGGAACCTAAAGTCCTATTAGTTACCTCAGTTTGCCCATCAGTTTGTGGGTGACAAGATGTAGAAAACAAAAGCTTAGTTCCTAACTTACCCCACAAAGTCCTCCAAAAGTGGCTTAGAAACTTAGTATCTCTATCCGAAACTATTGTTCTAGGAACACCATGAAGTCTAACAATTTCTTTGAAAAACAATTCAGCCACATGAATAGCATCATCAGTTTTATTGCATGGAATAAAATGAGCCATCTTAGAAAACCTATCAACAACAACAAAGATTGAGTCACGGTTTCCTTTAGTCCTAGGCAATCCAACAATGAAGTCCATAGAAATATCTACCCATGGATGACTAGGTGTAGGAAGTGGTGTGTATAACCCATGTGAAGTGTGAGTGGATTTTGCCTTCCTCCATGCAATGCATTGCTCACATACCTTCTTCACATCCTTTACCATATTCGGCCAATGGTAATGTTCCTTCAAAGTATGCACAGTCTTGGCTTGTCCAAAGTGACCCATAAGTCCTCCTGATATGATCAAAGAAGGCACAACCAAGAATGGCAAGGATCCATTAAAGATAACTAGTGGACCATTGACAAGGAAGAAGGCTAATGAGCTCACTAGTGCACTTCAAGCTTGGATTTTGACAGATTGGCGATGTTCTGACCATGAAACCCAGTTTTCACGTTAAGGAGGTCCAATTTAGCTTCAAAGTCCCGATTTACGAGTTATCGCTGGTTCAGAAGCAGTTACAGTATTTTGGGCATATCTTTGGCTTTGGAAGTCCGTTTTGTGTGGTTCAGGTGTCATTTCAAAGCTAAGAAATAGATCTACAACTTTCATGGTTTGGATTTTGAGAAATCATGGCTGCATCAAGTTCGAATTTCATCTTGAAGTTGAAGACACAGGCAGGAACCACCTTGATGTGAACCCCGATGGTATAACGACCATGAAACTCGTCCAAGATGTTTTTCAAGCTCCACAAGACATCAAAGAGACTGGGTTTGAAGACCCCCACCCCTAATCAACCTGTGATTAGAAACGAGAAGTATAGAACTCCAAGAACACAAGCACACTTGTGCACCAAGGCAGTCCGCCAAGAACCAAAGAGAAAACCTCTCCAAAGAGCAATATTATTTCGAAATTTTTCTGTCTATTTACATCCAGAATATGTGCCTTTATATAGGCCTAAACTAGGGTTAAAAGCTAGGCAAAATTCGTAGCCTAAATCCCTTAGGAATCCTAGATACAAAGACATAGGAAATCCTAGTCAAATTAGGACTCTAATTCCTAGTTTGAACAAGTTTAATAAATGCAGCGTATTCCACTTGCCCAAAGCGATTTAAAACTATTCCATAGCCTAAATAACTTCCTAAATAATGTATCTAAATAGGATTTGAACGAGAATAAAATATAAATACAAGATTAAACCCGAAAACTCCCAAATAGCCTTTTTGGGTGCATTTTGGGCACTTTAAGGTTCTCTCTTGTATCTTCAGCTCCAAGCTTGAATCTTTGAGTTCCAATGGCATGAATCTTCATATTAGATGTGGTAATGAAGGTCTGGAAAGTTAGAGCTCAAAAATCCAGCTTGTGGACACAAAATGCATCAAGAACACTTAAGGTGGCTCAAATGGTGCACTTTGAGTGGTGTCCTTGGTGTCCTTGTTTTGTGGCTTGTCTAAGCACTCCAGAACTGAGTACCAAGCATATCCATCATCTCCATATGGTGTCTTGAAAGTTCCAGCAGCTCCTTGTGAAGTTCCATGTCCATTCTCCATGAAGAAACTTGAAACAAAGCCTTGTAGTGCACTTGAGAGCTCCTTAGCTTTCTTCCTTGTCATAGGTCCACTAGAAACCTTCAATGGGTCCTTGCCTTCTCCATGTGTGCCTTCCTTGATCATATCAACTCCCCCCTCCTTAGAAGGATTCGTCAACGAATCTGCATGTTCAAACAAAGATAAATCAGAAACATTAAAAGTAGCACTCACATTGTACTCACCCGGCAAGTCTAGCATGTATGCATTGTCATTGATCTTTTTAATGACTTGGAATGGACCATCTCCTCTTGGATGAAGCTTAGTCCTCCTTGCAGCTGGAAATCTTTCTTTTCTCATGTGTAACCAAACCCAATCTCCAGGCTCAAACACAACTCTCCTTCGGCCTTGATTGCCTTTTTTAGCAACTTGTTGATTTTTGAGTTCAATTTGTTGCTTAACCTTCTCATGCAACCTCTTGATGCTCTCGGCCTTCTTACTACCATCCAAACTAGATACCTCATGAGTAGGTAATGGTAAAAGATCCAATGGAGTTAAAGGATTAAAACCATAAACAATCTCAAAAGGTGACAAATTAGTAGTAGAATGCATGGACCTATTATAAGCAAATTCTACATGAGGCAAACAATCTTCCCAAGCTTTCAAATTTTTACCAATGATAGCTCTAAGCATGGAACCTAAAGTCCTATTAGTTACCTCAGTTTGCCCATCAGTTTGTGGGTGACAGGATGTAGAAAACAAAAGCTTAGTTCCTAACTTACCCCACAAAGTCCTCCAAAAGTGGCTTAGAAACTTAGTATCTCTATCCGAAACTATTGTTCTAGGAACACCATGAAGTCTAACAATTTCTTTGAAAAACAATTCAGCCACATGAATAGCATCATCAGTTTTATTGCATGGAATAAAATGAGCCATCTTAGAAAACCTATCAACTACAACAAAGATAGAGTCACAGTTTCCTTTAGTCCTAGGCAATCCAACAATGAAGTCCATAGAAATATCTACCCATGGATGACTAGGTGTAGGAAGTGGTGTGTATAACCCATGTGAAGTGTGAGTGGATTTTGCCTTCCTACATGCAATGCATTGCTCACATACCTTTTTCACATCTCTTACCATGTTCGGCCAATGGTAATGTTCCTTCAAAATATGCAAAGTCTTGGCTTGTCCAAAGTGACCCATAAGTCCTCCACAATGAGCTTCCTTTGTGAGCAATTCCCTCAAAGATGTCTTTGGTATGCACAACCTGTTTTCTTTGAAAAGAAAACCATTAACTTGGTAGAACTTCTCAAAAGCAAACTTAGAACACTTAGAATAAACCTCACCGAAATCATCATCACTAGCATATAAATCCTTCAAGTGTTCAAAACCCAAGACTTTTGCATCTAAAGCCGAAAGTAAAGCATACCTTCTTGAAAGTGCATCCGCCACTATATTATCCTTACCTTGCTTGTATTTGATAACATATGGGAATGACTCAATAAACTCTACCCATTTAGCATGCCTTCTATTCAACTTACCTTGCCCACTAAGAAACTTAAGGGCTTGGTGATCAGTGTGAATCACAAACTCTCTTGGCCACAAATAATGTTGCCAAGTCTCCAAAGCTCTTACCAAAGCATAGAGCTCCTTGTCATATGTGGGATAGTTCAAGCTAGCACCATTCAACTTCTCACTAAAGTATGCAATGGGGCGGCCTCCTTGCATCAATACAGCTCCAATGCCTATACCTGAAGCATCACACTCAACTTCAAAAGTATTAGCAAAGTTAGGCAAAGCTAAAAGTGGTGCATGGCATAACTTTTCCTTTAATGACCCGAAAGCATCTTCTTGAGCTTTTCCCCACTTAAATCCCACATTCTTCTTTATAACTTCAGTTAAAGGTGCAGCAATGGTAGAAAAATTTCTAACAAACCTCCTATAGAAGCTAGCTAACCCATGGAAAGATCTCACCTCAGTGATGGATGTTGGTGTCGGCCATTCTTGTATGGCTCTCACCTTCTCTTGATCTACCTCAATTCCATGTGAACTCACGACAAATCCAACGAAAACAACTTTGTCAACACAAAAAGAGCACTTCTTTAAGTTAGCATACAACTTTTGTCCTCTTAAAGTGCTTAGTACTTGTGTGAGGTGTCCAACATGCTCTTCTAAGTTCTTGCTATATACTAGGATATCATCAAAGTACACAACAACAAACTTTCCAATGAAGTCACGCAAGACATGATTCATAAGTCTCATGAAAGTACTAGGAGCATTAGTTAGTCCAAAAGGCATAACTAACCATTCGTAAAGTCCAAACTTTGTTTTGAAAGCAGTTTTCCATTCATCCCCTTCCCTCATCCTAATTTGATGGTACCCACTTTTTAAATCAATCTTTGAAAACAAAGTAGAACCATGCAACTCATCAAGCATATCATCAAGTCTAGGAATAGGGTGTCTATACTTTACAGTGATCTTGTTGACAGGCCTACAATCCATGCACATGCGCCATGAACCATCCTCCTTTGGCACCAAAAGTACAGGTACGGCACAAGGACTCAAACTTTCCCTCACAAGGCCTTTGTCCAACAACTCCTTTACTTGCTTCTCAATCTCCTTAGTCTCCTCGGGATTGGTTCTATAAGCTGGCCGATTTGGAATTGGTGTTCCCGGGACTAGGTCTATTTGATGCTCAATGCCTCTAATTGGAGGCAAACCTTTCGGATCTTCAGGGAAAACATCTTCAAAGTCCTGCAACAAAGACACAACAACACTAGGAAGATGTGTTAGATCATTGACAACAAGTAAAGATTCTTTGTAAATTAAAAGAAGCACTGGTCTTTGTGCTTGAATGGCTTTCCTCACATCACTCATTTTAGCAATATAGCACTCTTTTTTGCCACTCAACTTCCTCTCATTCTTTTCTCTCGGGAACTCTCCACTCTTCTTCCCCTCAAGGTCACTCATCTCACTTGATCTCTCATTTTGTCTCTCGGCTTTCCCCTCTTCACTCTTGCCCTCAACTTTCCCCTCATTTATTTTTCTCTCAACCTTACTTTGAAGTTTCCTTTGATCCTCCAAAACTTGTTGTGGTGAAAGTGGACTAAGTGTGACCGGCCTTCCTTCATGGACAAATGAGTACAAGTTTTTCTCTCCATCATGTGTGACTTTCTTATCAAATTGCCACGGCCTTCCAAGCAAAATATGGCAAGCATGCATAGGAACAACATCACAAAGAATTTCATCATGGTAAGTACCAATTTTGAATTTAACCGAAACTTGCTTTACCACTTTTACCTCCCCGGCATCATTCAACCATTGAAGCCTATATGGTTGTGGGTGCTTTTGAGTTGGAAGTTTCAACTTCTCCACCATGGTTGAACTTGCTACATTGGTGCAACTTCCTCCATCAACAATGAGGCTGCACACTTGATCTTTGATTTGGCATCTAGTGTGGAATATGCACTCCTTTTGATTGGCCTCCTCCTTGGCTTGTACACTTAGAGCTCTCCTAGCAACAAAAGCAAAGTCACCTTCCTCGGGCTCAAGTGTATTTTGCTCATCATCCTCCAAAGGTGGTGTATCCTCCACGGCATCCTCCTCCTCGGATGTGATCTCACCATCATCTTTGAGAATCATCACCTTTTTGTTAGGACAATCTCTCATGTAGTGCCCCTTGCCTCTACCCTTGAAGCATTCAATCTCCCTTGACTTGGGCACATCTTTGGGTGGCACCTTGGGTTTGTCTTGTTGAGGCCGAGACATGCCGCCCTTGGTAGCCTCCACTCTTGGCTTTGGTGCCTCATTGCTCCATGTTCCCCTCCATGTGGAACTTCCTCCTTGAGCCATCTTGGATGCCTTAGACCTCTTGATGATTCTTTCGGCCTTAGTGGCATGGTGAAGCAAATCCTCCATGTTGACATATGGCACCATCTCTACTTTGTTGGCAATTTCATGGTTAAGGCCGTTGATGAATCTAGCAATGGTAGCCTCCTCATCCTCAATGATATTGGCTCGGCTTAGTGTCATCTCCAAGTCCTTATGATAGTCCTCCACACTCCTTTGGCCTTGCACAAGCCTTTGAAGTTTGAGGTGTTGATCTCTATAGTAGTAACTTGGAACAAATCTCTTTCTCATCATGGCTTTAAGAGCTCTCCATGTATTGATGGGTTCCTCCTCATTCCTCCTCCTAGAAGTGACAACCTGGTTCCACCATACAAGAGCATAATCAGTGAATTCAATAGTAGCCACTTTAACTTTCTTTTCCTCAGAATAGTGATGGCACTCAAACACCATCTCAATCTTTTGCTCCCACTCCCAATATGCATCTGGATCACTCCTCCCTTGGAAAGGTGGAATGGTAAGCTTGATGGAGCTTAGATTGTTGTCCTCCCTTGGCTCCCCCCTCCTTGGAAGCCCATGGTCATGCCAATGCCCTTCTTCCTCCTCGGGCTCTTCTCTCCTTGGACCTCTCCTTGGTTGCAAGATGGGATTTGGTCTCCTTGGCAACCTCAAATCAATGTCCTCAATCCTCCCAACAAGTCTATTGAGAGTTTCTTGAAGCTCTCTCATGGTTGGCTCATCATTGTTCCTCACCTCCATCCTCCTATCCTCTTGGCCCTCCATACTCCTGGAAATAACAAAGATCCTCACAAACACTCACCTCACGTGTTTCACTCAAAGATGAACACTCAAACACTCAATTTGTTAGTGAGATATTGCTATTCAAAGAGTTCTCAAAAGTTCTAAGAAGACTATCCTCAAAGCACACAAGAAAACCTGAATTTTCGAAGAACTATTTTGACTCCAAAAGAGGTGGGCTAAACAAGCTTTAAAAGACTCTAGGAAGCCCTTGCAATTGATGATCACAAGAACCACAAAGAAAGCTTTTTGGCTTAAAACAATGGGATAGGTTTTCGGGCGCAAAAACTTCCAACAATTTCAAGAAAACTCCTTTTCCTTTGCAAGCTCTTTCTTTTGTTCTTTTCTTTTTCTTTCTTTGTTCTTTTCTCTTTTCTCCTTTTTTTTTTTTTTTTTTTTGCTTGCTGTTTGATACTAAAACAACTTTCTCCTTCAAGTTCCTTGCTGCCAAAGACAAAAAGTTAGAATTCTTTTCGGACAAAACAAGAAACTAGTGAAATTGGCACAATTTGAAGCAACTTTGGTTGTACCGAAACTTCCTGAATTTGGATCCTTCTTTTTTTTTTTGGTGTTTTCTTGACTCTAGGATGCTGGAAACAATGAAAACAAGAGAGATTAATATGGCTGGACACGAAACAGAAAGATAAGAATTGAACAAGAAGAAACGAATTGAAACCGAGAAAACTAGACAACACGGATTGACTTCTTTTTGTTGTTTTTGTGATTTTCGGACTTGAACAAGGATGGAATAAAAAGAACAGACCTGAAACAAGAAGAAAATAGATTAAAACAAAGAATTAAAGCATGAAATTACTAGACAGAATTGAAAGAAAAATGAAGGGAGACAAGAACACAAGATATGTCCTTCAATGGAACTTGTGGCTCTGATACCAACTGATGCGAACCCCGATGGTATAACGACCATGAAACTCGTCCAAGATGTTTTTCAAGCTCCACAAGACATCAAAGAGACTGGGTTTGAAGACCCCCACCCCTAATCAACCTGTGATTAGAAACGAGAAGTATAGAACTCCAAGAACACAAGCACACTTGTGCACCAAGGCAGTCCGCCAAGAACCAAAGAGAAAACCTCTCCAAAGAGCAATATTATTTCGAAATTTTTCTGTCTATTTACATCCAGAATATGTGCCTTTATATAGGCCTAAACTAGGGTTAAAAGCTAGGCAAAATTCGCAGCCTAAATCCCTTAGGAATCCTAGATACAAAGACATAGGAAATCCTAGTCAAATTAGGACTCTAATTCCTAGTTTGAACAAGTTTAATAAATGCAGCGTATTCCACTTGCCCAAAGCGATTTAAAACTATTCCATAGCCTAAATAACTTCCTAAATAATGTATCTAAATAGGATTTGAACGAGAATAAAATATAAATACAAGATTAAACCCGAAAACTCCCAAATAGCCTTTTTGGGTGCATTTTGGGCACTTTAAGGTTCTCTCTTGTATCTTCAGCTCCAAGCTTGAATCTTTGAGTTCCAATGGCATGAATCTTCATATTAGATGTGGTAATGAAGGTCTGGAAAGTTAGAGCTCAAAAATCCAGCTTGTGGACACAAAATGCATCAAGAACACTTAAGGTGGCTCAAATGGTGCACTTTGAGTGGTGTCCTTGGTGTCCTTGTTTTGTGGCTTGTCTAAGCACTCCAAAACTGAGTACCAAGCATATCCATCATCTCCATATGGTGTCTTGAAAGTTCCAGCAGCTCCTTGTGAAGTTCCATGTCCATTCTCCATGAAGAAACTTGAAACAAAGCCTTGTAGTGCACTTGAGAGCTCCTTAGCTTTCTTCCTTGTCATAGGTCCACTAGAAACCTTCAATGGGTCCTTGCCTTCTCCATGTGTGCCTTCCTTGATCATATCAACTCCCCCCTCCTTAGAAGGATTCGTCCACGAATCTGCATGTTCAAACAAAGATAAATCAGAAACATTAAAAGTAGCACTCACATTGTACTCACCCGGCAAGTCTAGCATGTATGCATTGTCATTGATCTTTTTAATGACTTGGAGTGGACCATCTCCTCTTGGATGAAGCTTAGTCCTCCTTGCAGCTGGAAATCTTTCTTTTCTCATGTGTAACCAAACCCAATCTCCAGGCTCAAACACAACTCTCCTTCGGCCTTGATTGGCTTTTTTAGCAACTTGTTGATTTTTGAGTTCAATTTGTTGCTTAACCTTCTCATGCAACCTCTTGATGCTCTCGGCCTTCTTACTACCATCCAAACTAGATACCTCATGAGTAGGTAATGGTAAAAGATCCAATGGAGTTAAAGGATTAAAACCATAAACAATCTCAAAAGGTGACAAATTAGTAGTAGAATGCATGGACCTATTATAAGCAAATTCTACATGAGGCAAACAATCTTCCCAAGCTTTCAAATTTTTACCAATGATAGCTCTAAGCATGGAACCTAAAGTCCTATTAGTTACCTCAGTTTGCCCATCAGTTTGTGGGTGACAGGATGTAGAAAACAAAAGCTTAGTTCCTAACTTACCCCACAAAGTCCTCCAAAAGTGGCTTAGAAACTTAGTATCTCTATCCGAAACTATTGTTCTAGGAACACCATGAAGTCTAACAATTTCTTTGAAAAACAATTCAGCCACATGAATAGCATCATCAGTTTTATTGCATGGAATAAAATGAGCCATCTTAGAAAACCTATCAACTACAACAAAGATAGAGTCACAGTTTCCTTTAGTCCTAGGCAATCCAACAATGAAGTCCATAGAAATATCTACCCATGGATGACTAGGTGTAGGAAGTGGTGTGTATAACCCATGTGAAGTGTGAGTGGATTTTGCCTTCCTACATGCAATGCATTGCTCACATACCTTTTTCACATCTCTTACCATGTTCGGCCAATGGTAATGTTCCTTCAAAATATGCAAAGTCTTGGCTTGTCCAAAGTGACCCATAAGTCCTCCACAATGAGCTTCCTTTGTGAGCAATTCCCTCAAAGATGTCTTTGGTATGCACAACCTGTTTTCTTTGAAAAGAAAACCATTAACTTGGTAGAACTTCTCAAAAGCAAACTTAGAACACTTAGAATAAACCTCACCGAAATCATCATCACTAGCATATAAATCCTTCAAGTGTTCAAAACCCAAGACTTTTGCATCTAAAGTCGAAAGTAAAGCATACCTTCTTGAAAGTGCATCCGCCACTATATTATCCTTACCTTGCTTGTATTTGATAACATATGGGAATGACTCAATAAACTCTACCCATTTAGCATGCCTTCTATTCAACTTACCTTGCCCACTAAGAAACTTAAGGGCTTGGTGATCAGTGTGAATCACAAACTCTCTTGGCCACAAATAATGTTGCCAAGTCTCCAAAGCTCTTACCAAAGCATAGAGCTCCTTGTCATATGTGGGATAGTTCAAGCTAGCACCATTCAACTTCTCACTAAAGTATGCAATGGGGCGGCCTCCTTGCATCAATACAGCTCCAATGCCTATACCTGAAGCATCACACTCAACTTCAAAAGTATTAGCAAAGTTAGGCAAAGCTAAAAGTGGTGCATGGCATAACTTTTCCTTTAATGACCCGAAAGCATCTTCTTGAGCTTTTCCCCACTTAAATCCCACATTCTTCTTTATAACTTCAGTTAGAGGTGCAGCAATGGTAGAAAAATTTCTAACAAACCTCCTATAGAAGCTAGCTAACCCATGGAAAGATCTCACCTCAGTGATGGATGTTGGCGTCGGCCATTCTTGTATGGCTCTCACCTTCTCTTGATCTACCTCAATTCCATGTGAACTCACGACAAATCCAACGAAAACAACTTTGTCAACACAAAAAGAGCACTTCTTTAAGTTAGCATACAACTTTTGTCCTCTTAAAGTGCTTAGTACTTGTGTGAGGTGTCCAACATGCTCTTCTAAGTTCTTGCTATATACTAGGATATCATCAAAGTACACAACAACAAACTTTCCAATGAAGTCACGCAAGACATGATTCATAAGTCTCATGAAAGTACTAGGAGCATTAGTTAGTCCAAAAGGCATAACTAACCATTCGTAAAGTCCAAACTTTGTTTTGAAAGCAGTTTTCCATTCATCCCCTTCCCTCATCCTAATTTGATGGTACCCACTTTTTAAATCAATCTTTGAAAACAAAGTAGAACCATGCAACTCATCAAGCATATCATCAAGTCTAGGAATAGGGTGTCTATACTTTACAGTGATCTTGTTGACAGGCCTACAATCCATGCACATGCGCCATGAACCATCCTCCTTTGGCACCAAAAGTACAGGTACGGCACAAGGACTCAAACTTTCCCTCACAAGGCCTTTGTCCAACAACTCCTTTACTTGCTTCTCAATCTCCTTAGTCTCCTCGGGATTGGTTCTATAAGCTGGCCGATTTGGAATTGGTGTTCCCGGGACTAGGTCTATTTGATGCTCAATGCCTCTAATTGGAGGCAAACCTTTCGGATCTTCAGGGAAAACATCTTCAAAGTCCTGCAACAAAGACACAACAACACTAGGAAGATGTGTTAGATCATTGACAACAAGTAAAGATTCTTTGTAAATTAAAAGAAGCACTGGTCTTTGTGCTTGAATGGCTTTCCTCACATCACTCATTTTAGCAATATAGCACTCTTTTTTGCCACTCAACTTCCTCTCATTCTTTTCTCTCGGGAACTCTCCACTCTTCTTCCCCTCAAGGTCACTCATCTCACTTGATCTCTCATTTTGTCTCTCGGCTTTCCCCTCTTCACTCTTGCCCTCAACTTTCCCCTCATTTATTTTTCTCTCAACCTTACTTTGAAGTTTCCTTTGATCCTCCAAAACTTGTTGTGGTGAAAGTGGACTAAGTGTGACCGGCCTTCCTTCATGGACAAATGAGTACAAGTTTTTCTCTCCATCATGTGTGACTTTCTTATCAAATTGCCACGGCCTTCCAAGCAAAATATGGCAAGCATGCATAGGAACAACATCACAAAGAATTTCATCATGGTAAGTACCAATTTTGAATTTAACCGAAACTTGCTTTACCACTTTTACCTCCCCGGCATCATTCAACCATTGAAGCCTATATGGTTGTGGGTGCTTTTGAGTTGGAAGTTTCAACTTCTCCACCATGGTTGAACTTGCTACATTGGTGCAACTTCCTCCATCAACAATGAGGCTGCACACTTGATCTTTGATTCGGCATCTAGTGTGGAATATGCACTCCTTTTGATTGGCCTCCTCCTTGGCTTGTACACTTAGAGCTCTCCTAGCAACAAAAGCAAAGTCACCTTCCTCGGGCTCAAGTGTATTTTGCTCATCATCCTCCAAAGGTGGTGTATCCTCCACGGCATCCTCCTCCTCGGATGTGATCTCACCATCATCTTTGAGAATCATCACCTTTTTGTTAGGACAATCTCTCATGTAGTGCCCCTTGCCTCTACCCTTGAAGCATTCAATCTCCCTTGACTTGGGCACATCTTTGGGTGGCACCTTGGGTTTGTCTTGTTGAGGCCGAGACATGCCGCCCTTGGTAGCCTCCACTCTTGGCTTTGGTGCCTCATTGCTCCATGTTCCCCTCCATGTGGAACTTCCTCCTTGAGCCATCTTGGATGCCTTAGACCTCTTGATGATTCTTTCGGCCTTAGTGGCATGGTGAAGCAAATCCTCCATGTTGACATATGGCACCATCTCTACTTTGTTGGCAATCTCATGGTTAAGGCCGTTGATGAATCTAGCAATGGTAGCCTCCTCATCCTCAATGATATTGGCTCGGCTTAGTGTCATCTCCAAGTCCTTATGATAGTCCTCCACACTCCTTTGGCCTTGCACAAGCCTTTGAAGTTTGAGGTGTTGATCTCTATAGTAGTAACTTGGAACAAATCTCTTTCTCATCATGGCTTTAAGAGCTCTCCATGTATTGATGGGTTCCTCCTCATTCCTCCTCCTAGAAGTGACAACCTGGTTCCACCATACAAGAGCATAATCAGTGAATTCAATAGTAGCCACTTTAACTTTCTTTTCCTCAGAATAGTGATGGCACTCAAACACCATCTCAATCTTTTGCTCCCACTCCCAATATGCATCTGGATCACTCCTCCCTTGGAAAGGTGGAATGGTAAGCTTGATGGAGCTTAGATTGTTGTCCTCCCTTGGCTCCCCCCTCCTTGGAAGCCCATGGTCATGCCAATGCCCTTCTTCCTCCTCGGGCTCTTCTCTCCTTGGACCTTTCCTTGGTTGCAAGATGGGATTTGGTCTCCTTGGCAACCTCAAGTCAATGTCCTCAATCCTCCCAACAAGTCTATTGAGAGTTTCTTGAAGCTCTCTCATGGTTGGCTCATCATTGTTCCTCACCTCCATCCTCCTATCCTCTTGGCCCTCCATACTCCTGGAAATAACAAAGATCCTCACAAACACTCACCTCACGTGTTTCACTCAAAGATGAACACTCAAACACTCAATTTGTTAGTGAGATATTGCTATTCAAAGAGTTCTCAAAAGTTCTAAGAAGACTATCCTCAAAGCACACAAGAAAACCTGAATTTTCGAAGAACTATTTTGACTCCAAAAGAGGTGGGCTAAACAAGCTTTAAAAGACTCTAGGAAGCCCTTGCAATTGATGATCACAAGAACCACAAAGAAAGCTTTTTGGCTTAAAACAATGGGATAGGTTTTCGGGCGCAAAAACTTCCAACAATTTCGAGAAAACTCCTTTTCCTTTGCAAGCTCTTTCTTTTGTTCTTTTCTTTTTCTTTCTTTGTTCTTTTCTCTTTTCTCCTTTTTTTTTTTTTTTGCTTGCTGTTTGATACTAAAACAACTTTCTCCTTCAAGTTCCTTGCTGCCAAAGACAAAAAGTTAGAATTCTTTTCGGACAAAACAAGAAACTAGTGAAATTGGCACAATTTGAAGCAACTTTGGTTGTACCGAAACTTCCTGAATTTGGATCCTTCTTTTTTTTTTTGGTGTTTTCTTGACTCTAGGATGCTGGAAACAATGAAAACAAGAGAGATTAATATGGCTGGACACGAAACAGAAAGATAAGAATTGAACAAGAAGAAACGAATTGAAACCGAGAAAACTAGACAACACGGATTGACTTCTTTTTGTTGTTTTTGTGATTTTCGGACTTGAACAAGGATGGAATAAAAAGAACAGACCTGAAACAAGAAGAAAATAGATTAAAACAGAGAATTAAAGCACGAAATTACTGGACAGAATTGAAAGAAAAACGAAGGGAGACAAGAACACAAGATATGTCCTTCAATGGAACTTGTGGCTCTGATACCAACTGATGCGAACCCCGATGGTATAACGACCATGAAACTCGTCCAAGATGTTTTTCAAGCTCCACAAGACATCAAAGAGACTGGGTTTGAAGACCCCCACCCCTAATCAACCTGTGATTAGAAACGAGAAGTATAGAACTCCAAGAACACAAGCACACTTGTGCACCAAGGCAGTCCGCCAAGAACCAAAGAGAAAACCTCTCCAAAGAGCAATATTATTTCGAAATTTTTCTGTCTATTTACATCCAGAATATGTGCCTTTATATAGGCCTAAACTAGGGTTAAAAGCTAGGCAAAATTCGCAGCCTAAATCCCTTAGGAATCCTAGATACAAAGACATAGGAAATCCTAGTCAAATTAGGACTCTAATTCCTAGTTTGAACAAGTTTAATAAATGCAGCGTATTCCACTTGCCCAAAGCGATTTAAAACTATTCCATAGCCTAAATAACTTCCTAAATAATGTATCTAAATAGGATTTGAACGAAAATAAAATATAAATACAAGATTAAACCCGAAAACTCCCAAATAGCCTTTTTGGGTGCATTTTGGGCACTTTAAGGTTCTCTCTTGTATCTTCAGCTCCAAGCTTGAATCTTTGAGTTCCAATGGCATGAATCTTCATATTAGATGTGGTAATGAAGGTCTGGAAAGTTAGAGCTCAAAAATCCAGCTTGTGGACACAAAATGCATCAAGAACACTTAAGGTGGCTCAAATGGTGCACTTTGAGTGGTGTCCTTGGTGTCCTTGTTTTGTGGCTTGTCTAAGCACTCCAGAACTGAGTACCAAGCATATCCATCATCTCCATATGGTGTCTTGAAAGTTCCAGCAGCTCCTTCTGAAGTTCCATGTCCATTCTCCATGAAGAAACTTGAAACAAAGCCTTGTAGTGCACTTGAGAGCTCCTTAGCTTTCTTCCTTGTCATAGGTCCACTAGAAACCTTCAATGGGTCCTTGCCTTCTCCATGTGTGCCTTCCTTGATCATATCACACCTGAGAAGACTAGTTTGGGTTTTTATGCCCAATCTTGTGATGTAACGTATCTTATTTTATTTTTCCTAATTATTTACATTATTTAGGAAGTTATTTAGGCTATGGAATAATTTTAAATAGTTTTGGACAAGTGGCATACGCTGCATTCATTGAACTTGTTCAAACTAGGAATTAGAGTCCTAATTTGACTAGGATTTCCTATGTCTTTGTATCTAGGATTCCTAAGGGATTTAGGCTGCGAATTTTGCCCAGCTTTTATAGTTTAGGCCTATATAAAGGCACATATTCTGGATGTAAACATACAAAAAAATTTTGAAATAATATTGCTCTTTGGAGAGGTTTTCTCTTTGGTTCTTTGTGGACTGCCTTGGTGCACAAGTGTGCTTGTGTTCTTGGAGTTCTATACTTCTCGTTTCTAGTCACAGGTTGATTAGGGGTGGGGGTCTTCAAACCCAGTCTCTTTGATGTCTTGTGGAGCTTGAAAAACATCTTGGGCGCGTTTCATGGTCTTTATACCATCAGGGTTCGCATCAGTTGGTATCAGAGCCACAAGTTCCATTGAAGGACATATCTTTGTGTTCTTGTTTCTCTTCGGTTTTCTTTCAATTCTGTTCAGTAAATTCGTATTTTAATTCTCTATTTTAATCCTTTTTCTTCTTGTTTCAGGTCTGTCCTTTTTGTTCCATCCTTGTTCAAATCCGAAAATCACAAAAACAACAAAAAGAAGTCAATCCGTGTTGTCTAGTGTTCTCGGCTTCAATTCGTTTGTTCTTGTTCAGTTCTTATCTTTCTGTTTCGTGTCCAGCCCTATTAATCTCTCTTGTTTTCATTGTTTCCAGCATCCTAGAGTCAAGAAAACAACAAAAAAAGAAGGATCCAAGTTGACGAAGTTTCGGTATCAAAAGTTGTTTCAAAATTGTGCAAGTTTCAATAGTTTCTTGTTTTGGCCAAATTGAAAACTGACTTTTTGTCTTTGGCAGCAAGGAATTTCAAGGAGAACGTTTGTTTAGCATCAAAACAGCAAGCAAAAAGAAAAAAAAAGGAAGAAAAGAGAAAAAGAACAAAGCAAAGGAAAGAAAAGAACAAAGACAGGAAAAGAAAAGTACAAAGGAAAGAGCTTGCTGAAAAGAAGGTTTTTTTTACAAAGTGTTGAAAGTTTTTCGTGCCCAAAAACCTATCCCATTGTTTTTAAGCCAAAAAGCTTTCTGTGTGGTTCCTGTGATCATCAATTGCAAGAGCTTCTTAGAGTCTTTTAAAGCTTGTTTAGCCCACCTCTTTTGGAGTCAAAATAGTTCTTCAAAAATTCAAGTTTTCTTGTGTGCTTTGAGGATAGTTTTCTTAGAACTTTTGAGAACTCTTTGAATAGCAATATCTCACTAACCAATTGAGTGTTTGAGTGTTCATCTTTTGAGTGAAACACGTGAGGTGAGTGGTTGTGAGGATCTTTGTTATTTTCAGGAGTATGGAGGGCCAAGAGGATAGGAGGATGGAAGTGAGGAACAATGATGAGCCAACCATGAGAGAGCTTCAAGAAACTCTCAATAGACTTGTTGGGAGGATTGAGGACATTGATTTGAGGTTGCCAAGGAGGCCAAATCCCATCTTGCAACCAAGGAGAGGTCCAAGGAGAGAAGAACCCGAGGAGGAAGAAGGACATTGGCATGACCATGGGCTTCCAAGGAGGGGGGAGCCAAGGGAGGACAACAATCTAAGCTCCATCAAATTGTCCATTCCACCTTTTCAAGGGAGGAGTGATCCGGATACATATTGGGAGTGGGAGCAAAAGATTGAGATGGTGTTTGAGTGCCATCACTATTCTGAGGAAAAGAAAGTTAAATTGGCTACTATTGAATTCACTGATTATGCTCTTGTATGGTGGAACCAGGTTGTCACTTCTAGAAGGAGGAATGAGGAGGAAACCATCAATACATGGAGAGCTCTTAAAGCCATGATGAGAAGGAGATTCGTCCCAAGTTACTACTATAGAGATCAACACCTCAAACTTCAAAGGCTTGTGCAAGGCCAAAGGAGTGTGGAGGACTACCACAAAGACTTGGAGATAACCTTGACCCGAGCCAACATCATGGAGGATGAGGAGACCACCATTGCTAGATTCATTAATGGTCTCAATCTTGAGATTGCCAACGAAGTGGAGATGGTGCCATATGTCAACATGGAGGATTTGCTTCATCATGCCATTAAGGCCGAGAGGAGCATTAAGAGAGCAAAGGCATCCAAGATGTGTCAAGGAGGAATTTTCACATGGAAAGGAGCATGGAGCAAAGATGTAAGAGAAGTACCCAAGCCAAACATGGAGACCACAAAAGGAGATATGTCTCAATCTCAACAAGAGAAGTCAATCGTGCTTGTACCACTTTCACCACAACAAGTCCTTGAGGATCCAAGAAAATTTCAAAGCAAGGTTGAGAGAAAAGTAAATGAGGGGAAAGTTGAGGGCAAGAGTGATGAGGGGAAAGTTGAGAGAACAATCGAGAGATTAAGTGAGAAGAGTGAACATGAGGGGAAGAAGAGTGGAGAGTTCCCGAGAGAAGAAATTGAGTGCGAAGTTGAGAGAAGACAAGAGTGCAATGAACCCAAGCCGAGTGAAGAGAGAAAGACCTACAGAGAAGCCATACTTTCATCTAACATAATGGAGTCTTCTTCTAGTGTTGTGTTGTCTTCATTTCAGGAATTGAGTGGAGATGAACTACAAGAATCAAGTGAGTTGCTGCCCATCCAAGAAGTTGGTGTTCCTAAAATTCTAAGCCATGTCCCATGCATTAAAACAAAAAAGGAGGTTGAGAAGGAACAAGTTAAGGTAAGCCTAAGTGATTTCATATGCAAAAATTTGCCTAACATTGTTTCTTGTCCTATGTTTCAAGGGGATGAAATTAATGCAACTCCAACTAAAGCCATTAAGTGCAAAGGTGGAAATTTTGTGGTTCCTACACCAAAGGAAGATACTTGGAAACTAAGTCCAACCATTGTAATGTATTTCTTCCTAACACCTAGATTTGATGTGGTTTTGCATGAAAATCTGAAACAATGTGTGTTTGCTTGCAATGTTATTTTCAAGAATGGTTTTCATGAAACCAGATTAAGAGAAGGAAGTAAGCATGAAACTTTGACAAAATATGGTTTTAAAGCCTCTAATTCTCTGGTTTTGTCAAATCATCTTTGGAATTGCTTGAGTTTCTCTAAAGAAAAATCTGTTTTGGAGTCTTTTGTTTTTGAATTTGCTTGTTTTGCATCCGTCTCACATTATTTTGTTTTGCCTCAAGTTAAATCTACCTCTTTGGAATTTTTCATGCATAAATTGGTTGTTACCCTTGCATTACATATTTCTTTGTTTCCCATTTATATTCAGCCCATTTTTTTGTGTCAATCTTTAATTTCCAGCAAGTATCTTTTTGTCATGACACATGCATTACACAAACTTTTGAGTCTTGATATTTTTGCTTTATGTCCAAACTTGAAAGTTTTTATTTGTAGATGTGTTGAGTCCTTTGTTTTGTGTCACATTTCATACATATTCACAATTTTTATGCATTGTGGTGCATATACATGCAAAAATAAGTTTGCTACTGAATTGGTTTCACTTAATCCTATCTATTCCAATCTTGTTTCATTTAAAATGCTTAGGATTTTTGTGGAATTTGTGCATCCTTGTTTTGTTATTAGTTTAGGCCACATTGTGTTCAATTCTTGTTTATTTGAATGGCCTATGCAAACTATTGTCTTGACATGCATAACTTGTGTTTCTTATAACCATAACACTTGTGTGAGTTTAGGTCCATTTGTTTTGAGTGCATTCAGCATCCCTAAGGTAAATTATTCCTACACTTTTACTTGTTGTGAGAATAATGTTTTTGAGATGGTAAAGGCAATGAAAGTGATGCCTAGAGTTAAGATGAAAATTGTGCAAATATTCAGATTTTTTATGCTAATTGTTTCAAGCTTTGTCTTTGATCCAGGAGGTATCATTGCATTTGGATATTGGTTCAGGTTTTTCACAAGATTAAAGCTCCATACACAAGCATTCCATGCTATTGGTTCATATGTGAAAGGTAAGTGCTTATGTGTTGATTATTTCATTGTTATTGATTCAACTCCCTTTTCTAACGCAGGTTTTGATTCGAGGACGAATCCTTCTAAGGAGGGGGGAGCTGATATGATCAAAGAAGGCACAACCAAGAATGGCAAGGATCCATTAAAGATAACTAGTGGACCATTGACAAGGAAGAAGGCTAATGAGCTCACTAGTGCACTTCAAGCTTGGATTTTGACAGATTGGCGATATTCTGACCATGAAACCCAGTTTTCACGTTAAGGAGGTCCAATTTAGCTTCAAAGTCCCGATTTACGAGTTATCGCTAGTTCAGAAGCAGTTACAGTATTTTGGGCATATCTTTGGCTTTGGAAGTCCGTTTTGTGTGGTTCAGGTGTCATTTCAAAGCTAAGAAATAGATCTACAACTTTCATGGTTTGGATTTTGTGAAATCATGGCTGCATCAAGTTCGAATTTCATCTTGAAGTTGAAGACACAGGCAGGAACCACCTGAGAAGACTAGTTTGGGTTTTTATGCCCAATCTTGTGATGTAACGTATCTTATTTTATTTTTCCTAATTATTTACATTATTTAGGAAGTTATTTAGGCTATGGAATAATTTTAAATAGTTTTGGACAAGTGGCATACGCTGCATTCATTGAACTTGTTCAAACTAGGAATTAGAGTCCTAATTTGACTAGGATTTCCTATGTCTTTGTATCTAGGATTCCTAAGGGATTTAGGCTGCGAATTTTGCCCAGCTTTTAACCCTAGTTTAGGCCTATATAGAGGCACATATTCTGGATGTAAACATACAGAAAAATTTTGAAATAATATTGCTCTTTGGAGAGGTTTTCTCTTTGGTTCTTTGTGGACTGCCTTGGTGCACAAGTGTGCTTGTGTTCTTCGAGTTCTATACTTCTCGTTTCTAGTCACAGGTTGATTAGGGGTGGGGGTCTTCAAACCCAGTCTCTTTGATGTCTTGTGGAGCTTGAAAAACATCTTGGGCGCGTTTCATGGTCTTTATACCATCAGGGTTCGCATCACCTCCACAATGAGCTTCCTTTGTGAGCAATTCCCTCAAAGATGTCTTTGGTATGCACAACCTATTTTCTTTGAAAAGAAAGCCATTAACTTGGTAGAACTTCTCAAAAGCAAACTTAGAACACTTAGAATAAATCTCACCGAAATCATCATCACTAGCATACAAATCCTTCAAGTGTTCAAAACCCAAAACTTTTGCATCTAAAGCCGAAAGTAAAGCATACCTTCTTGAAAGTGCATCCGCCACTATATTATCCTTACCTTGCTTGTATTTGATAACATATGGGAATGACTCAATAAACTCTACCCATTTAGCATGCCTTCTATTCAACTTACCTTGCCCACTAAGAAACTTAAGGGCTTGGTGATCAGTGTGAATCACAAACTCTCTTGGCCACAAATAATGTTGCCAGGTCTCCAAAGCTCTTACCAAAGCATAGAGCTCCTTGTCATATGTGGGATAGTTCAAGCTAGCACCATTCAACTTTTCACTAAAGTATGCAATGGGGCGGCCTCCTTGCATCAACACAGCGCCAATGCCTATACCTGAAGCATCACACTCAACTTCAAAAGTATTAGCAAAGTTAGGCAAAGCTAAAAGTGGTGCATGGCATAACTTGTCTTTTAACAACCCGAAAGCATCTTCTTGAGCTTTTGCCCACTTAAATCCCACATTCTTCTTTATAACTTCAGTTAGAGGTGCAGCAATGGTAGAAAAATTTCTAACAAACCTCCTATAGAAGCTAGCTAACCCATGGAATGATCTCACCTCAGTAATGGATGTTGGCGTCGGCCATTCTTGTATGGCTCTCACCTTCTCTTGATCTACCTCAATTCCATGTGAACTCACAACAAATCCAAGGAAAACAACTTCGTCAACACAAAAAGAGCACTTCTTCAAGTTAGCATACAACTTTTGTCCTCTTAAGGTGCTTAGTACTTGTGTGAGGTGTCCAACATGCTCTTCTAAGTTGTTGCTATATACTAGGATATCATCAAAGTACACAACAACAAACTTTCCAATGAAGTCACGCAAGACATGATTCATAAGTCTCATGAAAGTACTAGGAGCATTAGTGATATGATCAAAGAAGGCACAACCAAGAATGGCAAGGATCCATTAAAGATAACTAGTGGAACATTGACAAGGAAGAAGGCTAATGAGCTCACTAGTGCACTTCAAGCTCGGATGTTGACAGATTAGCGATATTCTGGTAGAAAATTCATATATGGAGCTACACATATTGGAATTGAGTGATTCTTGATTTATTGGAAAGATAACATCTGGATCTACAAATCATATGAAGACTATGAAACCCATTTTTTACTTTAAGGAGGTCCAATTTAGCTTCAAAGTTTCGATTTACGAGTTATCGCTGGTTCAGAAGCAGTTGCAGTATTTTGGGCATAGCTTTGGCTTCAGATGTCCGTTTTGTGTGGTTCAGGTGTCATTTCAAAGCTAAGAAAGAGAGATACAACTTTCATGCTTTGAATTTTGAGAAATCATTGCTTTCTGTTTTAATCCTTTTTCTTCTTGTTTCAGGTCTGTCCTTTTTGTTCCATCCTTGTTCAAATCCGAAAATCACAAAAACAACAAAAAGAAGTCAATCCGTGTTGTCTAGTGTTCTCGGCTTCAATTCGTTTGTTCTTGTTCAATTCTTATCTTTCTGTTTCGTGTCCAGCCCTATTAATCTCTCTTGTTTTCATTGTTTCCAGCATCCTAGAGTCAAGAAAACACCAAAAAAAAGAAGGATCCAAGTTGAGGAAGTTTCGGTATCAAAAGTTGTTTCAAAATTGTGCAAGTTTCAATAGTTTCTTGTTTTGGCCAAATTGAAAACTGACTTTTTGTCTTTGGCAGCAAGGAATTTCAAGGAGAACGTTTGTTTAGCATCAAAACAGCAAGCAAAAAGAACTCTTTGAAAATAGTTCTTCGAAAATTCAAGTTTTCTTGTGTGCTTTGAGGATAGTTTTCTTAGAACTTTTGAGAACTCTTTGAATAGCAATATCTCACTAACAAATTGAGTGTTTTGAGTGTTCATATTTTGAGTGAAACACGTGAGGTGAGTGTTTGTGAGGATCTTTGTTATTTTCAGGAGTATGGAGGGCCAAGAGGATAGGAGGATGAAGGTGAGACACAATGAGGAGCCAACCATGAGAGAATTTCAAGAAACTCTCAATAGACTTGTGGGGAGGATTGAGGACATTGATTTGAGGTTGCCAACGAGAGGTCCAAGGAGAAAAGAACCTGAGGAGGAAGAAAGAGTTTGGCATGACCATGGCTTTCCAATAAGGTGTGAGCCAAGAGAGGATAACAACCTAAATTCCATCAAGCCTACCATTCCACCTTTCCAAGGGAGGAGTGATCCCGATGCATATTGGGAGTGGGAACAAAAGATTGAGATGGTGTTTGATTGCCATCATTACTCTGAGAAAGAGAAGGTTAAATTGGCTGCCATAAAGTTCACTAATTATGCTCTTGTATGGTGGAATCAGGATGTTACTTCTAGAAAAAGGAATGAGGAAGAGCCCATACACACGTGGAGAGCCCTTAAATCCTTAATGAGGAGGAGATTTGTGCCTAGCTCCTACTATAGAGATCAACGCTTAAAGCTTCAAAAGCTAGTGCAAGGCCAAAGGAGTGTGGAGGACTACCATAAAGACTTGGAGAGGACCTTGACCCGAGCCAACATCATGGAGGATGAGGAGACCACCATTGCTAGATTCATTAATGGTCTCAATCTTGAGATTGCCAACGAAGTGGAGATGGTGCCATATGTCAACATGGAGGATTTGCTTCATCATGCCATTAAGGCCGAGAGGAGCATCAAGAGAGCAAAGGCATCCAAGATGTGTCAAGGAGGAATTTCCACATGGAGAGGAGCATGGAGTAAGGATGTGAGAGAAGTGCCCAAGCCAAACATGGAGGCCACAAAAGGAGACTTGTCTCGGCCGCAACAAGAAAAGTCAATCATGCTTGTTCCACTTTCACCACAACAAGTTTTGGAGGATCAAAGAAAACTTCAAAGTGAGGTTGAGAGAAAAGTTAAAGAGGGGAAAGTTGAGGGCAAGAGTGATGAGGGGAAAGTTGAGAGAACAACCGAGAGATTAAGTGAGAAGAGTGAACATGAGGGGAAGAAGAGTGGAGAGTTCCTGAGAGAAGAAATTGAGTGGTGCGAAGTTGAGAGAAGACAAGAGTGTAATGAACCCAAGCCGAGTGAAGAGAGAATGACCTACAAAAAGGCCATACTTTCATCTAACATAACAAAGTCTTTTTCTAGTGTTGTGTTGTCTTCTTTTCAGGAATTAAGTGGAGATGAGCTACAAGAATCAAGGGATGAAATTAATGCAACTCCAACCGAAGCCATTAAGTGCAAAGGTGGAAATTTTGTGGTTCCAAAGGAAGATACTTGGAGACTAAGTCCAACCACTGTAATGTATTTCTTCCTTACAATTAGATATGATGTGGTTTTGCATGAAAATCTCAAAGAATGTGTGTTTGCTTGCAATGTTATTTTGACAAATGGTTTTCATGAAACTAGATTAAGAGAAGGAAGTAAGAATGAAACTTTGACAAAATATGGTTTTAAAGCCTCTAATTCTCTGGTTTTGTCAAGTCATCTTTGGAATTGCTTGAGTTTCTCTAAAGAAAAATCTGTTTTGGTGTCTTTGGTTTTTGATTTTGTTTGCTTTGCATCCATGTCACATTGTTTTGTTTTGTCTCAAGTTAAATCTACTTCTTTGGAATTTTGCATGCATAAATTGGTTGTTACCCATGCATTTCATACTTCTTTGATTTTCATTCATGTTCAGCCCATTTTTGTGTGTCAATCTTTAATTTCCAGCAAGTATCTTTTTGTCATGACACATGCATTACACAAACTTTTGAGTCTTGATCTTTTTGCTTTATGTCCGAACTTGAAAGGTTTTATTTTGAGTGAAAATTCTGGTTTTAAATTCAGCATTTTAAGGAGGTATGTTGAGTCCTTTGTTTTATGTCACATCCCATTCACAAATTTCATCCATTGTTGTGCATATACATACAAAAATAAGTTTGATCTTGTTTCATTTAAAATGCTTAGGATTTTTGTGAAATTCATGCATCCTAGTTTTGTTATTAGTTTAGGCCATATTGTGTTCAATTCTTGTTTGTTTGAATGGCCTATGCAAAGTATTGTCTTGACATGCATAACTTGTGCTTTTCATAACCATAACACTTGTGTGAGTTTAGGTTCATTTGTTTTGAGTGCATACAGCATCCCTAAGGTAAATTATTCCTACATTTTTACTTGTTGTGAGAATAATGTTTTTGAGATGGTAAAGGCAATGAAAGTGATGCCTAGAGTTAAGATGAAAATTGTGCAAACATTCAGATTTTTTGTGCTAATTGTTTCAAGCTTTGTCTTTGATCCAGGAGGTATCATTGCATTTGGATATTGGTTCAGGTTTTGCACAAGATTAAAGCTCCATACACAAGCATTCCATGCTATTGGTTCATATGTGAAAGGTAAGTGCTTATGTGTTGATTATTTCATTGTTATTGATTCAACTCCCTTTTCTAACGCAGGTTTTGATTCGAGGACGAATCCTTCTAAGGAGGGGGGAGCTGATATGATCAAAGAAGGCACAACCAAGAATGGCAAGGATCCATTAAATATAACTAGTGGACCATTGACAAGGAAGAAGGCTAATGAGCTCACTAGTGCACTTCAAGCTCGGATATTGACAGATTAGCGATATTCTGGTAGAAAAATCATATATGGAGCTACACATATTGGAATTGAGTGATTCTTGATTCATTGGAAAGCTAACATCTGGATCTACAAATCATATGAAGACTATGAAACCCATTTTTTACTTTAAGGAGGTCCAATTTAGCTTCAAATTTTCGATTTACGAGTTATCGCTGGTTCAGAAGTAGTTGCAGTATTTTGGGCATAGCTTTGGCTTCAGATGTCCGTTTTGTGTGGTTCAGGTGTCATTTCAAAGCTAAGAAAGAGAGATACAACTTTCATGCTTTGAATTTTGAGAAATCATTGCTGCATCAGGTTCGAATTTCAGCTTGAAGTTTCAAACCCAGTCTCTTTGATGTCTTGTGGAGCTTGAAAAACATCTTGGGCGAGTTTCATGGTCTTTATACCATCAGGGTTCGCATCAATTAGTTAGTCCAAAAGGCATAACTAACCATTCATAAAGTCCAAACTTGGTTTTGAAAGCAGTTTTCCATTCATCCCCTTCCCTCATTCTAATTCGATGGTACCCACTTTTTAAATCAATCTTTGAAAACAAAGTAGAACCATGCAACTCATCAAGCATATCATCAAGTCTAGGAATAGGGTGTCTATACTTTACAGTGATCTTGTTGACAGGCCTACAATCCATGCACATGCGCCATGAGCCATCCTCCTTTGGCACCAAAAGTACAGGCACGGCACAAGGACTCAAACTTTCCCTCACAAGGCCTTTGTCCAACAACTCCTTTACTTGCTTCTCAATCTCTTTAGTCTCCTCGGGATTGGTTCTATAGGCTGGCCTATTTGGAATTGGTGTTCCCGGGACTAGGTCTATTTGATGCTCAATGCCTCTAATTGGAGGCAAACCCCTCGGATCTTCAGGGAAAACATCTTCAAAGTCCTGCAACAAAGACATAACGACACTAGGAAGATGTGTTAGATTATTGACAACAAGTAAAGATTCTTTGTAAATTAGAAGAAGCACTGGTCTTTCTGCTTGAATGGCTTTCCTCACATCACTCATTTTAGCAATATAGCACTTTTTTTTGCCACTCAACTTCCTCTCATTCTTTTATCTCGGGAACTCTCCACTCTTCTTCCCTTCATGGTCACTCACCTCACTTGTTCTCTCATTTTGTCTCTCGGCTTTCCCCTCTTCACTCTTGCCCTCAACTTTCCCCTCATTTATTTTTCTCTCAACCTTACTTTGAAGTTTCCTTTGATCCTCCAAAACTTGTTGTGGTGAAAGTGGACTAAGTGTAATCGGCCTTCCTTCATGGAAAAATGAGTACAAGTTTTTCTCTCCATCATGTGTGACCTTCTTATCAAATTGCCACGGCCTTCCAAGCAAAATATGGCAAGCATGCATAGGAACAACATCACAAAGAATTTCATCATGGTAAGTTCCAATTTTGAATTTAACCGAAACTTGCTTTACCACTTTTACCTCCCCGGCATCATTCAACCATTGAAGCTTATATGGTTGTGGGTGTTTTTGTGTTGGAAGCTTCAATTTCTCCACCATGGTTGAACTTGCTACATTGGTGCAACTTCCTCCATCAACAATGAGGCTGCACACTTGATCTTTAATTCGGCATCTAGTGTGAAAGATGCACTCCCTTTGATTGGCCTCCTCCTTGGCTTGCACACTTAGAGCTCTCCTAGCAACAAAAGCAAAGTCACCCTCCTCGGGCTCAAGTGTGTCTTGCTCATCCTCTTCCAATGGTGGGGACTCCTCCATGGCATCCTCCTCCTCGGATGTGATCTCACCATCATATTTGAGAATCATCACCTTTTTGTTAGGACAATCTCTCATGTAGTGCCCCTTGCCTCTACACTTGAAGCACTCAATCTCCCTTGACTTTGGCACATCTTTGGGTGGCACCTTGGGCTTGTCTTGTTGAGGCCGAGACATGCTTCCCTTGGTAGCCTCCATTCTTGGCTTTGGTGCCTCCTTGCTCCATGTTCCCCTCCATGTGGAACTCCCTCCTTGAGCCATCTTGGATGCCTTAGACCTCTTGATGATTCTTTCGACCTTGGTAGCATGGTGAAGCAAATCCTCCATGTTGACATATGGCACCATCTCCACTTTGTTGGCAATCTCATGGTTAAGGCCATTGATGAATCTAGCAATGGTTGCCTCCTCATCCTCTATGATATTGGCTCGGGTTAGTGTTATCTCCAAGTCCTTGTGATAGTCCTCTACACTCCTTTGGCCTTGCACAAGCCTTTGAAGTTTGAGGTGTTGATCTCTATAGTAGTAACTTGGGACAAATCTCCTTCTCATCATGGCTTTAAGAGCTCTCCATGTATTGATGGTTTCCTCCTCATTCCTCCTCCTAGAAGTGACAACCTGGTTCCACCATACAAGAGCATAATCAATGAATTCAATAGTAGCCAATTTAACTTTCTTTTCCTCAGAATAGTGATGGCACTCAAACACCATCTCAATCTTTTGCTCCCACTCCCAATATGTATCCGGATCACTCCTCCCTTGAAAAGGTGGAATGGACAATTTGATGGAGCTTAGATTGTTGTCCTCCCTTGGCTCCCCCCTCCTTGGAAGCCCATGGTCATGCCAATGTCCTTCTTCCTCCTCGGGTTCTTCTCTGCTTGGTTGCAAGATGGGATTTGGTCTCCTTGGCAACCTCAAATCAATGTCCTCAATCCTCCCAACAAGTCTATTGAGAGTTTCTTGAAGCTCTCTCATGGTTGGCTCATCATTTTTCCTCACTTCCATCCTCCTATCCTCTTGGCCCTCCATACTCCTGAAAATAACAAAGATCCTCACAAACACTCACCTCACGTGTTTCACTCAAAAGATGAACACTCAAACACTCAATTTGTTAGTGAGATATTGCTATTCAAAGAGTTCTCAAAAGTTCTAAGAAAACTATCCTCAAATCACACAAGAAAACTTGAATTTTCAAAGAACTATTTTGACTCCAAAAGGGGTGGGCTAAACAAGCTTTAAAAGACTCTAGGAAGCTCTTGCAATTAATGATTACAAGAACCACAAAGAAAGCTTTTTGGCTCAAAAGAATGGGATAGGTTTTGGGGCGCACAACTTTCAACACTTTGAGAAAACTTCTTTTTGCAAGCTCTTTTCTTTTCTTTTCTTTGCTCTTTCTTTTTCTTTTCTTTTCCTTCCTTTTTTTTTCCTCCTTTTTTTTTTTGCTTGCTGTTTTGATGCTAACCAAATGTTCTCCTTGAAACTCCTTGCTGCCAAAGACAAAAAGTTAAAATTCTTTTCGGCCAAGACAAGAAAACTAGTGAAATTGGCACAATTTGAAGCAACTTTTTGATACCGAAACTTCCTCAACTTGGATCCTTCTTTTTTTGGTGTTTTCTTGACTCTAGGATGCTGGAAACAATGAAAACAAGAAAGGTTAACAAGGCTGGACACGAAACAGAAAGATAAGAAATAATCAGGAACAAACAATTTGAAACCGAGAAAACTAGACAACACGGATTGACTTCTTTTTGTTGTTTTTGTGATTTTCGGACTTGAACGAGGATGGAATAAAAAGGGACAGACCTGAAACAAGAAAAAAAAAGGATTAAAATAGAGAATTAAAACACAAAAATTACTGGACAGAATTGAAAGAAAAATGAAGGGAAACAAGAACACAAGATATGTCCTTCAATGGAACTTGTGGCTCTGATACCAACTGATGCGAACCCCGATGGTATAAAAACCATGAAACTCGCCCAAGATGTGATTCAAGCTCCACAAGAAATCAAAAAGACTAGGTTTAAAACCCCCACCCTAATCAACCTGTGATTAGAAACGAGAAGTATAGAACTCCAAGAACACAAGCACACTTGTGCACCAAGGCAGTCCACAAAGAACCAAAGAGAAAACCTCTCCAAAGAGCAATATTATTTCAAAAATTTTTTGTGTCTTTACATCCAGAATATGTGCCTTTATATAGGCCTAAACTAGGGTTAAAATCTGGGCAAAATTCGCAGCCTAAATCCCTTAGAAATCCTAGATACAAAGACATAGGAAATCCTAGTCAAATTAGGACTTTAATTCCTAGTTTGAACAAGTTTAATGAATGCAGCATATGCCACTTGTCCAAAAAAATTTAAAACTATTCCATAGCCTAAATAACTTCCTAAATAATGTATCTAAATAGGATTTGAACGAAAATAAAATATAAATACAAGATTAATCCCGAAAACTCCCAAATAGCCTTTTTGGGTGCATTTTGGGCACTTTAAGGTTCTCTCTTGTATCTTCAGCTCCAAGCTTGAATCTTTGAGTTCCAATGGAATGAATCTTCATATTAGATGTGGTAATGAAGGACTGGAAAGTTAGAGCTCAAAAATCCAGCTTATGGACACAAAACGCAATAAGAACACTTAAGGTGGCTCAAATGGTGCACTTTGAGTGGTGTCCTTGGTGTCCTTGTTTTGTGACTTATCTAAGCACTCCAGAACTGAGTACCAATCATATCCATCATGTCCATATGGTGTCTTGAAAGTTCCAGCAGCTCCTTGTGAAGTTTCATGTCCATTCTCCATGAAGAAACTTGAAACAAAGCCTTGTAGTGCCCTTGAGAGCTCCTTAGCTTTCTTCCTTGTCATAGGTGCACTATAAACCTTCAATGGGTCCTTGCCTTCTCCATGTGTGCCTTCCTTGATCATATCACAAATCCTATGCTAACTAGGAATCCTTTGCTAGGTAGCAAACTAGACACCTCAACCTCCATCACTGGTGATGGCCTGAGGCCTCATCGTTGTGAATCATGATGACTGTTGAGGGGACTTCTAGGAGGAAGAACGCCTGGAAGGTGGATCGCCCCAAGGAGAGTACCTGAAAAGCTGGTAAACAGGGTTAGGAGGCCCCCGGAGTGTTTTTCCGGGGGGGGAGCCTCCGACGCCCAAGTCAGTGGTGGCCGGAAAAAGGAGAAAGTCACTAGCTCAAAGAGAAAGACAGAAAAGTCTCGCCTGGTATTTTCTCAGAGTGTGGGAGCTGTATATCTCCGGCCAACCAACCTCCTGTCAAGTATTTATTTCCTGTATATATAGGAATACCTAGCCCGTTCAGATCATGACACGTGTGCGGTCGGATGCTCCTGAACTTCTGGGCGTAGGGGACAGATAGTTGGTAACTAGATGGCCTCGAGCCTTGTGCTGAGACGGGCCATGATGTGATTCTGATGGCGTCTGCACGTCAGGGTGACTTTTTACGTCTGTGGTGGGACGTGTCAGAGGCTTCCTTAAATGCTTCCTTTAATGCGCCTGCCGTACTCCCGAGGTCCCTGGGCGAGGTCGTCCTCTAGTTCGGACAGAGCCTCTTCGGGAAGCATACCCTCAGTTCGGGGGTTCCCAGTTCCAGGGGGTTCCGCCTTCGGGGATATCATGCTCGGGCAGCAATGTCTGGTGCCACTTTTCCGAAGGCGCGCTGTTCACAACCTTGGGGGGCGAATAGAGTCCTCAAGTTTTACTGGCGTGCCGAGGCTCGGGGCTCTCCGGCTATCTCCCGAGGTGCATGATTCCACCTGTTCCCGGGAAGCGCCAGTTCTTCTGGCCATTGTCGTGGCAGGGTGTTCGGCCAGATTGAGGCGATAGCCTTTGGCTATCAACTGGGCTCTAACGTGCCTCCTCTCTTACTCAACTCCTTGGCCACCTCCTAGGCCTCCTGGCCTTTAACAGTATCAAGCAACCCTTTGATTACCACCCATCATTTAGCTAATGGTTACCAAGAACAATCTCCACCTTTCACACTTAACTACTACACGATCACTACACTATATCATGCTTAGGTTGAAACGATGCACTCATGGATTTTGCCACATCAACTTACCCTCTTGGTGGCAGAACCAATTTCACTACCACTTTAGTTAACTATCAGGAGGTGGTTAACCATGTAAAATATCTCAAGGTGCTCATCCGTGGTAAATCCGCTTAATGCACCACTAGCTCCTAACCAATCTTGCAAGTCATTGGCCCTTCATTTACAAGGCACTAAGGTGAAGTGAGTTGCTCTAACTTTAGGCTTAAAACTAGCTTAAGCAAAACCCTCAACAACTAGGGTTCTTACACTCAAATTTCCACTATTTCAATGATCACAACAACAACTAGAGTCATTGGACAACATGTTGGCATAAATCTACCTATACTAGACCTGGCACTTTCGTTTACCAAGCAATAAATTAAACTCGGTGGGAGATTAGTTGTCATTTTCACTGCTTGTGAGTCAACTCTTGATTGGTAATAATGAACTCTACCTCATAGGCACTGCTCAAATAATAACCTAAATGGTTAAGGAAAAACATCCTTCTTCTAGCATCACCTAATTATTTCCAACTTGACAGTTCAATATTTTAGTAACTTAGTGGCATTAACCCAAAGCAACATATGATCCCCACAACTTTATCAGTTCCACTATGGAATTAGTCCTTAACCTACTTAAGTAGCTTCACTACCCAAATCTTTCTTCTTCCACAAGTCATCTAAGTGGCTTAGCCTTAGGATGATAACCACAAGTCACCGACTATCATTTGGTGCTTTGCAATCAATCCTATTGCTTTGGCTCTTTCACTACCTTCTGATGGTCAAGAAAAACCCTAGCAACAACTTTCCTTTAACTGGCTTAACCCAAGGGTATACAGCTAACGAGTGGATAAACCTACCCATCTGTTCATCCCAGATGAGTTCCATACTCCTTGTTTCATTCCACAATTTCCTCCTACATTCAATGGTTAGAAATAAAATAAAAACTTACCTACTTAGCTTTTCAGCATTCGATTGAACCGCTTCACTACTTGGTAACTCTAAGGAACTCATCCATTTAATTGGCCAGTCATACTCCATCAACTAGGTCACTAAACTAACTCATGCAATAAGATAACCTATGGAACCTTAAAACATATAAGGCATTTAATCCTCTACTTAAGTGGGTTCTCACACTAGGAGTTGGGTCCTAGGGTTTCAGGTATTGCCAAATGCTTGTTGCATCTTTAGGCCCTAATGCACTTTGGTTAGCCCTTAACCCCACTCGAAACTAGCACCCAACAAGCCAAAAAAAAATGGCAATAATTGATGCTAGAAATTACCAAGTAGGTGAAAAACTTCTAGTGAGAGGGTAAGAACATACCTCATACTAGCCACACACTGGCCATAAGATCACCATGGCTACCCATCGTACTTGGCTGGTGGTTGCCTACTTCAACCACTTAAGTAATCGAACCCAGGGTTTAAACTATTGCTTTGGTGTACTAGGCTGACTCCATATGGAAACAAATATTGGAGACAAGCTTCCTAGGTTGGTTTTAACTCAACCAATCCCAAATATGACATAAGTTCAATGAACACTCAGACCATTGATAACAGTTCCTTAGTGCAGGCCAAGAGCCACGCACTCTTTGCACCCTGGGGTTAAGCCCCACTCCTACATGATCCATTCTTGTTCCTCAATCTCTAGTCAACTTTTGCAAAATGGGCATATTTACCATGCTATTACTAGGTTGGATGAGCCCAAACCCCACCTCACCGCATCATATCTCTAACTCCTTGAACTCTTTTCCAAGTGCTTCTGCATCCTAGACCACTCACCGATGGTCCTACAGCCATGATCATGAAATGCCTCCGCACGCTAGCTTAAGGCCTTGGTGGTCTTGGTCCCAAGCTTTTACTTTACATGAAAGGTATGAAAGTGGCGCACTCTGTTTTGTAGCTTGCTTGACGAATTGTTTATCACTCGATAAATGCATCGTTATCTCCTTTCTAGTAGCCTAAGCCATCCACATTGGTGGATTCAACCCTTGTAACTTTAGGAGTAATCCACCTGGTTCAACGGTACTCCCTACCTTAGAAATTTCCACAGCCTCCCAATCCTATGGATCATGTATCCTACCTCACAATGAGGTTAAAAAACAACTTCCTAGGATGGTGGTCACATCAAAACTACCTACTCCAAAGTGTTCTTTACCCCTCAGAACAGGTCAAGTCACCTGCCCTAATGATGCCACACTAGACTACTAGGATCCATTGTCGGACCTCTGGCATCTAGACCACAACTAATCTAGTTTTACCATCACGGTCTGTAGCCAATGCCAGATGGCAACTCATAGATGTTGGTTAATACTAACAACCTTAGCACGTGGATCATAACCTAGATCTCCATTCTTAGCCTCCAATGCCTATGAATCGGGCTCTGATGCCAAACTAATAGGGCCCCTCATGGCCCTGCATAGAAAGCCTATGAGAACAAGTCTCAAACTAGTTATAGTTGCCTAATTAATTATATGCTCGCTAGTTAAAACTTCATGCTACTAGTTGTTTAACCAAGGAATGCAATTATGCATGCAAGACTGGCTTTGAGTTGAGCAAATAAAAATTATAAAACATTTATATTGTCAAGGCATTTGCATAAAAACCAATGTTCAAAAAGTCAAACAATACAAAACCTTTATAGCATAAACATTAATCCTACACATAATTAACCACTTGTGGTCATTTAAGTAAATGTAGACTATGCTCTACATCCAAGGGCAACCATAGAGTCCATAACTCTTTTCGTACACATTTGAGGCTACTTCATACATCATGCATATACAAGACTGGTACTACTGAGATTCAATCAACTTGTTTCCACCTTAGATGAGAGATCACGGTGGCAAGCCTCAATGATCCTGCATGTGCTCATTAGCCTCTATGGCCACCAAAACTGTACTTAACATAACAACAACTTAACTAAAAATTAGCCAAATGACTAGAATCTCAAGGATTCTGAAAGCAATATACCTAGAGTAGAAACTACCATAAAAAACCTCAATGATTGTTGGGTTCATCAACCTCAATATCTGCACAACATGAAACTATGGGAGTGAGAATCTTGTGATTGTCAATAAGGGATCTTCAATGTACAAGGAAAACACTAAGGATAACACATATATAAAAAAATGTAATCTACTGTGAGCTCGTGTGAGGCTAAACCCATTTGCATATGTTTCAGTCCCTTGGGACTTGTCGTCTGCCTACTCCTCCTACGGGTGTCACTCCATACCTAGTGAGTTTTGGCCTCTAACTCACTTTTAGTAAGCCTTAGCTTACTGATGCAATAAGCTTAACCTTCCCTCGATTATTGTGTAGGTGAACATGGTGGATGCATCTCGCTTCAGTTCCAAGGAACCCACTAGGTATACTAAGCCTCCAGATAGTACCTCAAGTCCTTAGACTTGTCCAGGTCACTTGTGTACTAAGCTTCCACCAAAAACTCTTACCAAGATTGCACTTGGTTTTTACTTTCACCTTAAGTAATTTTGGCTAGGCAACAAGTGCACTAAACATTCACTCAAGGCACACACATATCCACCGTTACTTGGTTCACACTAGTGGAGTAGCAATGACCATGTTTGGACTCAATTACTAGGTTCTTTAGAACCCATATAGGTGCACTAAGGTTACAACATCAAAGACTTAAATTCTGTTACCCACTATGGGGTAATCCAGTTATGGTGCCAAAACTGTGCATTTAAACTCCCAGGATTGGTGTGTCCTATAGGTCACCAGAACAACGCCCCTAGTGTACATACTCAAGTGACCCTCTTGAGCAATATGTAAATACATGCATATTGGTCTAACCATAACACACATATTAACACTTATGAACACTATGGCAGCTAAGAAATAAAACACTAGTATGACTCTTAGTTTTGGCTTCCACACATTAAGCATTCTTACTAGGTTTAAAAACTCCAGCCACTGCACCCAAACTTCCTCCAATAAACTGTATCATTCTAGCCATGTGACCCCCTATTTTCTTTGAACCATTATCAATTAGAGACTTGGATCAAACCAGGGAATTTTGTTTTACATCAATAGCCCACCTATGGACCAAGTTATGGATTCTTGAAGTTGGTTAGAAAATTCTACCAAATGAACAGACTTAGCCAACTTTGAAATGTCAATGCTTGAAATTCAGAAATTCTAAATCCTAGTTCAACCTCAAGATGTGCTCTAGGTGTGGCCTAAATTTCTTGCCAAGATTCATTCTACATAGGGAGATATAGAACTTTGAGTGTAAAGTCAAAATTCTGATCACTTTATGACCATTTTTCCCATACAAAATTTTATAAGCATGCTAACACTTCATTCACAAGGGGTAAGCCACTCAAGGCTATTCCATACATGTCCAAGACAACTAGAAATTACATTCCCTTATAGCTAGCATCTTTACATAGCCAATACCAAAATTTACAAACAAGCAGCCTATATTGCACACTTAGGCAACATGTGCATAGCATCCTTATACATAGCAAAACAGCCCACAAATGTTCACATACGTTGTCCAAACTTCACATGCATTACATGTACATGCATCCATGCACTACAAAATTTTCTTAACTTAGTTAAAACACACATACAGGAGAGCTTTAGACATAATGCACTCCAGAAACAGAATGCTGGATAGTTGCTGCATAACACAATAAGTGCCATCACTAAAAATACCAAATGTGCTCCTAAAATCACCAACTTTCTAGGTCAAAACTAGACACATGAAAGTTCATGTACCTAAAATTTTAGATCAAAACTCAAATGATAAAGGTCAGTTTGAATGTGATCTTTCTGCTGGACCTGAAATGGACAGAAAGGGGGTAAGTTTCTTGATTGAAACTTAGCAAGGGCTTATCAATAAAATCTTCAAACTCTAGTCTATACCTGAAATCCAAAGACTATAAAATAGAAAATTACAACGCAAATACACAAACACAGCCATCCAATGCACAAACAACACAGCAACAGACAAATGTAATGCTGGCAGCAATAAACACATTAGGGTTAGTTCGTAAACAATCAAATAAACATTATGTAATCAATATGGCAGCCCTCATCAAGCTAATGCTTGGCCTTATCAGATTAATTAGTCTTAGTTAGTACTAACTTGGGCTCTAGAAACCCTTGTAAACACTGCCATCTTAGTTCATGAAAAATAGTAAGGCTAGAACCTTCTACATGCACTCCCCCTTAACACATTCTTGGTTCCTTGAGCTTTTTCCTCTCTTCCAAGCATGGTCTTAGCTTCATGGATGCTTGATCATCATCTTAGAATAGTAAACAACCATGTAACATGAAGATAAAACCCTTACCTAAGCTGTGAAAGCTGAAAATAGCAAAGGAAGCTCAGTAAATCCAAAAACTAGGGTTTTTCTCTCCCCTGTTGAATCCAATTCCTTTCCTTTGTGATTTCTTGGGAGATTTAGCTATGGTGGCTATGGAAGGTTATGGAAGAGCTAAGGGAGGAACTTTGACTAGTGAGGGCTGAAAATGACCAAGGAAATGTAAAGAAATCAAGATATTTACTTGACTTGATTTGTTTAACCTTAACCTTCACTTAGGTCACTATAAGTATGTCTTAAGAAAAGACTTTTTGGCTAATCTTTAGCCCACCTTTTTGACCTTAGAACCTGGAAATAAAAGGGTGGTATAATCCTAGAAATGGCCATCTTTGACTCTTATAAAAAATCAACCCACCCTTAAGTTATTTTTGTGAACAATTGTAAACCTAGTTGTCCTAGGTTCTTGAATAATAGCTTTTGCTTCCTTTATGCAATTTAGCATCCAAAAAGTTCTTCCATACCAATCAAATCCTTCCAAAATCTCTTCTTTAAAGTTGTACAATTGAGGACCCCTGTCTTGAAATCTTGCAATAAGACCCATAAATTACTTGTAAAACAAGCAATCCTCCAGGCCTTCCTTTAGTAACAAATAACCTTTGTAATATCTTAAGTAGGTGTTGATTATTCACTTTACCCCTCACATTTCATTCACTATGGTGAAAATTATGCTATATAATGGTTTATAACCATTATGCCTTTATATGGTAATTTTCCCACTTGTTGAGGTGGTAACATTTCTCCCCACGCCCCTTAAAAATTTTGGTCCTCCAAAATTTTCCTTAGCTTGGGACACTCATTTGGATGCATTTCTAGAATTTCTTTCTCAGTTTCACATGTTGCCTCTCTTTTAGAATGGTTTGACCGTTGTACTTTAACCATGGGAATCAGTTTGTTCCTTAGCCTTCTAGTATCCTTAGCCAAGATAGCTATAGGTTTCTCTTCATATATTAGATTTGGCGCTAACTATATGTCTTCCACTACTATAGCATGCTTTGCATCTAGTAGAAACTTCTTAAGCATACTGACATGGAAAACATTATGAACACTTGACATACTTGGCGGTAGAGCTAACCTATAAGCTACCTTGCCAACCCTTTCTAATATCTTGTAAGGACCAATGTACCTTGGAGCTAATTTACTTCTTTTCCCAAATCTTATACTTGGTGGTAGAGCTAACCTATAAGCTACCTTGCCAACCCTTTCTAGTATCTCATAAGGACAAATGCAGCTTGGAGCTAACTTACTTCTTTTCCTAAGTCTTGTCTTCTTTTGTTCACATAAGCAGTGGTCCTTTCATTGGCTATCCTTAACCTTTCTTGTACCTTCTTGATTTTATTTGTTGTTTTTTCAATGATCTCAGGACCCAACTTCAGCCTATCTAAGGCTTCCACCCAACAGTGGGGTGTCATGCACCTTCTTCCATATAATGCTCCATAAGGTGCAATGCCAATGGTACTTTGGTAACTATTGTTATATGAGAATTTGACCAATGGAAAATGTTGGTCCTATTCACCTTTGAAATCCAACACACAGCTCCTGAGCATGTCTTCCAGTATCTGTATCACCCTTTTAGGTTGCCAATATGTCTAAGGATGATAAGCAGTACTCAGGTGGATTTTGGTTCCTAGTGCTTTATGAAAAGCACTCCAAAATTGAGCTGTAAATCTTGGATCTCAATCAGATACAATGGAGTCTGGCACTCAATTTAGTCTTACTATCTCCTGGACATACATCTGAGCTAACTTCTCCAAGAAGTCTGTGAGTTTCATAGGTAAGAAGTGGGCACATTTGGTTAGCCTATCCACAATGACCCAAATTGTATCATGCCATAATCTGGTCATAGGCAACCTAGTTAAAAAGTCCATGGTTATGTTGCCCCACTTCCTTACTAGTGATAAATCACCTGTTGAACCTCTCCCGTTTATGTTGTACAAGGGAATTATGGTGGGACTATTGTAGACTAGGCCACAAAGACCTTGTAGACTAGGTGCACTAAGGTTTCACCTTGCAACTTCGTGGCTAGCGACACGGCTAGGTCACCAAGGGTTCTAAACCTTCCACCCAAGCTAGTGGTATTTAGTTGTGATCCTTAGTAAAATAGTTTTCTTGCTTATGGTACAAGTTACCATAAAACTTTATAAAATTCAAGAAAACCCCTAGGTCTTGAAAGAGTTTTGGAAGTCTCAGAGTACCCCTAGAATACTTGGACCCTAAGGTACACTAAGAACCCCCTTAGGTCATCCCTCAACCTTTCTAGCAAAACTTGGAAAATTCAGCCAACATGCCTGTGACAATGCATCACCACAGTTGGTAATGTTCTGCCAACTTTTCCAATATTGGCAATGCGTCATGGACAATGGTACCAAATTGGCGACGCGTCGCCAATCTGAGAATCTGTAGAATTTTCACAGATTTTTTTG
This sequence comes from Aquilaria yunnanensis, assembly GCA_039654915.1. Lineage (NCBI taxonomy): Eukaryota > Viridiplantae > Streptophyta > Magnoliopsida > Malvales > Thymelaeaceae > Aquilaria > Aquilaria yunnanensis. Next base: position 49,197,558 of record CM077594.1, read on the forward strand.
CTATGAACTTTGGACACTTACTAAACGTATCAACCATGCTTGGTTAGCCACCAAACTTCACATACATGTAAAACATGTTGCATAGATCACAACCAACTATCACAAGCCAATCTATGATGCATTATAACATCATTCCAATCATCACAAACCTCATAGTCCACCATGATTCAACCTTGTTCACTAACTAATGTTATTGCTAGAATTACTCAAATTCTTCAAGCAAACTCATTCCAATAGCATTAGTTGAACTTAAAAACACAACTCCCTTACCTCAACTCCAAGTAACAAGCAAGAATCAAGCACTCTTCCAATCCACTAAGCTCACCAAAGCACCACCTAAGTTCCAAGCGAAACATAGGCACCCAACATCAAATTCTTGCTTTCTAACCAAAACCCAAGCTCCTAACTAACCAGTAAACATGAAATCAATCAAGAACACATTGGTTACCTCGTACTAAAAATAGGGGATGGGAGAAAACATGCTTCCAAGCTCCAAAACCATGGTTTTATGCTTGAAATGAGCTCCCAATGGCCTATATACTTATGATGGCTTCTCTTTTCACCAAGAAACTTTTATTTCAAGCTCAATTGGATGGAAAAATGAGGGTGGAGAGAATGAACTCGGGTTTATGGCAGCCACCCTACACTTTACCGTCTTATAACCCTTGTTTAACACAAAAGCCACCAAAGTATTAGACTTGATACACTTAAGCCCCCATCTTTTGGTAACCTTAGCTATCCTTGATTAATCCTTGTTCATTTCAACAAGTTTGGGTTAAAGTTACAAGTTAAGTTATAAAAGTTCATTTTAACCACTCAGGACCTAACCCGGCTACTTAGGATGCAAAATTACCATTTTGCCCCTGAACCTCATTTAGTGCCTCAACTTTCTTGAAACTTAGTGAACTTTGCTAAACTTTTCTATTCTTGCTATGTAAACTTGAATTAAGGTTCCAAGCTTAATTTAGAGTACTTTACCTTCCTCAAGCATGCTTCCCAATAGTAGCGCTATAACATTCTCCCCTCCTTCTGGAATTTGGTCCTCCAAATTCTGCTATAACTCTGGAAAAACACTAGGATATCTTTTCAGCATATCTTGCTCTGTTTCCCAGGTGCTTCCTCTTCACTATGGTTAGACCAAAGGAACTTAACCATTGGAATCCACTTAGTTTGAAGTTTCCTAACTTGCCTCTCAAGTATTTGAACAAGTTTCTCTTCATAGGTCAAGTCTTCCTGAATGGGTACCACTGAAGCATTAACTACCTATCCCTGATCCACTATGCATTTTATAAGTAGACTAACATGAAACACATTAAGCACTTGAGATAGGCTAGGTGGTAGTGCCAACCAATAAGCAACTTTTCCTATTCATTCCAATACCTCATAAGGTCCGATATACCTAGGGGCTAACTTACCCCTCTGCCCAAAATGGGTAACTCCTTTCATTGGAGGTACTTTAAGAAGTACTTTGTCCCTAACATCAAAACTCAAGTCTCTTTTTCTCAAATTAGCATACTTAGTTTGCCTGTCATTGGCTGCCTTACTCCATTTCTGGATTAACTTGATCTTAGTTGTGGTATCAGCTATGATTTCAGGACCAATAACTACTCTGTCTGGAGGGTCTGCCCAACAATGGGGCATCATACATCACCTTCCATACAATGCCTCATATGGTGCCATACCAATAATAGTTTGATAACTGTTATTATAAGCAAACTCAATAAGTGGTAAATGCTAATCCCAATCACCTTTGAAATCAATAGCACACATACGTAACATATCCTCTAAAGTTTGGATCACTCTTTCAGATTGCCCATCAGTCTGAGGATGGAAAGCGGTACTAAGACTAACCTTGCTTCCTAATGCCTCTTGGAAAGCATTCCAAAATTGTGACATAAACCAAGGATCTCTATCAGATATAATCTGATCCGGTATGCCATGGAGTCTCACAATTTCCTTTAGATACAACTGAGCCAACTTCTCCAATGTATAAGTAATCTTGATAGGTATAAAGTGTGCCGACTTTGTCATCCGATCAACTACTACCCATATAGCATCATGCTGATTCTGGGTATTTGGCAATTCCACTAGGAAATCCATAGTAATGGACCCCCATTTCCTCACTAGAAAAGGTAAACTCTGAAGTGTACCTGCTGGTTTCTGATGTTCAGCTTTAACCATTTGGCATGTTAAACACTTTGCCACATGTCCTTCTACATCCCTTTTAAGTCCTGGCCACCAAAAATGTGTCTTCAGATCATGATACATCTTACTAACACTAGGGTGAACGTTCAAAGTACTACTATGTGCTTCTTGTAGGACTTGCTGCCTAAGTCCTTCCACATTCGGCACATAGATATGATCTTTATAGTGTAGTATTCCATCCTTGTATTGGAATTCCTTTTCACAATACCAAGTTTCACTTTTCCTGAAATTTTCTTCAACAATGCATCTTTCATTTGAGCATCCTTAACTCTGACTAACCAAACTGGTTGTATTTCCAAAACGTAGACTAGGGATTTCTTTTGGTTTTGCCAAAACTCATGCAAAGCTGAGAAACAGTCTCCCAATGCTCCTTTAGAGGAATTCATAGCCTGATCCTTAGATAGGATTACTCTGTGTACTTTCGACTTAATGCATCTGCTACCACATTTTCTTTGTTAGTACAGTACCCAATTAAGCAATCATAATCTTTTATGTTTTCAATCCATCGACATTGCCTCATGTTCAGATCCTTCTGTGTAAACAAATATTTCAAACTCTTATGATCGGTGAAAATCTTGAACAACCTCCCCATCAAGTAATGCATCCACAACTTCAGTGCAAAACTTACTGCCACTAGCTCAAGATCGTCAACAGGATAGTTTAACTCATTAGACCTCAGCTGTCTTGAACCATAGGTAATCACTTGACTCTCCTGCATTAACACACTCCTTAAACCAGAACCAGATGCATCAGTGTATACTGTAAAAGCTTTGTTTCGATCTGGTAGAATGAGTATAGGTGCACTAGTCAATCTCTTATTCAACTCCATGTAAGCTTCTTCACACGTCAATGTCCACTCAAACTTATGAGTTTTCTTGGTCAAGGCCGTTAAAGGTGTAGCTATCACGAAGAATTTCTCTATGAATTGCCTGTAATAGCTTGCCAAGCCCAAGAAACTCCTAACTTCTGTAACTATAGTTGGTCTCTTCCACTCAACTACCGTCTCAACCTTTTCAGGATCAACAGACTGACCTTAAGCACTGATAATGTGCCCTAAAAACTAAATCCTTTCAGACCAAACTTCACACTTAGACAACTTTGCATAGTACTGATTATCCTTCAGCACTTGTAAAACTATCCTAAGGTGCCTCTCATGTTCTAATGAAAACGGTCAATATACCAAAATGTCATCAATGAAAACCTTAACAAACTGATCCAAAAATGGTTTAAAGATTTGATTCATAACTTCCATGAATACTGCTGGAGCATTAGTCACACCGAATGGCATAACTGTATATTCATAGTGTCCATACCTTGTCCTAAAGGCAGTTTTCAGGATATCTTCCTCCTTAACTCTGATTTGGAAGTATCCAAACTGGATGTCAATCCTGGAAAACACCTTTGCTCCCTTGAGTCTATTAAACAGATCATCAATTCTAGGAAGCGGATACTTATTCTTGATTGTTACTGCATTCAACTTTCTATAGTCGATGTATAATCTAAAAGTTCCATCCTTCTTCTTCACAAATAACACAAGGGCTCCCCACGGTGATATACTAGGCCTTATAAAGCCTTTCTTTAGCAGTTCCTCCAACTGCTTCTTTAACTTATCCATCTTGGGAGCTGACATTTTATAAGGTGGTATTGAAATAGGTTCAACCCCAGATTGAAGATGGATTGCAAACTCAGTATCCCTCTTGGGCGATAACCCAAGCAACTCTACTGGAAACACTTCAGGAAATTGATTGGTGACAGGAATCTTTTCAAGTTCCTCCTGTATGGCAACCCCATTCAATGAATGATACTCTTCTTTTCTGACTATGGGGATGGTATCCATAAGTTTAAGATGTAAACTTTTAGCACTAGATGCTAATCCTCCTATGCAAGTCACTCTTGCTCCCTAAGCATTAGTAATGTTGACTGAGTGATTCGCATAGTCAATTTGTGCCTTATGCTTACTTAGCCAATCCATTCCCAACACTAAGTCATAAGACGTCAATTTTATCACCCATAACTCACAATAGAAATCATGGTTGCCTAACTGCAAGGGAGACCTAGTAATCGCTTCATTGGTCAAAATAAAACTCCTCCCTGCAGTCTTGATAAGTCATAACCCACCGGAGATTTCTCACTGCAACCTAAACTTATCTACCAAGGTAGATGATATCACTGAAAGAGTAACTCCTATATCAAAACGCACTCTAACACTACCGTTCTGAAAAGTAAAATTGCCTCGAACGGCAGCTGGTTCTTTGGTCACCTGGCTCACCAGGGTGAAAACCCTGAGGTCAACTGCTGTTGCGACTACACCAGGTCAATTTCCTAGGGCAAGGGGTTCAGATGGCAGGTTCCTGGGCAAACCTGGAAAAGGTCGAGCTCGTGTGTATTCCCTCGCCCAATGGCCTTTCTGACCACAGATATTACAAATATTAGTTCCGAAGTTGCATGGCCTCGTACCATGGAATCGCCTACATTTAGGACATAAACCCATCTTCTTTCTCTTGAAGGGACCTTGGCTTTCAACCATCGGCCGCTTCCTGGCACTCTTTCCTGGGTTGGCTAGTCCAACCTCCACATTTTCGCTAGGTGTCCTCGAATCCTCAAATTCACTTTCTAAGGCTAACACCTTCTATACTACTTGTCAATAACTCCTGATGTCCACTGTTGCCATATACCCCTAAGCACGAGTTTCAGACCTTGAAAGAATTTCTTGGCCTTCAATTCATCATTACTAACCATGTAACGAGCATACTGAATAAGTGAATTGTAACGCTACTCATACTCTCGCACAGACATCTCTCCTTGTACTAGATTCTCAAACTGAATACTCCTTTGGTCCTGTGCATCTTCACTAATGTACTCCTGTCAAAACTTTTTCTCAAAGTCTGACCACTTGAGCACCTTTTTCTTGTGCTTTGGTTGAGTACCATTGCTTTCTTTGAGCATCTCCATTACATCATCCCACCATGAACTAGCCCTCCCTCTAGAAAAGAAGGGTACTAAGGCCATCCTTTGTTCAGACTCATAACCTCCACAAGTGAAAAGTCTATTCATCCTGGATAACAAATCTTCTGCTCGATCGGGATCACCTATCCCATCAAAATTTGGTGGATCAACGGTCTTAAACTTTTCTAACAACCACATTTGATGTGGGGTGTTTCCCCTCGTTGCAGCCTCCATAACCTCTAGCTCCTCTTCCTTCTCATGAACATGATTTTTCCGTTCATGAGCCCTAGGCATTCGCTGCTGCTCAGTGTGCCTTTCCTGATCCTGGTGTGGATCGTTTCCCTCTTGGACAACTTCTTTATCCTCATCATCCTGGAACAACTTAGTCATGATGGTAGTCATAGCTTGTGCCACTTGTGACACAGTCTGAGTTAACCCCTGAAGCACCCTGGATATCTCGTCCAGCCTTGCCACAACTGGGTCACTAGAACCTTCACTAGGTTCTCTAGCTCCTCTCAAAGCTCCTGAGCTAGTGTCAACCATAGCAACTTGTAACCAAAGCCAGACAATAGTCCCCAGATGTTAGTCAGTACTAACTTTCCTAGCACATGGACTTTCCAAAACTAGATCTCAGTCTTAGCCACCAATATCTATGAAATGAGCTCTAAGCATTGATGCCAAAAACTGACATGGTTGTCCTTGGCCTCTACCCAAGAGACCTGTGAGGGCTAGTTTCATGGTGGATTGCAATTGGCTAGTTGTATATGCATGTGAATTAAAACTCCGGGATGCTAGTTGATTAACTTAGAATATGCAGGATGCATGCTCTTCATGCTTTGACTTAGATTAACAAAAACCATAAAACGTTGATTTGGCCAAGAGATTTCCATAGAAAATAAGTTCAAATAGCCAAAGCATACAAAATCAACACTTATGTGAGTTTACTACACATAACAACTGTGTAGGAGCATTCATACATAAAGTAGACTAATGCCCTCACCTAAGAGTAACCCTAGAGTTTAGGACTCCTCAAAACATAGACAATGGAGGCAGCTAAGAGTACTATGTATAGAAGGCTCAACTGAGATTGTTAGGCACCTCCTAAGTGCTTGGCTTAGGCCAAGGAGAACAAAGGAAAACAAGGAAAAATAAAAAGGAAGAGTGAGGGGAACTATGGAAACTAGTACAGTGGCCTATGAGCAAAACTGGAAACCTTCAGACCTTAACTGCACATAGAAACTGGAATATGGGAAAGTTGACAGAACACAGAGAAAGGGGATCAAATTGTACACTTAGATGAGTGGTACAATTAAAACTACAAACTTAAAGTTGGCATATTCGGCCATGCAAGTTTTTAAGGTGACTAGTGCCATACTAAGCCAAATTGTGGGAGACAATAATGATTACCAATCAAATCTTGTCTACCACTAAAGTACTATTCACTAGTTAACTAGTTAAACTAACTAGTTTGTTGTCTAGTTATATGGCCGGTTACTCATGGGCAATTATAGTACTTTGGAACTTGTGTTGTGTTGTGCATGGCATTATGGGCCATGAAGTGACTTAAATGTCCATTTAGACACAACTTTTAAGGGCGGCATTGTGATTATATGGATTTGGGGGCTACATTGTCTCATGCAAATTAATGGAAGCCAAAGTTAGCATTTTACCTAACTAAAACCCAAGTCATTTCGGCCGAAACTAGTCAAGACATTTACCTTGACATTTCGGGCTTGTTTGTTTCCTTTGTCGGAAGCTTGTCTAGCTCATGTTCTTGAGTTCTCTCAAACTTGGTCTCGGTTTCAAGATTAATTGAAGGAGTGTGGAGCTTGGGTGAAGGATTCAAGCTTGGGAGCTTGATTTCGGTGCTAGACTACTTCAATTTCAAGTTTGAACTTGAAGAATCAAGAAGGGCCGAACCAACCAAGCTAGGGTTTTGAGGTAACTTTGGTATTTCCTTGAATCCATGGTATTTTCTTCCATGAACAAGGGATTTAGGAGCTCAATTGTTGTTAGATTGAGTTAATTGAACAAGCTTGGTGTTGGTTTGTAAGCCCATTGTTGGCCGAATGTGTTGGATGAATGAACTTGATGTTCTTCTTCATTTCCATGGAAATTAATCCATGACTAAGTGCTATTGTTGCCTATTTGTTCTTGTGCTAGGCAAGTTTGAGTGAAGAACATCAAGTTGAGCAAGTTGGAGTTTGGCCGAAAGGTGCATTTTGAGGCATTGTGATTGAGGAACACTTGGATACTTGAAGCTTGGTTGTACCGGAGAGCAATTGAGGTAGGGTTCACTGGCACTTGATATTGCTTGGTAATATATACCATGGTTCAAGTGTTTAGAGTGGCTAAGTGATGGTTAAAATTTGCCAAATGACGTTAGTTGCTTGATGGGCTTTAAAGTTTTGACTTGGTTGAATTGTTGATTAGCTAATTGACTAGTGTACATGTACTAGAAATGCAAGTAAATGTGGCCTATTTGCTTGACATTTTGGAGCTCTATGTGGAAGTAAGTTGTTTGATGGTGAATTGTGTGCATTGTGCACATGGGTACATGTATGGTTCATTATGGCCGAGAGCAAACATGTGGAGTGTGTGTGTGTACTTGTGTGCTTTTATGTTCCATGTGCTTGCTAACCCCACATATGGATTATTTGCTATGGTTAATTATCTTGTATATGTATATGCTTGGTTTCTTTGTCTTGTGTTTGTTTTGCAGGTAAAGCTTGCTAATGGGAGGTTAAGCTTTGAGTGAATACTCGGCTTAACTAAATAGTCTCTTTTTAGAGTTGAATATGCATAAGTGAATCCTACTGAGTTATACTCACTGCCCATCCTTTTATTTCAGGCAAGGACATTCGGCCTGAGTAGTGCTAGCTTGCTTGTTGCTTATGTTTTGCACTAATTTGCTTAGTTTCCAAGGTATGTGCCAATGTGTGCTTGGCTTATCATTTTAGGTTCATTACAAGTCTTATATGTATGGTTGGCCGAGGCTTATGGGCTATGTTTGCAGGCTGTAGTTGGAGACTTGTCTAGGAAGGCTATGGATACTTGGACTTTGGCTCTGATCATAGTATTTACTTTCATGACAATGAACCAGGCAATTGGGTTGGTGTGGCAGTGTGTACTCCTGTATGGCATACTCAAGGTTATGTTTGACCATTAGTGGTCTTGGTATGTAATAACTTGGCATGTTTAGCTTGGGATTCATGGCATGTAGCCATGTTGGCCACTAGGTAGACTACTCTTTTGTGTACATATATGTAGTCCTTAATGCCTAGACTTGTGTTGGTTTTGTTGGGTTTGTATGCCAAGTTATGTATGACTTATGGATGGCAGTATGCCTGTACTTGAATGTTGAATGTTTTGGGCCAATGTTTGGCACTTTTATGTTAATAGTTATGAGCCTAAACTTATGGAAATGTGGTGCACTACTATATGCTTGTGAGTTGGCCGAGAGCATCATGTGCATAGTAACTTGTGGTCTTCAAAATCTAAACTAATAATGTGGCTTTTTGGTTGTCATATAAGTAGCACACATGATTGCACACCAATTATGCACTTAAAAACTCCATTAAGTGTTGCCTTGCTTGAGATGCAAGTAATCAATTAAAGCCTTGCTTGTTGTGCAAGATATTGGTATTGGGCCTTGCCTTTGCTGCAGGTAATTGTTGGGTTTGTTTAAAAGCCTCCTAGGCCACCTCCCAAGCCTCTCACCTTAAGAACATAAGACTTAAGGTTTCCATTGCTTGTTTGTCCGAATTGAAGTCTTTAGTGTTAAAGTTGGTTTGGGAGTTAAACCTTGGAACTTATGGGCCAGGGCCTGAGTGAGTTGTGACAGACTTTGTTTGGTATCACAGCCTGTTTGATATTATGATCAGAGCTTAGCCTAGACAATGTCTCCTTTAGGTCTATCTTATATAAGACTTGTATTATTTTGGATATATGTGAATATCTGCAATTGAAAGTGCAGGATGAGGACTAGAGGCAGGGACAGGGATTCCCTGTGACAAGTAGAAGGCACTGCAGCCCATCATGTAGAGGGATTGCTGGAAAATGTGCCTGAAACTCAGGCTGAAGAAGTGGAATATAATGTGGCCGAAGAGCCCACTGCCAGCTACCAAGCACCTGGAGGCAGCAAAGGTAGACAAGAGAGAATGGAAGTGATGATGGAGTCACTACATGCCACAGTGGCTCAGTTAGTGCTGGGAATGCAATCCTTGGCTAGAGGCCATGCCCAAAATCAGGAAGAAATAGAACCAGTAGAGGCAGAGGAGAGTAGGAGGAGAAGAAGGAGGCCTGTCAAAGAGCCAGTGGGTTATGATCAGTGTAGCAGGGCTGGAGGTAATCAAGAAGAGGAAGAAGCAGATGAGGAAAGGAGACATCCAAGGGCCAGAAGGATGAGGTCTGAGGTGGGGCAGGAGCCCAGAATTGAAGAGGAAGAGGAGGATGACAGCCCATACATTGAGGAGAGAGATGCATATATATACTCCAGAGGGACTGAACCCTCTACTGAGGAGACCACAATGAAGAGCAGATCAAGTAAATCATCCAAGGATAAATTCAATAGCAGAGAGGAGAGTAGGGGAAGGCACAGTGGAGGAGGACTAAAGGAGGGCCAGTTGGAGGGGTTCCTGGCATTGAAACCTCCAGTCTTCAGAGGAGGATGTGACCCAAAGGAGGCAGAGTTTTGGGTATATCAGATAGAGAAGGTATTGGAGAGGATGGAGGTCACTTCCGCACAGAGAGTACTGCTAGCCACTTTCAGGCTAGAAGGGAATGCTGAACTCTGGTGGAGGGCAGTACAAAGGAGCTATCAGGAAAAGAACCAAAGGAGACATCCAGACAGGAGGAGGTCCATGAGGTGGGCTGATTTTCTTAGGGTCCTTCGTCAGCAGTATGTTAGTGAGGCACAGAAAGACCAAAAGCAAGTTCAATTTGACCAGTTGGAGCAGGGGAATCTTAGTGTGCTAGAGTATGAGTAGAGGTTCAATAGTTTAATCAGATATGCTCCACAGTATAAAGGACAGGAGGAGCTGAGAACCAAGAGGTTCATTAGGGGTCTAAGACCAAAGCTGAGACAAATCCTCAGAGCAATTGGAGCCAAAGACTACTACACAGTCATGCAGAGTGCACTGGCTCTGGAGTAGGAATTCCATGAACAATTCCAAAGTGGCCCTGGAAGTGGAAGTGGAACAAAGAACGAACAAACATCAAAAAGGCCGAGAGATGAGAAAGATGCAGGTGGGAGCAGGAAAGAAAACAGGAAGGAGAGAGGACTACAGCCACAGCAATATGGCCCTCAGTGCAGCACATGTGGGAAGTTTCATGCCAACAAGCCATGCTTTAAAGCTACCACAGGGTGCCATAGGTGTGGAGCCCCAGACCACTGGGTGAGGGATTGCCCAAAGAGGGGTGAAAGTGGAAAGAAGTGGCTGGGAATATTTACTCCTAGGAGACCTAATGGGCAAATGCCTATGCCCCAACTGAGGACTCAGGGGCCAGCCCAGGTTGGGAGGCCAGCAACCAAAGTACCTCAGGAGCAGAGAAGGCCTGGTACACTTCCAGGAAGGGTGTTTCAACTGGAATCTTCCAGGAAAGAACAAGAGACACCTGAGGCCGAGGGCGATGGAAGGGAGACTAGTCAGCAAAGGACTAGAAGAAGGGCCTTGAAAGGTAAACTTTACCTTAATGGCCAATTAGTATCTGTTCTATTTGATACTGGAGCTTCATTGTCTATAATAGCTACAAGCTTGGCTAAGGTCATGAATCTAGAAGTAAAGTATATGGACAACATGTACTTGGTAAGAATAGCTGGCAATGAAATTTTGTTTGCCACTATATGGTAGAAAACTGTGAGATACAGATAGGCAAGATGAAACTGAGAACTAACCTCATAGTGTTGGAGACACATGGTTATGATGTGATCTTGGGCATGAATTGGTTAGAGGAGAATAGAATCATTATTGATTGTCAGGCTAGACAATTATTAATGCCTGGTGGAATAGCTTATGAATTGGATAGATCCTTAGAGTTAGCTAAGGATTGCCACTTAAAAGTGCTGGAGATGATAACTCCAGAAAGTGAGCAAGAATGCCTGGGATTTAATGACCAGGAAACATTAGATGAACTTAGGAAAATACCCATAGTTCAAGATTTCCCAGGGGTCTTTCCCACAGACTTACCTAGTCTGCCACCCTCAAAAGAGGTGGAATTTGCAATTAAGCTGGTGCCAGGAGCAGCACCAGTATCTACTGCTCCTTATAGAATGGCAGTGCCTGAGATGGTAGAACTCAGGAAGCAGTTGGATGAATTGCTAGAAAAAGGGTTCATTAGACCCAGTGTGTCTCCTTTGGGAGCACCTGTGTTGTTTGTAAAAAAGAAGGATGGAACCCTTAGGCTCTGTATAGACTGCAGGAAGTTAAATGCATTGACCATAAAGAATAAGTATCCTCTTCCAAGAATAGAGGATTTGTTTGATCAATTAAAAGGAGCAAAAGTGTTCTCCAAAATTGATCTAAGGTCTGGATATTTCCAGCTAAGGGTAAAGGAAGAAGACATACCTAAGACTGCTTTCAGGACTAGGTATGGCCACTTTGAATATACAGTGATGCTATTTGGGCTCACTAATGCACCTACATTCTTTATGGACTTAATGCAGCGGGTGTTCAGGGCACACCTGGACCACTTTGTGGTGGTGTTCATTGATGACATCTTGGTATATTCCAAGGATGAGGAAACCGATAAGGAACACCTTAAAGTAGTGCTTGGATTGCTCCAAGAACATCAGCTTTATGGAAAGCTGAGTAAATGTAAATTCTGGGCAAAGGAAATTGGATTTCTGGGTCATATAATAAATGATCAAGGATTGGCTGTAGATCCTGAAAAGGTAAGATCAATCCTTGATTGGAAACAGCCCCAGTATGTAAGGGAGGTCAGAAGTTTTCTAGGGTTAGTTGGCTACTATAGAAGATTTGTGCCAAAGTTTTCTATGTTAGCAGCTCCTATGACTCAGTTAATTAGAAAGAACCAGAAGTTTGTCTGGGAACCTCAATGTGAGGGAAGCTTTCAAGAGCTAAAGAGGAGGCTGACTACAGCTCCTGTACTAGTCCTGCCTGACCCTGAAAAGGATTATGAGGTATTTATAGATGCCTCTCATGTAGGACTAGGTTGTGTTTTAATGCAAGAAAAGCAAGTCATTGCTTTTAGGTCTAGACAGTTGAGACCTCATGAAAAGAAATATCCAGTGCATGACCTGGAACTGGCAGTAGTAGTTTTTTCCCTTAAGCAGTGGAGACATTATCTTCTTGGTAATAAATTCCAAGTGTTTACAGACTACAAAAGTCTCAAGTACCTTTTTACTCAAAAGGATTTGAATATGAGACAAAGGAGGTGGTTGGAATATTTAAAGGATTTTGACTGTGTAATTGAGTACACAGCTGGAAAAGCCAATGTGGTGGCAGATGCCTTGAGTAGAAACTATACTGGAATACTCAAAGGTGGGGAAGTTGAGCACAAGGAAAAAAGCCTAAGTATTACTCACCTGGCAAACCAATGGTTGGCTAGAGAAGGTGAGCAGCTGAAAGTACTCATTATTACACCAGAGTGGAAAGAGCTTATTAAGGAAGCTCAAGCTGGTGATGAGGAGCCAGAGCTGATTTCTGGCAGGAGTAAGGGAGAACTATTCCAAGGTTTTTCCTTTAGGTAGGGAATGTTGTATTTCCAGAATAGGTTGTTTGTGCTAGAAAAGGACAACCTAAGAGTTCAAATACTGGAGGAAGCTCACTCTAGTAAGCTGGGTATGCACCTAGGGGCCACAAAGATGTATCATGCTCTTAGAGCATACTTTTGGTGGCCATATATGAGGAAGGATATAAATACACTTGTGGCTAGTTGTGAAACCTGCCAACAAGTGAAGGTGGAGCACTAGAAACCAGGGGGAAAGCTACAAAGCTTGCCCATACTTGAGAGAAAATGCGGATCCATCTCTATGGATTTTGTAGTGGGTATGCCACTAACAAGGAGAAGGCATAATGCCATTTGGGTCATTGTGGATAGACTGACCAAGGCAGCCCATTTTCTTCCCATGAATCTTACTGATTCTTTGGATAAATTGTCACAACTTTATATAAGAGAAGTAGTAAGATTACATGGAATACCTGATGATATTGTGTCAGATAAGGATCCTAGATTTGTCTCTAGGTTTTGGAAATCCCTGCATCAGGCATTGGGCACTAAGCTCAAGTTTAGCTCTGCTTACCATCCTCAGACAGATGGACAGACAGAGAGAACTATACAGACACTGGAAGACATGTTAAGATGTTGTGTGATTGACTTCCAGGGTGAATGGGATGTACATCTCCCATTGGTAGAGTTTTCCTATAATAATGGCTATCACTCAGTGATAGGAATGGCTCCTTATGAGGCCTTATATGGCAGGAGATGTGTTACTCCTCATTGCTGGCATCAGCCAGAAGATAAATTAGAATTGGGGCCAGACATCATTAAGGAAACCACTGAAAAGATTAAATTGATCCAAGCCAAGATCAAAACTGCAAATGATAGGCAGCAAGCCTATGCAAACCTGAAAAGGAGGAGGGACCTGGAATTCCAGGCAGGAGACTGGGTGTGGCTTAAAGTTTCTCCAATGAAAGGAGTGATCAGATTTGGAAAAAAGGGGAAACTAGCACCTAGATATGTTGGGCCATACCAAATACTGGCCAAAGTGGGAAATGTGGCATATCAGCTGGACTTACCACCAGAACTTGGGAACATACACAATGTGTTCCATGTGAGTTTACTCAAAAAGTATGTTCCAAGTTACAAGCAGATAGAAACACCTGCAGCTGTAATTGTGGCACCCAACCTGACTTATGAAGAAGTGCCAATTCAGTTCCTGGCCAGAGATACCAGGAAGTTAAGAAGTAGGTGGATTTCTATGATTAAGGTGCAGTGGAGTAACCACACTCCAGACGATGCAACCTGGGAAGTGGAACAGGAAATATCCACTAAATACCCTCAACTGTACCTTAAGTTGGTGAAGAATTTGGAGGACCAAATTCTTTAAGGATGGAGGAATTGTTACGCACCTCCTAAGTGCTTGGCTTAGGCCAAGGAGAACAAAGGAAAACAAGGAAAAATAAAAAGGAAGAGTGAGGGGAACTATGGAAACTAGTACAATGACCTATGAGCAAACCTGGAAACCTTCAGACCTTAACTGCACATAGAAACTGGAATATGGGAAAGCTGACAGAAAACAGAGAAAGGGGATCAAATTGTACACTTAGATGAGTGGTACAATTAAAACTACAAACTTAAAGTTGGCATATTCGGCCATGCAAGTTTTTAAGGTGACTAGTGCCATACTAAGCCAAATTGTGGGAGACAATAATGATTACCAATCAAATCTTATCTACCACTAAAGTACTATTCACTAGTTAACTAGTTAAACTAACTAGTTTGTTGTCTAGTTATATGGCCAGTTACTCATGGGCAATTATAGTACTTTGGTACTTGTGTTGTGTTGTGCATGGAATTATGGGCCATGAAGTGACTTAAATGTCCATTTAGACACAACTTTTAAGGGCGGCATTGTGATTATATGGATTTGGGGGCTACATTGTCTCATGCAAATTAATGGAAGCCAAAGTTAGCATTTTACCTAACTAAAACCCAAGTCATTTCGGCCGAAACTAGTCAAGACATTTACCTTGACATTTCGGGCTTGTTTCTTTCCTTGGCCGAAAGCTTGTCTAGCTCATGTTCTTGAGTTCTCTCAAACTTGGTCTCGGTTTCAAGATTCATTGAAGGAATGTGGAGCTTGGGTGAAGGATTCAAGCTTGGGAGCTTGATTTCGGTGCTAGACTACTTCAATTTCAAGTTTGAACTTGAAGAATCAAGAAGGGCCGAACCAACCAAGCTAGGGTTTTGAGGTAACTTTGGTATTTCCTTGAATCCATGGTATTTTCTTCCATGAACAAGGGATTTAGGAGCTCAATTGTTGTTAGATTGAGTTAATTGAACAAGCTTGGTGTTGGTTTGTAAGCCCATTGTTGGCCGAATGTGTTGGATGAATGAACTTGATGTTCTTCTTCATTTCCATGGAAATTAATCCATGACTAAGTGCTATTGTTGCCTATTTGTTCTTGTGCTAGGCAAGTTTGAGTGAAGAACATCAAGTTGAGCAAGTTGGAGTTTGGCCGAAAGGTGCATTTTGAGGCATTGTGATTGAGGAACACTTGGATACTTGAAGCTTGGTTGTACCGGAGAGCAATTGAGGTAGGGTTCACTGGCACTTGATATTGCTTGGTAATATATACCATGGTTCAAGTGTTTAGAGTGGCTAAGTGATGGTTAAAATTTGCCAAATGACGTTAGTTGCTTGATGGGCTTTAAAGTTTTGACTTGGTTGAATTGTTGATTAGCTAATTGACTAGTGTACATGTACTAGAAATGCAAGTAAATGTGGCCTATTTGCTTGACATTTTGGAGCTCTATGTGGAAGTAAGTTGTTTGATGGTGAATTGTGTGCATTGTGCACAGGGTACATGTATGGTTCATTATGGCCGAGAGCAAACATGTGGAGTGTGTGTGTGTACTTGTGTGCTTTTATGTTCCATGTGCTTGCTAACCCCACATATGGATTATTTGCTATGGTTAATTATCTTGTATATGTATATGCTTGGTTTCTTTGTCTTGTGTTTGTTTTGCAGGTAAAGCTTGCTAATGGGAGGTTAAGCTTTGAGTGAATACTCGGCTTAACTAAATAGTCTCTTTTTAGAGTTGAATATGCATAAGTGAATCCTACTGAGTTATACTCACTGCCCATCCTTTTATTTCAGGCAAGGACATTCGGCCTGAGTAGTGCTAGCTTGCTTGTTGCTTATGTTTTGCACTAATTTGCTTAGTTTCCAAGGTATGTGCCAATGTGTGCTTGGCTTATCATTTTAGGTTCATTACAAGTCTTATATGTATGGTTGGCCGAGGCTTATGGGCTATGTTTGCAGGCTGTAGTTGGAGACTTGTCTAGGAAGGCTATGGATACTTGGACTTTGGCTCTGATCATAGTATTTACTTTCATGACAATGAACCAGGCAATTGGGTTGGTGTGGCAGTGTGTACTCCTGTATGGCATACTCAAGGTTATGTTTGACCATTAGTGGTCTTGGTATGTAATAACTTGGCATGTTTAGCTTGGGATTCATGGCATGTAGCCATGTTGGCCACTAGGTAGACTACTCTTTTGTGTACATATATGTAGTCCTTAATGCCTAGACTTGTGTTGGTTTTGTTGGGTTTGTATGCCAAGTTATGTATGACTTATGGATGGCAGTATGCCTGTACTTGAATGTTGAATGTTTTGGGCCAATGTTTGGCACTTTTATGTTAATAGTTATGAGCCTAAACTTATGGAAATGTGGTGCACTACTATATGCTTGTGAGTTGGCCGAGAGCATCATGTGCATAGTAACTTGTGGTCTTCAAAATCTAAACTAATAATGTGGCTTTTTGGTTGTCATATAAGTAGCACACATGATTGCACACCAATTATGCACTTAAAAACTCCATTAAGTGTTGCCTTGCTTGAGATGCAAGTAATCAATTAAAGCCTTGCTTGTTGTGCAAGATATTGGTATTGGGCCTTGCCTTTGCTGCAGGTAATTGTTGGGTTTGTTTAAAAGCCTCCTAGGCCACCTCCCAAGCCTCTCACCTTAAGAACATAAGACTTAAGGTTTCCATTGCTTGTTTGTCCGAATTGAAGTCTTTAGTGTTAAAGTGGGTTTGGGAGTTAAACCTTGGAACTTATGGGCCAGGGCCTGAGTGTGGTGTGACAGAGATCTTTTGAAACTAACTCCCACCTTGGAAGCCTGTCCCAGTGGTGAGTCACAAAAGTCCTTGTCCAGGTGCTACTAGGCTCTGCAGCCAAAGGAAGACTCTAGTTAGTATTGTTACTTAACCAACAAGTTGCCTATGTAGGCTAGAATCATAAAGATTCTCAAGTACAACACCTGCACAAAAGCTAACTACCCAAACAACCCTCAATAGTTATCCGGTACAACAACTTCAGAATCAGCACAACATAACTAGGGAGTGAGAACTTAAACATTCTCAGTAAGGGTCTTCATTATACCTTCAAGAAAAGTTGATGGCCTATATACTTATGATGACTTCTCTTTTCACTAAGAAACTTTGATTTCAAGCTCAATTGGATGGAAAAATGTTGGTGGAGAGAATGAACTTGGGTTTATGGCAGCCACCCTTCACTTTACGCTCTTATAACTCTTGCTTAACATAAAAGCCACCCAAGTATTAGACTTGATACACTTAAGCCCCCATCTTTTGGTAACCTTAGCTATCCTTGATTAATCCTTGTTCATTTCAACAAGTTTGGGTTAAAGTTGAAAGTTATGTTATAAAACTTCATTTTAACCACTCAGGACCTAACTCGGCTACTCAGGATGCAAAATTACCATTTTGCACCTGAACCTCATTTAGTGCCTTAACTTTCTTGGAACTTAGTGAACTTTGCTAAACTTTTCTATTCTCACTATGTAAACTTGAATTAATGTTCCAAACTTAATTTAGAGTACTTTAGCTACCTCAAG
Organism: Aquilaria yunnanensis; assembly: GCA_039654915.1. Lineage (NCBI taxonomy): Eukaryota > Viridiplantae > Streptophyta > Magnoliopsida > Malvales > Thymelaeaceae > Aquilaria > Aquilaria yunnanensis. The sequence continues at coordinate 49,215,317 of CM077594.1, forward strand.
CATGCTTCCCAATATGAGGGCCATAACAAGAATTGAGTCTTCAAGTCTTTATACATTTTCCCAGTTCCTGGATGGATGTTTAACTTGCTTGTGGGAGCTTCCTCAAGTATTTCATCCTTGAGCTTTGGTCCTTTAGGCACATAGATTCAGTCCTTGAAGTAAAGTAATCCTTGCTTGTAGCCAAAGGATTGATACAAGTAACCTTTTTCCTCTCCTGAAATCTTTTTCAGATCAAGATCTGTCTCCTGTGCCTTTCTGGTTTCTTCAACCCATCCAGACTGAAATGCCACTAATGCCACTTATGCCATAGGCATAGCAGACTATTCTGCTCATCATGTTCAACTATGGATCCTCCTTTCAGAAGGCCCCTGTACTTCCTGCTCAAGGCATCTGCTATTAGATTGCCTTTGCCCTCTGTGTACTCTATACTGCAGTTGTAGTCCTTGATGTACTCTAACCATCTTTTTTGCCTCATGTTCAACTCTTTTTGAGTGAACAACTACTTTAGGCTCTTATGGTCAGTGTAGATCATAAAGGAACTACCCCTCAAGTAATGCCTCCATTGCTTCAAAGCAAAAATCACTGATGTCAGTTCTAGGTCATGAGTAGGATAATTTTTGTCATGGGGTCTCAACTGCCTTGACCTATAAGCAATGACATTTTTGTCTTGCATAAGTACACAACCCAACCCATATCTGGATGTGTCTGTATAGATGATGTAGGGCTTGCTTGGATTAGGAAGAATTAATACTGGAGCTTCAATCAACCTCTGCTTGAGCTCGTGGAAGCTCTTTTCACATTTCTCAGTCCACTCAAACCTTTAACCCTTATTGGTCAGATGAGTAAGAACAGAGGCAATCATAGAAAAGCCTGATACAAATCTTCTGTAGTATCCAGCTAATCGTAGGAAACTTTTGATTTCCTTTACAGTCTTTAGTCTTTCCCATTCTTTCACTGCCTTGATCTTTTCAGGGTCTACCCTAAGGCCTTGGGCCTCTATAATGTGTCCTAGGAAAGACACTTCCCTTATATAGAATTGGCACTTGGAAAAGTTGGCATAAAGCTGATGTTCTCATAGAGTCTTTAAGACAATCTTCAGATGATGTCCATGTTCATTTTCATCCTTGGAATACACTAGAATGTCATCAATGAACACGACTACAAATTTGTCCAAATGTGGTCTAAACACCCTGTTCATCAGGTCCATGAAAGCAGCTGGTGCATTAGTCAAACCAAATGGCATGACTATGTACTCATAATGCCCATATCTGGTCCAGAGTGCAGTGTTAGGAATGTCTTCTTCCATTACTCTTGACTGGAAGTATCTAGATCTCAAATCTATCTTCGAGAAGATCTTAGCTATCTTGAATTGGTCAAAAATTCCTCAATCCTAGGGAGTGGATACTTGTTCTTGATAGTCTTGGGTTTCGAGAGCCAAACAGCGCAGCCGAATTTAACCGAAGCCCTCCAGGATCCAAGTGAAACAGGGTAAACCGGCTATTCAAAAATTTTCATACCTAATTTCGGTTGAGATCTCTCACCCAACTGTAGAGTCGAATCACAAAACCTAAACAGTTGACATGTTTAAGCTCTCTATGGTATCCACACGAGCCTCTCGGGATGACCACACTTCCACCACATCCCGGCAGATGCGTTTCTCTTGTGCTCGTAGTGCTAGCTTGCGTCCTCCAAGGAATTGCAAGAGAAGAGTGCGGCTGTCCTTTTGGGAGGCTAGGGCAAGGAGAACTGCAAATTTCTCACTAAAAGTTGTATTTATAGTGAGACTCAACTTCCAAGCCTAATGGGTTTCAAAGCCCTAATCCAATTAGGCTTTAATTTCGAGCTTAATAATGGCTCAACTACTGGGCCCATTATTAATACGAAATTATTGTGAAACCAAAACCCAAATTATTAGCCCATGCACTCTAATGATCGAAATAGCTCTATGTGTGTGACCCAATAGGCTCTTATCACGTTGGCAATGATCATAAATCACATTTATGATCATAAGCAATAAGTGGTGTCTAGCAACATATCATTGCTACCCAAGTGACAAGATTATCGATGATTCGACTAATCCTTTATGATCATCACCGATATATGCCACTGTCCCTCTGTCCAAGATATCAAGACTAAGCACGAGACATGGAATGTGTCACTCTCGTATAGCTCAATCTTTGGTTTCTTGATTACTGAGTAGACCAACTTAAACTAATGACACTGATATCGTATATCAACTCATCCGAGCATGGCCACGCATTTTTCTAAGTCTTACTTTATCAAGGGGCCCAAAGATATCACTCTCGTTACATAGGAGGGACAAATCCCATCTTGATCATACAAATCCCTCCGCATGATATGTGACATACCCAATGACCTCCTTCAAGTTCACTCAGTTACGAGCAACAAAGGAGAGTATCGAAGTAAGTGACTCACATGTAGGGAACCTTGATGACCTTAGGTCTAAGGACTACATATACCATGATCACTATAAGAATCACTTATGACACTCATATAACGATCCATGTAGTGTTCTCATGGTGGGTCGGTCCAGTACACAAGTTCTCCAACTTGTACCCATATGTAGACTACATATCTCATATTAGTCTCCACACATGCTAGTCGTTATGTATTATTGCAACCCAGTCCACAATAATACTAGACCAGGGACATTTGAGAATATCATTATTCTAGGGTTACAATTATGTTTATTACGTTACGCAGAAACAGAATGACAAACATAATTGCTAGATTAATGCCTTAATAAAATATCATGACTCAATGTGCAAAAAATACAATCATCTCATGATTGGCTTTTGGGCACAACGCTAACAGATAGTCATTGCATTGAGTTTCCTATAGTCAATGCAAAATCTCAATGATTCATCCTTCTTCTTCACAAAGAGCACTGGAGCTCCCCATGATGAAACACTTGGCCTTATGAACCCTTTCTCAAGAAGTTCGTCAAGTTGTTTCTTGACCTTATTCATCTTTGTGATAGGCATTCTGTAAGAAGGTATGGATATTGGACTAGCTCCTGGTTGTAGCTTGACCTCAAACTCAATCTCCCTTGGTTGAGGAATACCTGGCAAGTCTTTAGGAAAGACTTGTGGAAAGTCTATCACTACGACTATTCTATCCACTTTTTCTTCACAGTACAATTCATTAAATGCATAACAATAATCATGCTCAGAAATCACATGTATCTCATCTAGTACCTCTAGGCCCATGCCATGCATTTCATACACTAATTCCTTAGAATTCGCTAATGCATGCAGTTCACCATCAGGCAATGTAATTTCTCTCTTAGCACAATCAATTCTTATGTTATGCATAGTAAGCCAATTCATACCCAGCACTATATCATACTTAGGAATGTCCAACACTAGCAGATTAGTCATAACCTTAGTCTTTCCTACTATTAGCTCATAATCCATAGCTAGGTCATTCATGAAGAGACATTGACTACCTGCTATTTTCACTAAGGCTATCCTAGCCATGATTTCAGTAGGCAAATTTATGGCATCAACAAACTTCCTATCCACTATAGACACATATGCACTAGTATCAAATAAAACACTAACAGGTATACCATTAAGGTAAATGTTACCTGTTCGTGCTTCTCCCTGCTGTGATGTTTCTGGCCTTTCCATTCTAAACGCTCTGCCAGCTCTTTGCACTAGAGGAATTGGTCTCTGATGTCCCTCCCTTGCTGCTGCCTCTCTAGGTCCTGCTCTAGTAGGTCCCACTGGACCTGGGTCTTCTAGCCTTCTTCCTTGCACATGTGGGCAATCTTTGATCCAATGATCCATTGCACCACACCTTAGGTAAGCTTGAGTATGAAAATAGCAAGGTTTCTTTCCATGAAACTTCTTGCATTTAGGGCACCTTAGGCCAGGGAACTTCCCATTCACCTTGCCTCCAATTCATACCCAGCACTATATCATACTTAGGAATGTCCAACATTAGCAGATTAGTCATAACCTTAGTCTTTCCTACTACTAGCTCATAATCCATAGCTAGGTCATTCATGAAGAGACATTGACTACTTGCTATTTTCACTAAGGATATCCTAGCCATGATTTCAGTAGGCAAATTTATGGCATCAACAAACTTCCTACCCACAACAGACACATATGCACTAGTATCAAATAGAACACTAACAGGTATACCATTAAGGTAAATGTTACCTCTTCGTGCTTCTCCCTGCTGTGATGTTTTTGGCCTTTCCATTCTAAACACTCTGCCAGCTCTTTGCACTAGAGGAATTGGTCTCTGATGTCCCTCCCTTGCTGCTGCCTCTCTAGGTCCTGCTCTAGTAGGTCCCACTGGACCTTGGTCTTCTAGCCTTCTTCCTTGCACATGTGGGCAATCTTTGATCCAATGATCCATTGCACCACACCTTAGGTAAGCTTGAGTATCAAAATAGCAAGGTTTCTTTCCATGAAACTTCTTGCATTTAGGGCACCTTAGGCCAGGGAACTTCCTATTCACCTTGCCTCCAATTCATACCCAGCACTATATCATACTTAGGAATGTCCAACACTAGCAGATTAGTCATAACCTTAGTCTTTCCTACTACTAGCTCATAATCCATAGCTAGGTCATTCATGAAGAGACATTGACTACCTGCTATTTTCACTAAGGATATCCTAGCCATGATTTCAGTAGGCAAATTTATGGCATCAACAAACTTCCTACCCACTATAGACACATATGCACTAGTATCAAATAGAACACTAACAGGTATACCATTAAGCTAAATGTTACCTGTTCGTGCTTCTCCCTGCTGTGATGTTTCTGGCCTTTCCATTCTAAATGCTCTGCCAGCTCTTTGCACTAGAGGAATTGGTGTCTGATGTCCCTCCATTGGTGCTGCCTCTCTAGGTCCTGCTCTAGTAGGTCCCACTGGACCTTGGTATTCTAGCCTTCTTCCTTGCACTTGTGGGCAATCTTTGATCCAATGATCCATTGCACCACACCTTAGGTAAGCTTGAGTATCAAAATAGCAAGGTTTCTTTCCATGAAACTTCTTGCATTTAGGGCACCTTAGGCCAGGGAACTTCCCATTCACCTTGCCTCCAATTCATACCCAGCACTATATCATACTTAAGAATGTCCAACACTAGTAGATTAGTCATAACCTTAGTCTTTCCTACTACTAGCTCATAATCCATAGCTAGGTCATTCATGAAGAGACATTGACTACCTTCTATTTTCACTAAGGATATCCTAGCCATGATTGCAGTAGGCAAATTTATGGCATCAACAAACTTCCTACCCACTATAGACACATATGCACTAGTATCAAATAGAACACTAACAGGTATACCATTAAGCTAAATGTTACCTTTTCGAGCTTCTCCCTGCTGTGATGTTTTTGGCCTTTCCATTCTAAACACTCTGCCAGCTCTTTGCACTAGAGGAATTGTTCTCTGATGTCCCTCCCTTGCTGCTGCCTCTCTAGGTCCTGCTCTAGTAGGTCCCACTGGACCTTGGTATTCTAGCCTTCTTCCTTGCACATGTGGGCAATCTTTGATCCAATGATCCATTGCACCACACCTTAGGTAAGCTTGAGTATCAAAATAGCAAGGTTTCTTTCCATGAAACTTCTTGCATTTAGCGCACCTTAGGCCAGGGAACTTCCCATTCACCTTGCCTTCACCACCAAAATAGGAATTCTTGGGAATTCCCTTACCATGTGGTGGCTTTTTCTGCTTGCCTCTTGCCTGGCTACTTTCCCCTGGTCCACTAGGAAAGTACCTAGTCTCATACTCCTCTTGCTCTACTAATAAATCTTTTTGCACTGCTTCATAGTATATGACTACTCCAAAAGGTCTTACAGCCATACTGATGTTTGACCTTAGGCCTTTGACAAATCTTTTGGCCTTTAACTCCTCCAGTCCATGATACTGAGGAGCGTACCTCACCTATTGATTGAACTTGTGCTCATACTCTAGGAAACTAAGGTTGTCCTACCTTAGAGCACCAGATTCAGCTTGCTTCATATCCTTGATGGCATCACTGATGTACTGCTCTTGAAATAGTTGAGTGAACTCTGGCTAGCTCATGTCAACCTCTTCCTGGCCTTCTGTCCTTTTGGACAGCATACCTATCTCTGGTGGTTCTCAACCAAATTTCTGCACTGCCTACCAAGTTGTAAGTAGCCAGTGACACCTTCTTGGTGGAGTTGGGTGGCATCCTCTCAAACATCTTCTCAATGAAGATTAACCACTCTTCAACTTTCTTAGGCCCAGCTCTTCCATCAAATTGTGGAGGCTTGAGTCCTTGGAACCTCTCTAGCAGTCTGACCTCATCTGCACCCTCTAGATCCTCAGCTTTATATTTTCTGGATCTATGAGAACCCTCAGCATGGTGATGCTCTCCATGGTCTCTATGTCTTCTCCTACCTCTTTTCTCAAGATTTTCCTCAATCTTATTCCAAGTAGTGGAATGGTCATAGACTGAGGGATTGGTCCTAGATACCTGACCAATCTCAGATCTCACTCTTCTTCCTTTGGGATTTCTTCTATCCTCATTGTCCTCCTCAATAGTTTCATCATTTGTATCTTCTGATCTTCTAGAAGGAACATATTCAGTTGTCTTCCTAGTCTCCTCTTTGGCTTGTTGTTGTACATTTTGAACTGGTTCTCTTTGTGGTTATGCTTGTATCAACCTTACTAATTTTTCATTCATTAGAACAAAGTTCCTCTAAAGCTCTAACAAAATCTGTGGCACTTCAGGGTTTGGTGCCCCTTATTGGCCCTGATTCCCCATTTCCTTCCTTCCCCTTTGTTGCCTAGGTTCAGTGGGAGGCCTTAGGGGTGGTTCATCTCTCCTTATGGCAACCATGTTTACTTCCTGTTCATGATTCATCATAAAGCACAAATAAAGATCATAGATATTTTAATGGTACTTGACACTAGCAGCTGACCAAACTGAGTTCATGTATATAGTTAGCGTGCAAAATGAAACTATATCTACATGTATAAACCAACCTTTAACCATGCTATGATGCCAACATCTGTTACCTACCACACGGTAATCCAGTTATGGTGCCAAAACTGTGCATTTAAACTCTTAGGATTGGTGTGTCCTGTAGGTCACCAGAAAAATGCCCCTACTATACATACTTAAGTCCTCTCGAGCACTATGTAAATACATGCATATTGGTCTAACCATAACACACATATTCACATTTATGAACACTATGGAAGCTAATAAATAAAACACTAGCACAAGTCTTAGTTTTGGCTTCCACACACTAAGCATTCTTACTAGGTTAAAAAATTCCAGCCACTGCACCCAAACTTCCTCCAGTAAACTATAACATTATAGCCATTTGACCCCCTACTTTCCTTGCTCCATTATCAAGTAGAGACTTAGATCAAACTAGGGAATTTTTGTTACATCAATAGCCCACCTATGGACTAAGTTATGGACTTTTGAAGTTGGTTACAAAATTCTGACCAAATGAACAGTAACTTAGCCAACTTTGAAATGTCATATCTTTGGCTAGACGGCTCCAAATTTAGAAATTATAAATCCCAATTCAACCTCTAGGTGTGGTCAAAATTTCATACCATGATTCATTCTACACAGCGAGATATAGAACTTTAAGTCTAGAGTCAAAATTTTGATCACTTTATGACCATTTTGCCCATACAAAATTTTATAAGCATGCAAACACTTCATTCACAAGGGGTAAGCCACTAAAGGCTATTCTATACATGTCCAAGACACCTGGGAATTACATTCCCTTACAACTAGCATCTTTACATAGCCAATACCAAAATTTACAAACAAGCAGCCTATATTGCACACTTAGGTAGCTTGTGCATAGCATCCTCATACATAGCAAAACAGCCCACAAATGTCACATACACTGTCCAAACTTCACATGCATTACATGTACATGCATCCATGCACTACATAATTCTCTTAACTCAGTTGAAACACACACCCTAGTTACAGGAGAGCTTTAGACACAATGCACTCCAGAAATAGAATGCTGGAGAGCTGCTGCATAAAACAATAAAAACCATCACTAAAAATACCAAATGTACTCCTAAAGTCACCAAAATTTCCAAATCATAACTAGACACATGGAAGTTCATGTACCTAAAATTTTAGATTAAAACTCAAATGATAAGGGTCAGTTTGAATGTGATCTTTCTGCTAGACTTGAAAGGGATGGAATGGGGTAAGTTTCTTGAATTAAACTTAGTAAAGGCTTATCAATAAAATCTTCAAACTCCAATCATATACCTGAAATCCAAAGACACTTCAACATAAAAGTATAGTACAAATATACAAACATAGCCATCCAAATGCACAAACAACACAGCAACAGACAAATGTAACGCTGGCAGTAATAAACACATTATGGTTAGTTCATAAACAATCAAATAAACATTATGTAATCAATATGGCAGCCCTCCTCAAGCTAATACTTGGTCTTAGGAGATTAATTGGTCTTATTTTGTACTAACTTGTGCTCTAGAAACCCCTGTAAACACTACCATCTTAGTGCATGAATAATAGTAAGGCTAGAACCTTGTTCATGCGCTCCCCCACAACCCATCCTTGGTTCCTTATGCGTTTTGCCCTCTTCCAAGCATGGTCTTAGCTTCATGGATGCTTGTTCATCATCTTAGAATAGTAAACAATCATGAAACATGAAGACAAAACCCTTACCTAAGCTGTGAAATTTGAAAATAGAAAAGGAAGCTCAATAAATCGAAAAACTAGGGTTTTTCTCTCTCCTGTTGAATTTGATTGCTTTCCTTTGTGATTTCTTGGGAGTTTGAGCTATGGTGGCTATGGAAGGTTATGGAGGAGCTAAGGGAGGAACTCTGGCTGGTGAAGGCTAAAAATGACCAAGGAAAGGTAAAGAAATCAGGATATTTACATGACTTGATTAGTTTAACCTTAACCTTCGCTTAGGTCACTATAAGTATGTCTTAAGCAAAGACTTTTTGGCTAATCTTTAGCCCACCTTTTTTACCTTAGAACCTGGAAATAAAAGGGTAGGATAATCCTAGAAATGGCCATCTTTGACTCTTACCAAAAATCATCCCACCTTTAAGTTATTTTTGTGAACAATTGTAAAGCTAGTTGTCCTAGGTTCTTGAATAATAGCCTTTGCTTCCTTTATGCAATTTAGCATCCAAAAATTTCTTCCATACTAATCAAATCCTTCCAAAATCTCTTCCTTAAAGTTGTACAATTGAGTATCGAAGTCTTGAAATCTTGCAATAAGACTCATAGATTACTTGTAAAACAAGCAATCCTCTAGGGCTTCCTTTAGTACCAAGTAACCATTGTAATCTCTTAAGGAGGTGTAGATTATTCACTTTCCCCCTCACATTTCATTCACTATGGTGAAAATTATGCTATATAATGGTTTATAACCATTATGCCTTTATACGGTAATTTTCCCATTTGTTGAGGTGGTAACAAATCCAAAGCCACAACTAGGCTTTTGATGGTACAAAACCTTGCACCCGACTAATGGTGCTCTGTCAAGCCCAAACAAGCATTCACTTTAAACTAAAATAAAACTAACCTGGCCAAATCTAGGCTTTGGGAAGGTATGGGAATGATAATTCTCCCTCTTAGCTTCAAGTAAAATCTTGAATCACCTCAATCTGACACCCTAGCAAAAAGTTATGGTGAAAATCCCGCAGCATGTCAATGCTGTTGGGTGCTAGTGCCTAGACGCCGGAACCGGTGCTGAGGTGCCAGTGGCCTTTTTGTTCTGGTTCCAAAAGGGGTCCTGGGCACTGTAAGGCCACCTGGTGCCTTGGCCCCAGGCCCCCAAGGTCTGAACCTTTGCCAATGTGCCTAAGGCTCTTTGGGGACTTCCAATACCTTCTAAGGGCCTTAAGAATGCCTCCACTTGCATCAATCCTACATCTATACAAGCACTAGACCACAATGCACCATTTAGACCAATTTTATGGTGTCCATAAACACCACACTAACCACCAAAAAATCACTAGTCCACCATGATCAACACAACCCACTAACTCATACCATTCATCAAACTACTTGAAATTAACAAGTAAACAAGCTTTGAATGACATCTAATGTGCATGAATGGTAAATCCCTTACCTCAATTCCAAGATATAAGCAATGATCAAGCAATCCATCACAACGTAAATGGCTCCATTAAGTTTTCTCCTAGGTTCAAGCAATCACATGTTCATGGCACCAAAACAACAACAAACAAGCAAAACCCATGCATCAAAAGACCAAAAAAATAAGAAATCATCAACGATTTGAAGTTACCCCACGTTCAAATCAACTCCACACAAGAAAAATGGAATTCCAAGCTTTCAATGCACGAATTCCACTTGAAATGAGCTACCTATTGCTTGTACACCCTTTGGGCCTTCAATTTTTAGCAAGAAATCAAGGTTTTCTAAAGAAATTAAAAGGGAAATGGAGAAGGAAAGGATTAACTAAGGTTTAGATGGGAAGAAAGGGAATACTGGCAGTCAATGTCAAGCCCAAAACCCCCCTAAGCCTATGCACTTCATGTATTCTTATTAAAAAAAATTCTTTGATAATGCAAATACAGCTTGGTAGTTTAAGAACATGACTTTGTTGAAAAGCTTCATTAAACAAGAACTACAAAATGGATTTCTGAAAATTCACATAAAAAATATCATTATTACCTAAGTTAATGTTCAATAATTAGTTACATAGTAATAGCTTTATAGCCTATATACAATTTTGATACATGGCACAAATGCCAGGTACATTACGTAATAAACCAACTTTTCAGCCTTTGCACATAAAGTGCTACATAATCATACTAAAGACCTTGGACTCAGAAGACCATAATCTAGGACTCAGTCTCTAAATCATCATCTGAGAGAGAGAGGTTTATTCAGCCCCAAGCCAGTTTAGCCACAATAGTAGTTAAATGAACTACAAGAACTGTAAACATAAAGGGTGAGTGTCTGGTGAAACTTAGTAAGACACAATAAAAAATTTAAAGCCTAAATTCGATTTAACAGTGAAATACCTGCAAGCAATGGAAAACACAGAAAACACAAGATACATGCAATATATATATATATATATACACACACAAACATAAGGTCATGACATGCAACCAATGCAACAAAGCACATAGAACTCACACACCACAAACAACACACCAGCTACCCTTAGGCAACTAACATGGCTTAACAAGCATTTCCTTTATCTGTACCCATTTTATTAACCATGCTATACCTAAAACATAGGACCCTAGACTTTGAATTTTGGTTGGCCTAACCAAAAAACAAATACCTAATGCTTTCTCATAACATAGCTGGCTAGCAAAATTACATAGACACACCCGGTGTGTCCCTAGCCCCTACAGCTCTTAGGTTCATCTGACTCCATGTCAACACTTAAGGCCTAACAATTTCACTAGAACCACAAGACCAGCTTCTAATTGTAGATGAAATCTTTACATATTTAATCCTTGCATTCATCCATTTGGCCTATGTCTCTTTGCAACCTTACATACAGACATTTCACCTAGCATAATAATCCATGCATTTCGGCCTTTCTGCCTAGCATATTAATCCATTACAGCCATTCAGCCTAATGACCATATCCTTAGTTATCCAACAACTTTCATATCTAGCAACTCTAGAAACTTTCAGCATCAAAAGCATTAAACAGAAGTAGACTTACAAGTGTAAGTTTTGTCCCTTACTTATTGAGCTAAGAACCCGAGGCTATCTTGCAGCTATTACCCGAGCCTGTTGTCTTCATGTTTAAGAATCAACCTTAATTGTGCTTTCAAAATTCTGGAATTTTGAGGAGAAGACAATGCTAGTTCATCCTTTTCAGTTTCAGCCAAAACTAAATTTGCCAGTCAAACCAAGCTTGCATGTGCAGAAATCCTTCAATCTCATATAGCTTGAGACTTAATTCACCATGTAATTAACTGGGCTTGCCTCTTAATCAAATCACTGCATTATTGTAACTCAAAACTTTAACTTTTTCCGCTATTCTAGCCACGTTTAATTAACAAGCAATGTTTACCTGGAAAAATGAATTATGCTAGTAAAACCAAGAGCAATTTCCAAAAATCCTTTGGAATCTGCCCTTCTCCTCTTTCACTAGGTTGAATTCAAACTAATTCTGCAACTTTTTAGATTTTCATTCAACAACAACATAAAATTTCTAGCCAGGAATGATGTCTGCCTGACGTATAAATTGTGCTTCTACTAATGGGGCATAATTCCAAGTTTAGTACTTGATCTCTTTTGCATGCTTCAATTTAGCCCTTGGCCTTTCACTCTTGTCTATTTTAGTCCTCATACCATTTTTGCACACATTCTCTTCCAATTGTTCAATTTAGCCCTCATGTAAAAAACTTATTTGGCAATTGAGCCCTTATTTCACCAGTTGATCCACAAGTTCTTGCTCCCTTGCAATTCTATCCTCATCTTTTTTTTATTTCTTATAATTTAGCCCTCTGGCCTAATTTACAGCACAAAAGCTCATTTTTTCCATAGTTCTTCCCAGCATGTTCTATTCGTTGCAGTTTCAAGTGATATCATTTGCTTTTCTTACAACCACAGGCCTATGCAATGAAGGAGCATGACAATCCTCCCCACCTAAAAAAATTTGGTCCTCCAAATTTTCTTTTGCTTATTAATCAAGCAAAACTATATCCTTCAGTTTCATCAATATCTGCTTATGTGAGTTCTTCATGTTCAAGGTGAGTGTACAAAACATTCAGAATGTCCTCCTTTGCTTTGCTTGTTGAGATTCTCATACAATGATAAGCTTTGGGCTACTGTTATGTACTTTGCAGGGCGGCCTGTGCATCACTTTCTTTTCTTTTTGTGTACCATGTTTTTTTTTCATATATACCATGGCTGACAGCTCACTATGCCCTCTAATTTTCAAATTTCTCGCCCCAGAAAGTTATATATACTAGCTTAGACTTTCATGCAAATTTTCAGCTTTATTTGATGCTTCTAACTCAAAGTCAAAGAGTTAGTCAAACTACAGGTTTAGCACAGTTTCTGCCAACTTCTCTTTATAATGTCATCTTGCTTCCGATTTCTTGCTCTAGACAAATCTTCTTATCAGATTTCAATTGTTGACAAAATTGTTGAGGTAACAGACAAGTAACTATGAAAGTCAACAATTGGTCAACTTTCAGGTTCACCATTAATCCTGCTGTGTTTTCTATTGAAGCTATAGTTATTTTCTGTCGTGATGTAGCAATCATAGTCCTTAACTCAGATCTTCTAATCCACTCCCTTGAGTAGCATCTTTCCCATAATATTAGTTGTGTCAAATAGATCAGCTTATGACCCTCAAAACTCATGACGTTAAGCTCATGACGACTGAAATAAATTTCCTCTTCATTTTCATTGCAAGACTAACTTCCTTGTACCCCTATTGACATCAACAAGTTCCATTTTGGCTCTAGAACATGTCTGCAAAATTAAGCTCCAAAAAATTTTCCTAGCTCAAAGTCAACTTTGGTCAAACTTTGCCCATATGAAAATTTCAAGCAGCTTTAGCAGTTAATTCCTTTGATTTCAGGGGGTCATCTTGAGTTATACAACTCCAAATGCCTCAAAATTTCACATTCACCATCCTTTTATCACTTGAAACTTGGTTGCACTCCATAACTTCAACTTAGAAGTCATTTTTGAAGAATTTGAAGAATATCTTCCCTGTTGGTGCTTTTAATTGAAAACTTGAACTGATCATTGTTTTTCGAGTTCTAGTGCCTTAGACTACCTCAAACTTTGTAGACACTCTTCGATATCCATTTGGAAGTTGTTCAAACCTACAAGTTCTCATTTCAAGGCTTGTAACCTAGAGCTTGAAGCAACTCTACCCCCACCAGTAGTTTTATCAAAAAGATAGTGGATTTGGGTGTGGTCTCTGGTTGTAAATTTTGTCTCAAAATTTGTAGAAACCAACCTCTTAGTATAACAAACTGGTTTAAAACTAGACAATTCAACTTAGAAATTGTCTTCAAAGATTTTGAAGCAAATTTTCTTTCTGAGGGTTACACTAGTTTGCTATATGCGAAACCATATTCTTTTTGTCTTAAATCTAGTTTAAGGACATGAGTAAGTCCATTTTTGGAGTATAAAATTATCTGCAAAATTTTACCCCAAAATTTTCTTTTTTTCTCAGAGTCAAGTTGAGTCAAACCTACTCCAAGAAGTCACTTTTGCAAGTTCCAGTAGCTTGTAGCCTCCATTTCAATGGGTCTTACGAAGTTCCAGGGGTCCAAATAGCACAAGATTTGCAGCAACCATCCTTCAAATATTTAAGACTTGTTCCAGCTTTAGTCCCTAAATTTTGAAGCCTTCTTTTAAGAGTTTGATGCTTGCTTCGTTCTGCTGATTGGTTTAGCACAATCCTTGGTTTTAAAGGGTATCTTGAGTTGCAGTGTTCCAATTAACATCAAACATTCCATTCACCATATGTTTGGTATAATAAAATTTTCTTGGCCCCAAGACACCAATTTATAAGTCCTCTTCCAAAGGTTTGATGTGATTCCTCTTCTGCAGGTCATTTGAGCAATATCTTGAACTCAAAGAGCCTAACTGAGTTCCTACGCTCCAAATGCCACCAAAATTTGCAGTAAAATTCTTTTATACATATAAAATTTTTTCAAAGTAAGAAATCCAAAATTGGAGGCCATTTACCTAAAGTTTGAAGCAAAAAGGTCTCTACTGGCCACTTTTCCAGCATAACTTATACTTAAGTGATTTCTAAGTTGTGCTACCTCAATTCATTCAAATTTTTGTAGAAAAGTCCTAATTATACAGCTAAATGTAACTGCAAAATTTTAGCTCAAGACTTTATCCCAATCTTAAATTCAAATTTAAGTCAAAGTTACTCCAATAGGTAATCCTATATATGTTTCAGCTACTTGCATCTTCAGCTCAAAGGGTCATTTCGAGTTCTATTGCTCTAAATAGCAAAAATATTTGCAGGAAGCTCCACACAATCATATGATAGTTTTCTAAACTTGAAACTTCCCAGTTTAAACATAATCAATTTTAGCAGTAAGAGAAGTTTAAACACCTGCTTTTTATGAATTTATTAACTTCTATTTTTCTTATCCCATGCAAAGTTGCCAGCCAAGTTCCACTATCAAAATAAGACATCTTTGAACCCTAAAACCTCAGTTTAAAGATTTAAAGCCAGAATTTGGTGCCTAACCAATTCTGCTGGCCATAGTTTTCAAAACTTGCGTTTGTGAAGTGAATTTATGTTCTGCTACTCCAACTCGGATGAAACGTTGTAGGGAAATTATTTTAATCATAAGGGAATTGTTTCAGTCCCAAAAATCCAGTTTTAAAGCTTTCAACTCAAAGATTTAAGCATTTCTTTTTCTGTAGGTAGTCTTCTCAAAAAACTAGAACTTGAAATAGCTTTTTGAGTTCTAATGCCCTAAATTCAGTTAAAATTTCTAGAATTCATCTTTTGATCATATGTAACTTGTTCTAACCTTCAAACCCATGTTTACAAGTGATCCAATGCCTAAAGACTATAGGCAAACTTATTTTAGGCGTAGAATTAGGAAATAGATTTTAATTAGGGTTCTTTGCTATCTTATTCATTGTTGGGTTTATTTGTTTCCATTAATAGTTTAATTTTTTCCTTTTATATTTATTTTCTTTATGCTTCCCCCTCCTATAAATAGGGGAAACAAGACCTTTGGAGATAGTTTTTTGATTTTATTGAATTAATAGATTTCCCTTCTCCTGGTATTCTTCTTCACCTCCTCTTTTGTGTTCTCTCTTTGGTTCTAGTCCTATTTTCCCTACATCAAATTTGGTATTAGAGCCAAAATTCACACATCCTTCTTTTCTCATTGTGTTAAAAAATAAATAAATAAAACAAAAATAGAAAAAATTGGACAAACAACTAGTGGTGGAAAGAAATTGGGAAAGTTTCTTTGTCCCTTCTCGCCACTGCTTGAGAGCCTGTTAGGCGTCGACAACCATGTTAAAGCTACTGCTGGTGGTTATTCACAAGTGCAAGCCTACCGCCACTCTATCACTCATGCTATGGAGGCAAGTCTGCACCATCACAAATAGCAAAGACTGAAGTTGGCATCGAGATTTTAACCAGACAAAAGGAAAAATTGTTGGCTACTCCATATTTCTTTTTTGGCAGCAAAATACTAAATTATTTTAGGGAACAAAAAAGGTTAGCTTAAAAAAAAACCCTTTTTCTCCTACTTTGATTTTACAGTAGGTGATAACTCCTCTTTAAGTTGTTGAATATTTCACAGTTAGCTTTACTTATATTTCATTTTTAGGTAGTCAATCCTTTGTATAAGTTCAAGTTAAAAAAAATAAAAAATAAAATAAAAATCTTTTACAAGGGTTTTGTTTGTTTGCTCTTGCCTTTACAACTAGACACATTAGTAGCATTAAGTTTATTTACCTCTATGATTGTTGCATCATTGCTTGTTATTTTTTTAAAGTTATTTATTGCAATATTTTGTGAGATTTTTGCTTGCATATCATGGCTAACTGGGGTAGGAATAGCAACCATTCCCATGATTCAGACCATAATTATGAACCTAAAGCCACACATGAGAGGATGTCGAGTCTGGATGATAGGTTAATTAGGATAGAAGAAGTTATCAATCGACTTGCTACGACTGAGAAAGGAAAAAACCATGAACCGAAAGAAGACCAATCTATAAGGCAACCCATTTTTGCCCAAAACATTGATGACTCAATTCAAGCCTGGTTAGGTCAACAAACTCCCTTCGCACCGCTGAGAAACACTCGGCCTACTAGGGTATCTGAAAACCTTTTCCCAATTACAAGGGATAACTTTGCCACCCATGATCTAGACATGGAAAGCCCTAGGACATTCCTTCAGGATCAGGCTTATGACCAGGGTAATAGGTGGGCAAAACTTTAGGAACCCTCAGGAAGATTGGGGAGTTACTAGGATAGTAAAAATAGACATGCGATCCTATGATGGTAAGCTGCCAATGATTTCTTGGATTGGTTGGAAGAGTTAGAAGAATACTGTGATTGGTATCACATGACTGATATGGAGCAAATTCAGTTTGCTAAATTAAAGTTGGTAGGACCAACGAAGAAGTACTAGCATCGGGTTGAACAATCACGAGAAAACATGAATGAACCCCTAATTAGGCAGTGGACTATTATGAAACGAAAGTTAACTAAAAGTACCTTCCTACCTTTCATAGGAGACAACTGTATGACCAATTACTCAACCTTAAGCAAACTTCTATTGTGTCTAGTTATATGGAGAGATTTGATGAACTTATGTTACGAGTAGGGATCAATGAGGTTGAGTTCTAAACTGTGGCTAGGTTCGTGAATGTGTTGAAAAGAGATGTCAAGAAAGAGGTTGAGTTAAACATGCCTGACACTAGAGAGAAAGCTTATCAATGAGCATTAAGGCTAGATACCTATTTCAGATCTAAAGGTAAGGCACTGTACCAAGCTCCAGAACCTAGGTATGCCCCACTGAGACCTAATACCCAACCTTTGCTTAAAACTCCTCCACAAGAACTTAGAGGAACTTTACCTGCCACCCTTGATGGACCTCGTCACTCAAATATCGAATGCTACAACTGCCATGATAAGGGTCACTTTGTAGCCCAATGTCCTCATCGAGCCTTAGTAATTGACCAAGAACCCGATGATTAGCCCCTTGATGATGACCAAGTAGTCGACCCAATAGATTATTTTGGTGATGAAGGTGAACTTGATAGGTTACCCCTAGTTGAGAGACATTGTAATGTTATGAGGTGTGTGCTATTTACTGTGAAAGCTCCTATAAGCAGTAAGGATGATGATTGGAAGACAACTAGCATTTTTCACACTTTTATTAAGTGTGGTGAGTGTAGTTGTAAGCTAGTGATAGATGGGGGTAGTACCTGTTGTGTTTCGGGAGCCAAACAGCGCAGCGGAATTTAACCGAAACCCTCCAGGGTCCAAGTGAAACGGGGTAAACCGGGTGTTCGAAAATTTCATACCTAATTTTCGGTTGAGATCTCTCACTGAACTGTAGAGTCGAATCACAAAACCTGAACAGTTGACGTGTTCAGGCTCTCTATCGTATCCACACGAGCCTCTCGGGATCACCACGCTTCCACCACGTCCCGGCAGATGCGTTTCTCTTGCGCTCGCAGTGCTAGCTTGCGTCCTCCAAGGAATTGCAAGAGAAGAGTGCGGCTGTCCTTTTGGGAGGCTAGGGCAAGGAGACCTGCGAATTTCTCACTTAAAAGTTGTATTTATAGTGAGACTCAACTTCCAGGCCTAATGGGTTTCAAAGCCCTAATCCAATTAGGATTTAATATCGGGCTTAATAATGGCTAAACTCCTTGGCCCATTATTAATACGAAATTAAAGTGAAACCATAACCCAAATAATTAGCCCATGCACTCTAATGATCCAAATAGCTCTATGTGTGCGACCCAATAGGCTCTTGCCATGTTGGCAATGATCATAAATCACATTTATGATCATAAGCAATGAGCGGTGTCTAGCAACACATCATTGCTACCCAAGTGACAAGATTGTCGGTGAATCGACTAAACCTTTATGATCATCACCGATATATGCCATTGTCCCTTTGTCCAAGATATCAAGACTAAGCACGAGACATGGAATGTGTCACTCTCGTATAGCCCAATCTTTGGTTTCTTGATTACCGAGTAGACCAACTTAAACTGACGACATTGATATCATATATCAACTCATCGGAGCATGGCCATGCATTTTCTAAGTCTCACTCTATCAAGGGGCCCAAAGATATCACTCCCGTTACATAGGAGGGACAAATCCCATCTTGATCATACAAATCCCTCCGCATGATATGTGACATACCCAATGACCTCCTTCAAGTTCACTCAGTTACGAGCAACAAAGGAAAGTATCAAAGTATGTGACTCACATGTAGGGAACCTTGATGATCTTAGGTCGAAGGACTACATATACCATGATCACTATGAGAATCACTTATGACACTCATATAACGATCCATGAAGTGTTCTCATGGTGGGTCGGTCCAGTACACAAGTTTTCCAACTTGTACCCATATGTAGACTACATATCTCATATTAGTCTCCACATATGCTAGTCATTATGTATTATTGCACCCCGCTCCACAATAATACTAGACTAGGGACGTTTAAGAATATCATTATTCTAGGGTTACAATTATGTTTGTTACGTTACGCAGAAACAAAACAACAAACAAAATTGCTGGATTAATGCCTCAATAAAATATCATGACTCAATGTGCAAAAATACAATCATCTCATGATTGGCCTTTTTGGGCACAACACTAACAGTACCATGAATGTGATAGCTAAAGTAGCCAAAGCTCGTTTGAACCTTAAGGATGAACCACACCCTACACCATTTAGGATAGCTTGGATTGACAAACCACCCTTCCTGTCATCGAGAGATGTCATGTTCCTTTGCACATTGGGAATTATATGTAGGAGGTTTACTGTGATGTTTTACCTATGGATGTATCCCATTTTTTTCTTGGATGACCTTGGTAGTATGACCTAAATGTAACTCACAATGGTAGAGCCAACATCTAAAAATTATGGTATAAGGGTGGCAACATCATCCTTAATCACACTAGGCCGAACTACAAGGACGCTACATCCTAGTCAAGTCCAACTATAACAGCACCAAAAAAAGCCACAATCCAACTTCTAAATGGTAAGAATTTTGTGCAAGAGAGCCTAACAAGTGGGTATGTGTTTTGCTATAGTAGCAAGGGAGATCATGTCCTGTGGCTCAAACTCTTAACTGACACACCCAGCTGAGATCTCTAATCTTTTACATGAAGTTTTTGATATCATGCCTATTGAACTCTCGTTAAAACTACTGCCCATAAGGGAAGTTCAACATGCTATTGATTTAGTCCCAGGGTCTCAGTTACCTAATCATTCTCATTATAAGTTGAAGCCAAAGGACCGTGGAGAGTTAAACAGGCAAGTGAGCAAACTCTTAGGTAAGGGATTCATTAGGCATAGCCTTAGTCCTTACGCTGTCCCAGCCTTGTTAGCACCAAAGAGTGATGGTAGTTGGACAATGTGCACATATAGTAGGGCTATCAACAAATTCACCATTAAGTATAGGTTTCCTACACCTAGACTTGAGGACATGTTACACATGCTAGCTAGGTCTAAGTGGTACTCTAAGATAGACTTGCGTAGTGGCTACCACCAGATTAAGATTAGACCAGGAGATGCATGGAAAATTGATTTTAAGACCTTGGATGGTTTATATGAGTTGTTAGTTATGCCTTTCAGGTTGTCTAATGCACCCTATGCCACATGTCCTTCAACCATTCCTAGGCAAGTTTTTCATTGTTTACTTTGATGACATCTTAGTTTACAGCCAGTCTAGAGACAAACATGTTGGTCACTTACATCAACTTTTTGATACCTTCTGATAGTCTAAGTTGTATGTGAACCTTAAGAAATGTAGCTTTTTGCAAGATAAAGTGCTTTTCTTCTGTTTCATAGTGGGTGCACGGGGGATGAAAGCTGACCCTAGCAAAGTGAAAGTCGTTAGAGAGTGTACTAAACCTTCTACAATTTCAGATGTTCAAAGTTTCTTAGGTTTAGGAACTTTTTATAAGGGTTTCATTAAGGGTTTCAGCACTATCACTAAACCTATATCAGACTATGTTAGGAAGGGTGAATTTGAGTGGACCTTAGCCACCTCTAAGTCATTTCAGGAAATCAAGATGAGGTTGATTGAAGCACCCATGCTTTGGCATCCTAACTTCAGTAAGGTGTTTGAGGTATCTTGTGATGCCTCCAGGGTAGGGGTAGAAGGTGTTCTCAGTCAAAAGGGTCATCCTATAGCTTTCTTTAGTGAAAAGCTTTCTAAGCCTAAGCAGAGATACTCCACCTATCACAAGGAATTTTATGTTGTTGTCTTGTCCCTTATGTTATGGCCCTTCTAGTAGGAGGCGTAATTGAGGAAGGTAAAGTGTTTTAAATTAAGTTTAGAACCTTAATTTAAGTTTACATAGCATGAATAAAGAAGTTTAGCAAAGTTCACTAAGTTCTGAGAAAAATAAAGCAATAAACGAAGTTTAGGGGCAAAATGGTAATTTTGCATCCTGAATAGCCAGGACAACTCCCGAGTGTTTTATAATGAAGTTTTATAACTTAACTTTCAACCTTAACTCAAACTTAAAGAATAGACAAGAATTTAATCAAGAATGACTAAGTTACAAAGATGGGGGGCTTAATTGCATTAAACTTGAAACCTTGGTGACCTTGATGCTAAGTAAGGGTTTAAGAAGGGAAAGAGAAGGGGGAGGCTGCCATAACCACGTTTTCATCCTTCCCTCACTCATTTCTCTCTCAAATTAAGCTTGGCATCAAGTGATCTTGGTGTCAAGAGGTGCAATTCAAGGTGTATAAGCTTGGAGGAGCCAATTTCAAGCTTTAAACCATGATTTTGAAGCTTGGAAGGACGTTTTCCACATCCCTTATTTTTGAGCGAGGTAAGAAATGTGTTCTTGATTGAATTCATGTTTATTAGTTTAAAGCTTGGGTTTTGGTTAGAAAATGAAGTGTTAGTGATTAGTGCATTGTTTTTGGATTGGAATTGGTGTAGAACTTTGGTGAGCTTGGTTGGGTGAAAGGGAGCTTGATTCTTGTGTGTTACTTGGAGTTGAGGTAAGGGAGATATGTTTTCAAGTTCATTTAATGCCAATAGCTTGAGTTTGCTTGAAGAATTGGAGTAGTTTTAGCTATGGCATTAGTTAAAGGTTTTGGTTTAATTATGGTGGACTAGAGGAATTGGGAGGATTGGATTGATGTTACAAGACATCATAGCTTAGCTTGTGATAGTTGGTTATGTTCTATGCAACATGTTCTATGTGTGTATGAAATTTGGAGGCATTCCATGCATGTTTGGTATGTGTAGGAATCGTCCAAAGTTCATAGCAGCAAAATGTGCCAAATTTTACATTTCTGCAGATTGGCGACGCGTCGCCCATTACAGGTCGACCCCAGGGACGTGTCGCCAATCCAGTAAAATGTCACAGAATGTCCTCAACTGTGGCGACGTGTCACCACAGACAAAAATGGTGAATTTTTCACATGTTGCTAGCTTGATCCAAATGAGACCTAAGGGGGTTCTTAGCGTACCTAGGGGTCGAAGGATTCCGAGGGTACTCCAAGACTTCTGAATGTCCCACAAAATATAGAAGTTTCCTTGAGTTTTGTAGAGTTTTAAGGTTGCTTGTGCAACAAGCAAGGAAACTATGTTGCAAATGAGCATAATTAAGTACCACTAGCTCAGGTGAAAGGTTTAGAACCGTTGTCAACCTAGCCGCGCCGTAGCCACGAGGTGGCAAGGTGAAACCTTGTTCATCTAGTCTACAACAAAAGGTCTTATGGCCTAGTCTACAAAGTTCCACCATAATTCCCCTACATAACGATTATGGGAAGGCTACATGATTGCATCCAGTAAGCTTCGGCTTGCTAGGAGCGGGTTAGTGATTAGAATGCGCTAGGCACGGAGTGTTGCCTCGTGAGGAGGACTAGTTGATGAGAGGTCTTTATGGCCTAGTTATATGTGCATATAATAGACCCTCATACTGTGTGAGCTCACAACAAGTATACATATGTTCATCATATGTCCAGTCCTAGTAATTTTCTTGCAGGTACACTGAAGACCCTTACTGAGAATTGTCGAATTCTCACTCCCTAGTTATGTTATGCAGAGACTGAAGTTGCTGGACCGGGTAATCGTTGAGGATTATCATGGTAGTGTTCTTTTGTGTGTACAGGTACAGGATTTAAGAATCCTTGTGATTCTAGTCTACATGGGTATATTTAGTTGGCTTGTTGGTTAAGTACAGTACTAACTTAAGTCTTCCTTTGGCTGCAGAGCCTAGTAGCACTTGGCAAGGAATTTTAAGACTAGCCACTGGGACATATATCCAAGGTGGGAGTTAAGTCAAAGAGATCTCAGTAGAGGCTTGTATTTATACAGTACTTTTAGTTGCCTCCATAGTCTATGTTATAAGGAGTCCTTGACTCTAGGATTGCTCTTGGGTGAGGGCATTAGTCTACTTTATGTATGAATGTTCTCACGAGTTGTTATGTGTAGTAAATTCACACAAATGTTGATTTTGTATGCTTTGGCTATTTGTACTTATTTTTGTGTAGAAATTACTTGGCCAAGTTAATGTTTTATGGTTTTAATAGACCAAGTCAAAGCATGAAAAGCATGCATATTGCATATTCTAGGATAATCAACTAGTAGCATGGGATTTAATCCGCACACATACACAATTAGCCAATTGCAATCGATCATGAGACCAGCTCTCACAGGGCTTCCTGGGCAGGGGCCAAGAATGGCCGTGTCACCTTAGGTTTTGGAGATACTACCTTTTACCTCTTGAGTTTATGCTCTACTCTGACCATCAAGCTTTAGGGTACCTTAGTTCTCAAAATAAGCTTAACTTTCATCACACTAAGTGGTGTGCCTTTGTTACCACTATGAGTGCTTAAATACAGTGACCATATTTACTGTGTGAATTCCCAGGAGCTGTGCTTGTTTTGTAGGCCATCAGAACAATGCTCACTATATTACCTAAGAGGGCCCTCTTGGTCTTTATGCAAATTTATGTATATTGGTCTAACAATCACATGCATATTCAAATACAATTTCATCTTGAAGCAATGATTATGATAGTCAATTCATTATTCCTAGTCAATATGAGATTTGAGTAAAATCCTCAAGAGCATGTACAATCATATGCACACTTGGTACCATTGGTGATATTTCACGTGTTAAAAGTTTCACACCATGTCCAACTTAAATTATACCCTTGTTCCTTTATGCCCTAAAGGTCTTAAACCTTTTAACGCACTTGAACTTTTATAGGAAACAAACTTGAGGTATTAAATCCATACAAGTTTGCAATTATGGCTTTTATACTTAATCGGGTAAAATTGGCCATATGAACAGTATACAGCAAAATCAGCCAACTGTGACAGTTTATAAATCTGGCTATAGAGCACCAAATCTAGTGATTCAAAAGCCAAATTCTTCATCTTCCATTATTCTAAGTGTGATCAAAATTTCATAGCCAAACTCACTATGTACAGTAAGTTATGGCTCTTGGAGTACAGGGTACCAAATCTGTACACCTAATGACCATAATGCCCACACAAAATTTCGTAAAATTTGTACACTTCATTTTCAGGTGGAAAGCCAACATGGGTAGGTTCTTACATGTATTAAACACTTGGTAAAGTCATTCCCCAGAATTTAGAGGAATTCCATAGTCATTAAACATAATTTTATTTGGAACAGCCAATGAGTTACAAAATGGACAGAATTGAACATTCAACCTCAAACATCACTTTATTACTTCATATATCATCCATACACCATCCATAGTGTATTTACATGCATATATGCATTGTACATATGTCATAGCTTAGTTGGGTATGTACACTAGCTTCTTCGAGAGCCTTACAAACATAATGCACTCCAGATGTTGGGTTTTGGGAGCCAAACAGTGCAGCGAAATTTAACCGAAACCCTCCAGGATCCAAGTGAAATGGGGTAAACCGGGTGTTCAAAAATTTTCATACCTAATTTTTGGTTGAGATCTCTCACTCAACTGTAGAGTCGAATCACAAAACCTAAATAGTTGACGTGTTCAACCTCTCTATGGTATCCACACGAGCCTTTCGGGATCACCACGCTTCCACCATGTCCCGGTAGATGTGTTTCTCTTGCACTCGCAGTGCTAGCTTGCGTCCTCCAAGGAATTGTAAAAGAAAAGTGCGGCTGTCCTTTTGGGAGGCTAGGGCAAGAAGACCTGCGAATTTCTCACTAAAAGTTGTATTTATAGTGATACTCAACTTCTAGGCCTAATGGGTTTCAAAGCCCTACTCCAATTAGGCTTTAATTTCGGGCTTAATAATGGCTCAACTATTGGGCCCATTATTAATACGAAATTATTGTGAAACCAAAACCCAAATTATTAGCCCATGCACTCTAATGATCCAAATAGCTCTATGTGTGTGACCCAATAGGCTCTTACCACGTTGCCAATGATCATAAATCACATTTATGATCATAAGCAATGAGTGGTGTCTAGCAACACATCATTGCTACCCAAGTGACAAGATTGTCGAAGATTGGACTAAACCTTTATGATCATCACCGTTATATGCTATTGCCCCTTTGTCCAAGATATCAAGACTAAGCACGAGACATGGAATGTGTCACTCTTGTATAGCCCAATCTTTGGTTTCTTGATTACCGAGTAAACCAACTTAAACTGATGACAATGATATCGTATATCAACTCATCCAAGCATGGCCATTCATTTTCTAAGTCTCACACTATAAAAGGGCCCGAAGATATCACTCCCGTTACATAGGAGGGACAAATCCCGTCTTGATCATACAAATCCCTCCGCATGATATGTGACATACCCAATGACCTCCTTTAAGTTCACTCAATTATGAGCAACAAAGGAAAGTATCAAAGTATGTGACTCACATGTAGGGAACCTTGATGATCTTAGGTCGAAGTACTACATATACCATGATCACTAAGAGAATCAGTTATGACACTCATATAACGATCCATGTAGTGTTCTCATGGTGGGTCGGTCAAGCACACAAGTTCTCCAACTTGTACCCATATGTAGACTACATATCTCATATTAGTCTCCACATATGCTAGTCATTATGTATTATTGCAGCCTGCTCCACAATAATACTAGACTAGGGACATTTGAGAATATCATTATTCTAGGGTTACAATTATGTTTATTACGTTACGCAAAAACAAAACAACAAACATAATTTCTGGATTAATGCCTTAATAAAATATCATGACTCAATGTGCAAAAAATACAATTATGTCATGATTGGCTTTTTGGGCACAACACTAACACCAGAAACTTCAAAAGGCAGCTGCTGCATAAGGCAGAAAGTACCAACACTAAAATTAGCAAATTTACTCTAAAAATCATGAAAAACTCCAGTTTAATACTAGACATATTTAAGTTAATGTTCCTAAAATTTCACAGGAAAACTCAAACTAGAACTATTAGTTTGAACATTCTCTTTCCAGGTGTTTCTGAAAATGGACAGAAAGGGGAGTAAGCTCTTTCTAAAGAACTTAGTAAGGGCTTTCAATATAAAGTCTTCCATAACAACATACCACCTGAAATCCAAAGACATAAAAACATACAAAAACAACACATAGATGCAAATATGGTAACCATATGCACCAACAAACACAGCAACAAACACATGTAATGCTGGCAGCAATAACACATTAGGGTTAGTCCATAACCATTCAATAAAACAACAAGATATCACTTTAGTAACACTATGGCAGCCCTCCTCAAGCTTTTTCTTGGTTTTAGGAGTATTTTAGGTCATAGTACTAACTTGGGCTCTAGAAACCCTTCTTTCTTGCTGCCATCTTTAGGATGGTAACACTAAGGCTGAAACCTTACCATGCTTATTTCCCCTTAACCCATACTTGGTTCCTTGAGCTCTCTTCCAAGCATGGTCTTATCTTCATGGATTTTTTAAAATACAGTAAACAATCTAGAAAACTTTAGAAAACCCAAATAGAACCAAAATTAGGTTTTCTTGCACTCTTTGATGTCTTCTTTGCTTTCTCTTGCTTCCTTTTGTTTTCATAAGGTATCGTGGCTATGGAGGATGATGGAAGAGCTTAAGGAAGGTGTCTTAGCTACTGGAGGCTGAAATTTAAGAAAAATGGCAATGAAATGAAGATTTTTCTTCATTTATAAATCATTTTGACCAAGGTGGCATATATCCAAATTTTTTAAAATTTGGCCAACACTTGGACAGGCTATTTATAGCCATTTTGGCTGGGAAAATGACAGAATTTGGCCTCTTTTAACATTGTCAAAATATCATTTTGACTTTAGGCAAAAGTGTGGACACTTAAGCACCTTAGTTGGCATTATGCCATAATTGGTAAACTTTGCCTCTTTGAGCACTTTGGTCCCCAACAATGTCATTAATTCCTTCCATGTACTTTCTTCATAATTCCATCTATGTCCTTTTTTCATAATATCATCCACATCCTTTCCATAGCCATCTTTGGAAATTTTTGCAATTGAGTACCCAACCTTTGTAACCTTACAATTTAGTCCATAGGTTACTGGAAAATTAGGCGATGTGCTAATGCTTCCTTAAGGACCAATCTATGATTTTTTTCACCACTTAAGGGAGTGTATATTGGAAACTTTACACTTCAAAATTCATACATTATGGTGAAAATTAAAGCTTATAAGTTTAGATCTTTATGTTGTAATTTTCCCATTTTGTGAAGGTGGCAAGAGCCTTTCTAAGTGAATACAACTTTGTACTTAAAGCGTAAGATGGGTGTTGAAAGAAAGGTAGCTGATGAGCTTAGCATAATGATCGGCACCCTTCAAATGTTTAGTGTTAAGGTTTCATGGGTTGATAGGATGAAGGAAGACTACCAACTTTGTGTTGATTTTGGTGAAATCTACCAAGTTGTTAGTGGTGGGGATAGGAGGGAGTATAATGACTTCCTTATTTGGGATGGTTACTTATTCAGGGCTAATAAGTTGTGTGTTTCTCATACTTTATTAAAGATTTTCTAATTTGGGAGTTACATGCAGAAGGGTTGGCTGGACATTTTGGTAGGGATAAGACTATTTCACTAGTTGAGGATAGGTTTTATTGGCATTTGTTAAGGAAAGGCGTGGAGAGAATTGTGTTTAGATGTTAAACATGTCAATTAGCTAAGGCTAAAAAGAAGAGCACTAGGCTTTATACACCTCTTCCACTACCACACGTAACACAGCCGTCCCTGGCCTCTACCCAGGAAGCCTTGTGAGAGCTAGTCTCACGATGGTTGCAATTGGCTAGTTGTATATATGTGCGGATTAAAATCCCATGATACTAGTTGATTATCCTAGAATATGCAAGATGCATGCTCTTCATGCTTTGACTTGGATTAATAAAAACATAAAGCATTAAGTTGGCCAAGTAATTTCTATAGAAAATAAGTACAAATAGCCAAAGCATACAAAATCAACATTTATCTGAATTTACTACACATAACAACTCGTGGGAGCATTCATACATAAAGTAGACTAATGCCCTCACCCAAGAGCAACCCTAGAGTCTTGGATATGCATCTTAGTGGTGATCTAAAAAATCCCTTTGTCTAAGTGCTACTAGGCACTGCAGCCAAAAGAATCCTCTAGTTAGTACTGTTACTTGACCAACAAACCATCTAAGTTACCCATGTAGACTAGAATCACAAGGATTCTCAAGTACAATACCTGTGCACAAAAAGCCACTACCGCAATAACCCTCAACGGTTATCCGATCCAACAACTTCTGAATCTGCACAACATAACTAGGGAGTGAGAACATAACATTCTCAGTAAGGGGTCTTTAGTGTACCTGGAAGAGAATTACTAAGGACACCACATATGATAACATATGTAACCTACTGTGAGCTCATACAGCCTGAGGGTCTAATATATGCATATATTTAGGTCCCTTGAGACCTCTTCTCATCCTTGTCCTTAAACTACAAGGCATTGCCTTGCTTACTGGCAGGCTGTGCTTGCCAGCCTAACTAGTGATAAATCACTAGTTGAACCTCTCCCTTAGTATGTTATGTAGGGGAATTATGGTGGGACTATTGTAGACTAGGTCATTTAGACCTTGTAGACTAGGTGCACTAAGGTTTCACCTTGCAACCTCATGGCTATGACACGGCTAGGTCACCAAGGGTTCTAAACCTTTCACCCGAGCTAATGGTACTTAGTTATGCTGATTTGCAACTAGTTTCCTTGCTTATGGCTCAAGCAACCATAAAATCTTTCAAACCTTAAGGAAACGCTGAAGTCTTAAGGGACTTTTGGAAGTCTCGAAGTACCCCTGGCATACTTAGGCCCTAAGGCACCCTAAGAACCTCCTTAGGTCTCACCTCGATCTCCTTAGCAAAATGTGAAAAATTTTACTATCTTGCCTGTGGCGACCTATCGCCGCAATTGGTAATGTTTGGACCATATTTGCACAATTGGCGATGCATCACGATTTGGTGCACGAAATTGGCGACACATCGCTAATCTGTGAATCTGCAGAGTTGGCACGCATTTTACTGCTATGAACTTTGGACACTTAGCAAACATAGTAAACATGCTTGGGAAGCCTCCAAATTTTACACACACATAGATCATGTTCCATAGAACATAACCAACTATCACAAGCCAATCTATAATGTCTCGTAACATCATCCAAATCCTCTCAACCCTCATAGTCCACCACAATTCAACCAAATCCTTTAACTAATGCTATTGCTAGAATCACTCAAATTCTTCAAGCAAACTCATGTCAATAGCATTAATTGGTCTTCAAGTCATAACTCCCTTATCTCAATTTCAAGCAACAAGCAAGAATCAACCTCTTTTCCAATCAACTAAGCTCACCAAAGTATCACCTACGTTCCAAACAAAAACATAGACACCAATGATCAAAACCTTGCTTACTAACCCAAACCCAAGCTCCAAACTAACCAAATAAGATGAATTCTCTCAAGAACACATTGGTGACCTCGTATCAAAAATAGGGGATGTGAGAAAACACACTTCCAAGCTCCAAACCATGGTTTAATGCTTGAAATGAGCTCCTCTTAGCTTATATACTCTTGATAGCTCTTCTTGGCACCAAGAAATCTTGATTTCAAGGTTGAATTGAGAGAAAAATGAGAGTGAGAAGGTTGGAAACGAGATTATGGCAGCCATAGCCTCACTTTCCCCTTCTTAAACCCTTACTTAAACTCCAAGCCACCAAAGTATTAAGCTTAATTCAATTAAACCCCCATCTTTTGGTACTTAGTTATTCTTGATTAAATTCTTGTTTATTTCTTCCATGATTGGGTTAAGGTTGAAAGTTAAGTTATAAAAACTCATTTTAAACACTTGAGACCACGCCCAGCTATTTAGGATGCAAAATTACCATTTTACTCCTAAACCTCATTTAGTGCCTTATCTTCCTCGGAACTTAGTGAACTTTGCTAAACTTCTCTATTCTTGCTATGTAAACTTGAAATTAGGTTCCAAACTTCATTTAGAACACTTTACCTCCTTCAGGAGTGCCTATTACTAGGAGGTCCATAACAACACACCCATTGGAAAGATTTGAGCATGGTTTTTGTGTTAGGATTACCTCAGACTACTCGTGGTCATGATTCCATCCTAGTTATGGTTGATAGATTTTCCAAAATGGCTCATTTCATTCCCTGTAGTAAACAAAATGATGCATCCCATATTGCTAAGTTGTTCTTTAGAGAGGTAGTTAAGTTACATGGTTTACCAGGTTCCATAGTGTTTGATAAAGATGTCAAATTTGTGAGCTATTTTTGGAAGACCCTCTGGAAATTGTGTCGTACCAACTTGCTTTTCTACTTCGCGTTTCACCCAAAAACTGATGGCCAAATAGAGGTTGTCAGTCATAGTCTTGGGGACATGCTTAGATGTATTATTGGTGAAAAACAAGGTACATTGGATTTGTTGTTGTCTAATGTCGAGTGTCATGCCCCACACAAGCGCTAGCCCAAGCCCAAGTGTACCTATCGCTAACGCACAGTGCTCTCACAGGACATTGGAACCCATATGCCTTATGTGCATTTCAAGAGGACTTAGTTATGTGTCTATTTCTATGCTGGGTGTGCTACTAGGCACCCACCAGGACACATGCTAGGCACATGCCAAGGACACTAACAGGGCATTGGGGCACGCCCCAAGGAGCATACCAGCTTGACCCTATCACTAACTTGCACTACAAGGCAAGGCCTAAAATCTAATTTTATTTTCCAAGTGTTGTGTTCTTGTGCATATCAATTGTGCATACAAGATGCATGACATCCAAGATACTTATTCTCAAGTTTTGAAACTCATTTTCACATGTAAGGAGGTTAACTATGTTGGGTTTTGGGAGCCAAACAAGTGCAACGGAATATAACCGAAACCCTTTAGGATCCAAGCGAAACGAGGTAAACTAGGTGTACAAAATTTTCATACCTAATTTGGTTGAGATCTTCCACCCAACTATTGAGTCAAATCACAAAACTTTAATAGTTGATATGTTCAATCTCTCTATCGTATCCACATGAGCCCTTCGGAATCACCACACCTCCACTACGTCCCAACAGATGGGTTTCTCTTGCGCCCACAGTGCTAGCTTGTGTCCTCCAAGGAATGGCAAGATAAGAGGGCAGTTGGTTTTCAGAACCCTTATGATTTTATCCTTTTGGGAGGCTAGAGCAAGAGCTTTGAAATTCTCACTATATGATGTATTTATAGTGAGACTCAACTTCCAAGCTAATGCCCTTCCGCATCTTCATTGTGCAACATGATGAGCCTGAGGCAGGGACTTCTGGTGAGGGAACGCCTGGATGAGAAGTCTCCGGTGGGAAGAGGGCTGCAAGGACTCAGAATAGCAAGGGTCAGGAGTTCCCCGGAGTATTTTCCGGGGGAGGAGCCTCCGACGTGCAAGTCAGTGTTTGGAAATGGAGAATAAGTAAGGAGTGGAGAGATTTTTCCCTTGGAGTCGGATCCTGCTGCCTGGGGCGTCTCCCGAATATTTATAGGGAGGTGTACAGGAGAAGTCCGTTTGCCACAGCCGACCCAGATCGTGACACGTGTTCGGTCAGATGTGGTTCGTACCTTCGGGAGTGGGGGCCTCCAACCGACCACAGGCCGTCTGGTCAGAAGCCTAGCTCGTACGAGGTGGCGTGTTAGGGTGTGTCCGAGGGTGGCGTGTCGGGGACTTTATGAGGGCGGTGTGTTAGGGGCTCCTCAGCCTTTTTGTCGTATGTCCACATGGCCTTTTCGGGGGACTGAACTCCTTTGGAGTTCAGAGCTCATTTGGGCAGGTGAGCTCCTTTGGAGGGAAGTCCCTTGAGGCACCTTTAGTTGGGCTCTCCCGAGGTCAGGCGCGGGTACCTGATGATGGCACTTCATGAGCACGCTCTGAGGGTGGCCCGAGGAGCATCCGAAGGTGGTTTTGGACACGGGAGGTTGGCGCGAGGTCAACCTCAGGAAGGGCGCTAACCTCTTCTGACCGAAGTTGGTCCCATGGGTTTTCTGAGGGTAGCGCATATCCGGCTTGTCCGAGGGTGTTGAGGCCCTCTTTTTGTCGGGGTTTTGTTGTGTGTGTTTAAACCGGAGGTGGTGCGCTGGCCAGGGGAGGCACGCACACGCGAGGTCCTTCATGGGGCGATAGCCCTCCGACTATCACATCCCTCCCGCACCCCCTTCCCCCCCCCCCCCCCCCCCCCCGGAAAATCGAAGATGTTTCTTCGGTTTAGGGAGTTTCGGGAGCCTTTTTGTGGCAAGCAACGCTTGATCTTGTCACCATGATGGGCTTCCATCCGAAGTCTCTTTCTTCCCAGGAGGGAACTCCGGCGAGCTTAGGTGTTCTACCGAGGTAATTCCTTTGGGCTTTGAGTGGTGTCCCTAGCTCTTCTGCCGAGGTCATCGTCTGAGGTGCGTACTTCCACTGACCTTTCTGTCAATGAATCATTTTTTCTTCCCATTACGTACGGGCACGTTACTTCAGATAGGGTTATGTAGGCCTGCTAGTTGTCAGGGTCATGCCCTCGTTTCTCGTGTTGGCTTACACATGGCAGTTGATGAGTGGTGAACGGTTACGTCGGTTACATTAATTGCGTCTCTTCACCTTCGAGGAATAATAATGACGACGTTTTGCTTGCCCCCTTCGGGCTATATAAACCCCTCTTTCCTTAGACCTTCACACTCTTTTCCTTTGTTCTTATCTGCTCCAAATCTCCCTCTCGTCTCTTTTCTCCTTCCGGCAGCGGTTCTAGCGGCGAAGTGATTTGCGGCAACCCTTCACAACGGCATCCAGGAATCCAGATTTTGGCAAAACCTTCGGTGGGTGTTTCTTTCCAAAGTTCTTCCTTCCTTCCGAAGTCGTTTGTTCCAAAGTTTTGTTTGTTCGAAGTCCTTCGGTTCTCTTTCTTTAGTTTTTCTGAAGTTACCTCTCTTCTATTTAAGAAATGTCGAACCTGGCTCCCTCTGATGTCCGTCCATCCTATTCCCGAGAGTTTTCTCCCCCTTGAGTCTCATCCATGCTGCACTACTTCAGAGAAAATGATGAAGTGGGTGGCGAAATTCTATCTCCCTACTTATGCCGTCCTGAGATTACCTACCTCAGGCACGTACGGTTACATGGCCCATTCTAATGAGATCACTGTTTACCGAAACCAACTAAAGGCCGGTCTTCGGTATCCTCCCCCATGAATGGTGTGTGAGTTCTGCAGGTTTCATGGGATTGCCGTGAACCAGCTTCCTCCAAACTTTTATTCTTATTTCAATGCCTTTCTTTGCATGTGTTGGGTCTTTAAGATAAAGCCCCATTTTCTTTTCTTCATGCAATATTACAAGCTACACCCAGTCTCGAAGGGTGGTTTCTACTTCTTGCTTCCCAGAGGATCTGGGAGCAAGAAGTTCACTTTTACCTTCGGGATGAAGGACAGCTAGTGGGGGTGGCAAAAAAGTTCTTTTTCCTGTCAGTTCTCGAAAGATGGAGCTACGTTCCGACCAGATGGACTTCGGGGGTGTTGAAGACTGACGTTGTTGACCCTTAGAAGCTGCTGAGCTCTGCGTTGGCTATGGAGTTTGACGAGCTCGACCGACGCATTTGGGCCGTTGCGGATTGGGACCTCGAGGTCCCTCCGCGCTCCTTATACCCCTTTCCCATTAAGTGGGACGTTATGTCCAAAGAGGTCCATCGAGAATTTAGGGTAATCCATGAGTACAAGTTTGACTTGAACCTGCCAATACCTGTTCTCCCAGGAAAGAAGGCATGGTTGGTGACGCTTGTCACAACTCACTCAGGCCCTGGCCTATAAGTTTCTAAATTAACTCACAAGCCCGAATCCAAAATTAAGTTTATAGCATTCGGCCAAGCAAATCATGGCAACATTAAGTCTTATTTTCTTAAGTTGAGAGGCCTGGGAGGTGGCCCAGGTGGCTTTAAAACAAGTCCAACAAATACTTGCAACAAAGGCAAAGCCCAATACCACTAACTTGCACAACAAGCAAGGTTTTAGTTGATTACTTGCATAACAAGCAAGGCAACACTTAAAGGGGTTTTAAGTGCATAAATGGTGTGCAATCAAGTGTACTACTTATATGACAATAAAAGGCCCATAGAAGGTATTTTTGGTTGAAAGCCTAATGCAAAATGCACATGATCTTCTCGGCCTACAGAGTTACTCATGGAGGTTCATAAAACTTAGCCACTAAAGTCCATACTTAATCACATAAAAGTGCCAAACCTTGGCCCATAACAACCACATATAAATACAAGCTCAAAACCATCCATAAGTCCATACATAACTTGGCATCCAAGATCCACAAAACCAACAACAAACTAGGTATCCAAGACTACACATATGTACAATCCAAAAAGGTAGTCTACCTAGCATCTAACTTGGCTATACATGCCAAGCATCCATAAGTAGTTCATGCCAAGTTACATACAAACCGAGACCATTAATGGTCAAACAGAAATTTGAGAATTCCATACAAAAGTACACACTTCAACACCAACCCAATTGCCTGATTCATTGTCATGAAAGCAAATACTATGATCAGAGCCAAAGTCCAAGTATCCATAGCTTTCCTAGACAAGTCTCCAACTACAGCCTGCATACTTATCACATAAGTCTCGGCCAACCAAAAATATAAGACTTGCAATGTACTAGAACTAATAGGCCAAGCACACATTGGCACATACCTTGTTAAACAAGCAACAAGCACTAAACACAAGTACAGAACAAACTAGTGCTACTCAGGCCGAATGTCTTTGCCTGAAAATAAAAGGATGGGCAGTGAGTAAAACTCAGTAGAATTCACCTCCATATAAACAACTCAATCATGAGTCTATTTAGTTAAGCTCAGTATTCACTCAAAGCATAACCTCACATTAGCTTAGCTCAACTTGCAAAACAGACACAAGGACAAAGAAAACCAAGCATATACATATACATGATAAATATTCACAATATCCTGAATTTGGTTAGCAAGCACATGGAAAGCACCAAAGCACACAAGAACACACACACACTCCACATTTTTGCTCTCGGCCCAAATAGACATTCATGTACCCATGTGCACATTGCACACAACACACCATCAAACAATCCACTTCCACTTAGAGCTCCAAACGGCTAAGTAAATAGGCCACATTTACTTGCATTTCTAGTACATGTACAATAGTTAATTAGCTAATCAACAATTCAACCGAGTGAAAACTCAATAGCCCATCAAGCAACTAAGGTCATTTGGCAAATTTTAACCATCACTTAGTCACTCTAAACACTTGAACCATGGTAATTCACCAAGCAATATCAATTGTTAGTGAATGCTACCTCAATTGCTCTCTGTCACAACCAAGCTTCAAATGCCCAAGTGTTCCTCAATCACAATGCCTACCATAACAACACATAGGCATCAACAACACATACTCATGGACTAACTACCATGATTTCTATGAAGAACACTACCTGGAACTCCAGGTCCCTTCTCCTTTTCAGGTTTGCATAAGCTTGTTGCCTATCATTTGCAGTGTTGATCCTGACTTGGATCAGCTTAATCTTCTCAGTAGTTTCCTTAATAATGTCTGGCCCTAATTCTAACTTGTCTTCTGGATGATGCCAGCAGTGAGGAGTAACACATCTCCTGCCATATAAGGCCTCATAAGGAGCCATTCCTATCACTGAATGATAGCCATTATTATAGGAAAACTCTATCAATGGGAGATGCACATCCCATTCACCCTGGAAGTCAATTACACAACATCTCAACATGTCTTCCAGAGTTTGTATAGTTCTTTCTGTTTGTCCATCAGTCTGAGGATGGTAGGCAGAACTAAACTTGAGCTTAGTGCCCAATGCCTGATGTAGGGATTTCCAAAACCTAGAGACAAATCTAGGATCCCTGTCTGATATTATATCATCAGGTATTCCATGTAATCTTACTATTTCTCTTATAAAAAGTTATGCCAATTTGTCCAAAGAATCGGTAAGATTCATGGGAAGAAAATGGGCTACCTTGGTCAATTTATCCACAATGACCCAAATGGCATTATGCCTCCTCCTTGTCAGTGGCATACCCACTATAAAATCCATAGAGATGGATCCCCATTTTCTCTCAGGTATGGGTAAGCTCCGTACCTTTCCCCCTGGTCTCTGGTGCTCTACCTTCACTTGTTGGCATGTTTCACAACTAGCCACAAGTGTATTAATATCCCTTCTCATATAAGGCCACCAAAAATGTGTTATGAGAGTATGGTACATCTTTGTGGCCCCTGGGTGCATACCCAGCTTACTAGAGTGAGCTTCCTCCAGTATTTGAATTCTTAGGTTGTCCTTTTCAGGCACGTACAACCTATTTTGGAAATGTAACACTCCTTGCTTAAAGGAAAAACCTTGGAATTGTTCTCCCTTATTCTTGCCAGAAATTAATTATAGCTTTTTATCACCAGCTTGAGCTTCCTTAACAAGCTCTTTCCACTCTGGAGTAATAGTGAGTACTTGTAACTGCTCACTTTCTTTAATTAGCCATTGGCTTACCAGGTGAGTGATACTCAGGCTTTCGGCCTTAGGTTCAATCTCACGACCTTTGAGTATTCTAGTATAATTTCTACTCAAAGCATCTACCACTACATTGTCTTTTCCAGCCGTGTATTCAATTACACAGTCAAAATCTTTCAAATATTCCAACCACCTTCTTTGTCTCATGTTCAACTCCTTTTGAGTGAAAAGGTACTTGAGACTTTTGTGGTCTGTAAATACTTGGAATCTATTACCAAGAAGATAGTGCCTTAATTGCTTAAGAGCAAATACCACTGCTGCCAATTCCAGATCATGAACTGGATATTTCTTTTCATGTGGTCTCAATTGTCTAGACCCAAAAGCAATTGCTTGCTTTTCTTGCATCAAAACATAGCCTAGTCCTACATGAGAGGCATCTGTAAACACCTCATATTCCTTTTCAGGGTCAGGCAGGACTAGTACAGGAGCTGTAGTCAGCCTCCTCTTTAGTTCTTGAAAACTTTCCTCACACTGGGTTTCCCAGACAAATTTCTGGTTCTTTCTGGTTAACTGAGTCATAGGAGCTGCTAAAATAGAAAACTTTGGTACAAATCTTCTATAATAGCCAGCTAACCCCAGGAAGCTTCTGACTTCCTTTACACTTTGGGGCTGCTTCCAATCAAGGATTGATCTTACCTTTTCAGGATCTACAGTCAATCCTTGATCATTTATTATATGACCCAAAAATCCAATTTCTTTTGTCCAAAATTTGCATTTACTCAGCTTTCCATAAAGCTGATGTTCTTGGAGCAAGCCAAGCACTACTTTAAGGTGTTCTTTGTGAGTTTCTTCATCCTTGGAGTATACCAAGATATCATCAATAAACACCACCACAAAGTGATCTAGGTATGCCCTGAACACCCTCTGCATTAAGTCCATAAAGAATGCAGGTGCATTAGTGAGCCCAAATGGCATCACTGTGTACTCAAAATGTCCATACCTAGTCCTGAAAGCAGTCTTAGGTATGTCTTCTTCCTTTACTCGTAGCTGGAAAATATCCAGACCTCAAATCAATTTTGGAGAACAGTTTTGCTTCTTTTAATTGACCAAACAAATCCTCTATCCTTGGAAGAGGATACTTATTCTTTATGGTCAATGCATTTAGTTTTCTGTAATCTATACAGAGCCTAAGGGTTCCATCCTTCTTTTTCACAAATAGCACAGGTGCTCCCCAAGGAGACACACTGGGTCTAATGAACCCTTTTTCTAGTAGTTCATCCAACTGCTTCCTGAGTTCTACCATCTCAGGCACTACCATCCTATAAGGAGCAGTAGATACTGGTGCTGCTCCTGGTACCAGCTTAATTTCAAATTCCACCTCTCTCAAGGGTGGCAAACCAGGTAAGTCTGTTGGAAAGACCCCTGGGAAATCTTGAACTACAGGTATTTTCCTCTGTTCTTCTGATGCTTTCTGTTCATTAAATCCCAGGTACTCCTGTTCACTTTCTGGAGTTATAATTTCCAGCACTTTTAAGTGGCAGTCAATAGCCAACTCTAAGGGCTTATTCAAATCATATACTATTCCACCAGGCAATAATAATTGTCTGGCCTGACAATCAATAATGACTCGATTCTCTTCTATCCAGTTCATGCCTAAAATCACATCATAGCCATGTGTCTCTAACACCATGAGATTGGTTCTCAGTTTCAGCTTGCCTATCTGTAGCTCACAGTTTTCAGCCATGTAATAAGCAAACAAGACCTCATTGCCAGCAGTTTTCACAAAGTACATGTTGGTCATATATTTTACTTCTAGATTCATGGCCTTAACCAAGCTATTAGATACTACAGACAATGAAGCTCCAGTATCAAACAGAACAGATACTAACTGGCCATTAAGGTAAATTGTACCTTTTAAGGCCCTTCTGCTAGTCTTTTGCTGACTAGTCTCGTTCTCAGACTCTGGTGTTTCTTGTTCTCTCCTGGAAGATTCCAGTTGAAACTGTTGGGTTTCGGGAGCCAAACAGCGCAGCGGAATTTAACCGAAACCCTCCAGGATCCAAGTGAAACGGGGTAAACCGGGTGTTCGAAAATTTCATACCTAATTTTCGGTTGAGATCTCTCACTCAACTGTAGAGTCGAATCACAAAACCTAAACAGTTGACGTGTTCAGGCTCTCTATGGTATCCACACGAGCCTCTCGGGATCACCATGCTTCCACCACGTCCCGGCAGATGCGTTTCTCTTGCGCTCGCAGTGCTAGCTTGCGTCCTCCAAGGAATTGCAAGAGAAGAGTGCAGCTGTCCTTTTGGGAGGCTAGGGCAAGGAGACCCCGCGAATTTCTCACTTAAAAGTTGTATTTATAGTGAGACTCAACTTCCAGGCCTAATGGGTTTCAAAGCCCTAATCCAATTAGGTTTTAATTTCGGGCTTAATAATGGCTCAACTCCTTGACCCATTATTAATACGAAATTAAAGTGAAACCATAACCCAAATAATTAGCCCATGCACTTTAATGATCCAAATAGCTCTATGTGTGCGACCCAATAAGCTCTTGCCATGTTGGCAATGATCATAAATCACATTTATGATCATAAGCAATGAGCGGTGTCTAGCAACACATCATTGCTACCCAAGGGACAAGATTGTCGGTGAATCGACTAAACCTTTATGATCATCACCGATATATGCCATTGTCCCTTTGTCCAAGATATCAAGACTAAGCACGAGACATGGAATGTGTCACTCTCGTATAGCCCAATCTTTTGGTTTCTTGA
This sequence comes from Aquilaria yunnanensis, assembly GCA_039654915.1. Taxonomy (NCBI): domain Eukaryota; kingdom Viridiplantae; phylum Streptophyta; class Magnoliopsida; order Malvales; family Thymelaeaceae; genus Aquilaria; species Aquilaria yunnanensis. Next base: position 49,254,763 of record CM077594.1, read on the forward strand.
TTACCGAGTAGACCAAATTAAACTGACGACATTGATATCATATATCAACTCATCGGAGCATGGCCATGCATTTTCTAAGTCTCACTCTATCAAGGGGCCCAAAGATATCACTCCCGTTACATAGGAGGGACAAATCCCATCTTGATCATACAAATCCCTCCGCATGATATGTGACATACCCAATGACCTCCTTCAAGTTCACTCAGTTACGAGCAACAAAAGAAAGTATCAAAGTATGTGACTCACATGTAGGGAACCTTGATGATCTTAGGTCGAAGGACTACATATATCATGATCACTATGAGAATCACTTATGACACTCATATAACGATCCATGAAGTGTTCTCATGGTGGGTCGGTCCAGTACACAAGTTCTCCACCTTGTACCCATATGTAGACTACATATATCATATTAGTCTCCACATATGCTAGTCATGATGTATTATTGCAACCCGCTCCACAATAATACTAGACTAGGGACGTTTAAGAATATCATTATTCTAGGGTTACAATTATGTTTATTACGTTACGCAGAAACAAAACAACAAACAAAATTGCTGGATTAATGCCTCAATAAAATATCATGACTCAATGTGCAAAAATACAATCATCTCATGATTGGCTTTTTGGGCACAATACTAACAGAAACACCCTTCCTGGAAGTGTACCAGGCCTTCTCTACTCCTGAGGTACTCTGGGTGCTGGCCTCCCAACCTGGGCTGTCCCCTGAGTCCTCAGTTGGGGCATAGGCATTTGCCCCCTAGGTCCTCTGGGAGTAAAATTTGCCAGCCACTTCTTGCCACTTTCACCCCTCTTTGGGCAATCCCTCACCTAGTGGTCTGGGGCTCCATACTTGTGGCACCCTGTGGAAGCTTTATAACATGGCTTATTGCCATGAAACTTTCCACATGTGCTGCACTGACGACCATACTGTTGGGGCTGTAGTCCTCTTTCCTTCTTGTTTTCTTTCCTGCTCCCACCTGCATCTTTCTCATCTCTCGGCCTTTGTGATATTTGTCCTTTCTTTATTCCACTTCCACATCCAGGCCCACTTTTGAATTGTTCCTGGAATTCCTGCTCCAGAGCCAGTGCACTCTACATGACTGCGTAGTAGTCTCTAGCTCCAATTGCTCTGAGGATTTGTCTCAGCTCAAGTCTTAGACCCCTAATGAACCTCTTGGTTCTCAGCTCCTCCTGTCCTTCATACTGTGGAGCATATCTGATTAAACTATTGAACCTCTGCTTATACTCTAGCACACTAAGGTTCCCCTGCTCCAATTGGTCAAATTCAACTTGCTTTTGGTCTTTCTGTGCCTCACTAACATTCTGCTGACGAAAGACCCTAAGAAAATCAGCCCACCTCATAGACCTCCTCCTGTCTGGATGTCTCCTTTGGTTCCTCTCCTGATAGCTCCTTTGTACTGCCCTCCACCAGAGTTCAGCATTTCCTTCTAGCCTGAAAGTGGCTAGCAGTACTCTCTGTGCGGAAGTGACCTCCATCCTCTCCAATACCTTCTCTATCTGATATACCCAGAACTCTGCCTCCTCTGGGTCACATCCTCGTCTGAAGACTGGAGGTTTCAGTGCCAGGAACCCCTCCAACTGGCCCTCCTTTAGTCCCCCTTTGCTGTGCCTTCTCCCACTCTCCTCTCTGCTATTGGATTTACCCCTGGATGATCTACTTGATCTGCTCCCCATTGTGGTCTCCTCAGTAGAGGGTTCAGTCCCTTTGGAGCATATATATGCATCTCTCTCCTTAATGTCTGGGCTGTCATCCTCCTCTTCCTCTTCAATTCTAGGCTCCTGCCTCACCTCAGACCTCATCCTTCTGGCCCTTGGGTGTCTCCTTTCCTCATCTGCTTCTTCCTCTTCTTGATTACCTCCAGCCCTGCAAGACTGGTCATAACCCACTGGCTCTTTGCCAGGCCTCCTTCTTCTCCTCCTACTCCCCTTTGCCTCTACTGGTTCTATTTCTTCCTGATTCTGGGCATGGCCTCTAGCCAAGGATTGCATTCCCAGCACAAGTTGAGCCACAGTGGCATGTAGTGACTCCATCATCACTTCCATTCTCTCCTGCCTGTCTCTACTAGGTCCAGGTGCTTGGTACCTGGTAGTGGGCTCTTCGACCACATTATATTCCACTTCTTTAGCCTGAGTTTCAGGAACATTTTCCTGCAATCCCTCTACATGATGGGCTGCAGTGCCTTCTACTTGCCTCAGGGAATCCCCGTCCCTACCTCTAGTCCTCATCCTGCACTTTTAATTGCAGATATTCACATATGTCCAAAATAATACAAGTCTTATATAAGTTAGACCTAAAAGAGACATTGTCTAGGCTAAGCTCTGATCATAATATCAAACAGGCTCTGATACCAAACAAAGCCTGTCACACCTCACTCAGGCCCTAGCCTATAAGTTTCTAAATTAACTCACAAGCCCGACTCCAAAATTAAGTTTCTAGCATTCGGCCAAGCAAATCATGGCAACATTAAGTCTTATTTTCTTAAGTTGAGAGGCCTGGGAGGTGGCCCAAGTGGCTTTAAAACAAGTTCAACAAATACTTGCAGCAAAGGCAAAGCCCAATACCACTAACTTGCACAACAAGCAAGGTTTTAATTGATTACTTACATAACAAGCAAGGCAACACTTAAAGGGGTTTTAACTGCATAAATGGTGTGCAATCAAGTGTACTGCTTATATGACAATAAAAGGCCCACAGAAGGTATTTTTGTTTGAAAACCCATTGCAAAATGCACGTGATCTTCTCGGCCTACAGAGTTACTCATGGAGGTTCATAAAACTTAGCCACTAAAGTCCATACTTAATCACATAAAAGTGCCAAACCTTGGCCCATAACAACCACATATAAATACAAGCTCAAAACCATCCATAAGTCCATACATAACTTGGCATCCAAGATCCACAAAACCAACAACAAACTAGGTATCCAAGACTACACATATGTACAATCCAAAAAGGTAGTCTACCTAGCATCTAACATGGCTATACATGCCAAGCATCCATAAGTAGTTCATGCCAAGTTACATACAAACCGAGACCATTAATGGTCAAACAGAACTTTGAGAATTCCATACAAAAGTACACACTGCAACACCAACCCAATTGCCTGATTCATTGTCATGAAAGCAAATACTATGATCAGAGCCAAAGTCCAAGTATCCATAGCTTTCCTAGACAAGTCTCCAACTACAGCCTGCATACTTATCACATAAGTCTCGGCCAACCAAAAATATAAGACTTGCAATGTACTAGAACTAATAGGCCAAGCACACATTGGCACATACCTTGTTAAACAAGCAACAAGCACTAAACACAAGTACAGAACAAACTAGTGCTACTCAGGCCGAATGTCTTTGCCTGAATATAAAAGGATGGGCAGTGAGTAAAACTCAGTAGAATTCACCTCCATATAAACAACTCAATCATGAGTCTATTTAGGTAAGCTGAGTATTCACTCAAAGCTTAACCTCCCATTAGCTTAGCTCAACCTACAAAACAGACACAAGGACAAAGAAAACCAAGCATATACATATACATGATAAATATTCACAATATCCTGAATTTGGTTAGCAAGCACATGGAAAGCACCAAAGCACACAAGAACATAAACACACCACATTTTTGCTCTCGGCCCAAATAGACATACATGTACCCATGTGCACATTGGACACAACACACCATCAAATAATCCACTTCCACTTAGAGCTCCAAACTGCTAAGTAAATAGGCCACATTTACTTGAATTTCCAGTACATGTACTTTAGTTAATTAGCTAATCAACAATTCAACCGAGTGAAAACTCAATAGCCCATCAAGCAACTAAGGTCATTTGGCAAATTTTAACCATCACTTAGTCACTCTAAACACTTGAACCATGGTAATTCACCAAGCAATATCAAGTGTTAGTGAATGCTACCTCAATTGCTCTCGGTCACAACCAAGCTTCAAATGCCCAAGTGTTCCTCAATCACAATGCCTACCATAACAAGACATAGGCATCAACAACACAGACTGATGGACTAACTACCATGATTTCTATGAAGAACACTACAATATACAAGCTTAAGCTCTTGGTCACAATGCCCAATTCCACATATTTGTGTTATCCGTCAAACTAACTCATTATATGATCATCTAATCATCAATGAACATCACTCATGGCATCATTACCATGTAACCAAGTGAAGAACACTCAAGTACACTAATCCATGCTCTCGGCCATAATGCCCATTTTTACACTCTAATGTTCTTCATCAATCTAATCCAACACATGCTCATCCAAGCATCATTAAACCTTAACCATGGTACAATTACCATGTAATAATGTGACGAACATGAAATTACCTTCACATTGAACTTTCAGCCAACATAACAACTTGCACACTTTGATGTTCCTCACTCCAAATAGCCTAGCACAAGATCAAATAGGCAACAATAACACTTAGCCATGGATTAATTTCCATGGAAACGAAGAAGAACATAAAGTTATGTCACCCAACACTCTCGGCCAATAACGGACTTGCAATCCACCATAACACATGATCAAGTAACTCAATCCAACATCAATTGAGCACTTAAATCCCTTGTTCATGGAAGAAATACCATGGAAATCAAGGAAACACGAAAATACCTTGGAATCCTAGCTTGATTTGGCTCGGCCCTTCAACAAAACTCAAGAACAAAGCTTGATTCCAAGTAATCCAAGGCCGAAACAAGCATTCCAAGCTTAAATCCTTCAAGTGCTCTCAAGATTTGCTTGATTTCAAGACTAATTTCTAAGGAAGAGCTCAAGAACACTCTTGGCCAAATGATAGCAAGGAAGCCCAAAAATGAACCAAATGGCCTTTAACTAGTTTCGGCCGAAAGACTATGTGAAATGGTTAGCCAAATGCTAACTTTTGCCTTCCAATTCTTTGCATGAGACAATGTAGTCTTTAAGTTCTCAAGTTCACAAAGCCGCCACTAAAACTTGTGTCCAAGTTGACATTTAGGTCACTTCATGGCTTACAATGCCATGCACACATCAAACACAAGTACCAAGGTGTCATAATTTGCTTGTATAACCGGCCATGTAACTAGCATAAAGACTAGTTAGTTTAACCAAATGACTAGTGAATAGTTCTTTAGTGGTCGACAAGACTTGACTAGCAATCATTGTTGTCCACCAAATTTGGTCTAGTCTTGTACTAGTCACCCATAAATCTTGCTTGGCCGAAATGATTAACTTAAAGTTGATAGTTTTAATTGTACCACTCATTCAAGTGTACAATTTGAACCATTTTCTCTGTTTGCTGTCTGTTTTGTTCCATAGTCTAGTCTCTATGTGCAGTTCAGCCTTGAAAATCTTCAGCTTTACACATAGACCACTGTACTAGTTCTCCTCATCCTTCCTTTATGCTTTTCTTTGTTTTCCTTTTTTTTTGTTGGCCTAAGCCAAGTACTTAGCAGGTACCTAACAATGCTTCTTCGGGCTGAGATCTCATACGAGGCTTTTGCCGAGAGTAAGTTATCTCCCAGGTTTTGCTGCCTATATTCTTTTTGGACTTACACTGATGTTTTTTCCTTTTGTAGAGATAGGTGATCAATTTGCCGAGTTCTATAAATCCCTTTTTCTCGGTCATGCTGAGAAGGGGGAGTAGACACGGAGGAAGGTGCCTGTAAAGAGGAAGAAGACTAGTAGGGGGTCGTCAAAGGAAAAAAAAGCCAAAGCAGACGTCCTTCCCCCTCCCCCCAAAAATGTCGTAGAGGTGCAGAACCAGTCACTTGCCCAGTCTCTTGCCCACGCCGACCCACCTTCGGATCCCGCCCTTCTCGAGGCGCCTTTGAGTCTGGGTACCGCAAATGAGACTTCGGTCGAAGGTACTTCGGCTCTGGAGCTCGAGGAGAGCCAGAGAAGGAAGGGCAAAAATATTCTCGGTGAAGTCCGTGGGATGGACGAGGTCGAGGATGCCATCACCGAGGTGATGGCCGGGGGCCTCATCGTTTAGAGTCATGGTGACTGGTGGAGAGACTTCTGGGAGGAAGAACGCCTGGAGGATGGTTCGCCCATGAGAGAGTGCCTGAAAGTCCAGAAATAAAGGGTTAGGAGGCCCCCGGATGTGTTTCCGGGGGGGGAGCCTCCGACGCCCAAGTCAGTGGTGGCTGAGAAAGGCAGAGGAAATAGCACAAAGGGGCTGAAGAGTCTCGCCTGGTGATTTTCTCAGAGTCTGGGAGTCAGACCTCTTGCCAACCAGCCTCCTGCCAAGTATTTATTTCCTGGTATTTATAGGAGTGCCTAGCCCGTTCAGATCGCAACACGTGTTCGGTCGGATGTTCCCTGAGTTTTTGGGCGTAGGGGACAGATAGCTGGTAGTAGGTTGCCTTGAGCCTTGTGCTGAGATGGGCCATGATGTGATTTTGATGGCGTCAGTGTGTCAGAGTGCCTATTGAGGCGGCTTTATGACGTCTGTGAAAGGACGTGTCAGAGGCTTCCTTAAATGCTTCCTTAAATGCTCCTGCCGTACTCCCGAGGTCCCTGGGCGAGGTCGTCCTTTGGTACGGACGGTGCCTCTTCGGGAAACACGCCCTTAGTTCGGGGGATCCCAGCTTCAGGGAGTTCCGCCTTCGGGGAGATCATATTCGGCCCGCAATAGCTGGTGCCTCTTTTCCAAAGGCGATCTGTTCACAACCTTGGGGGGGCTAGTAGTATCCTCAAGTTTCCTGGCGTGCCGGGCTCGGAGCTCTTCGGCTATCTCCCGAGGTGTATGGTCTCACCTTTTCTCGGGTAGCGCCAGTTTCTTCTGGCCATTCTTCTGGCAGGGAGTTCGGCCAGATAGAGGTGATAGACTTTGGCTATCACGAGGTTCCACCAAGTTCGTTCCTTAGCCGTCTGTCTATGAATTTTGTTGTTTTTGGAATCTACGATTTTATAGACGAAGGGCTAAGGGATGTCGTACTAATGGAACTTTAGCGTGATCTTGCAGAGGAGGTGATACCTGCTCCTTGGGTGGAGCCTCATGCCCAGAAGAGGGCCCTTCGGGATAGCCATATCCCGAAGGACAAGGTACCAAGGGAGCCCTTTTGGTCTTTCACGGAGGACATGAACTTGTTCTCTGAGGATAGCTAGTTGATGGCTCCCCAAATGGCGAAGGGTGTGCTGACAAACGCCACCTTTCAATCGCTCATCACCGAATGCCCAAACGAGGAGATCCTTGCGGTGACGATGAGCGAACACGCCGCCCAGGTAGATTTCTTCTTTCTTTCTTTGGGGACTTAGAAAAAATTTTCTTCTAAGTTTTTGTTGCCCTCTGACTCTTACTCGGGGCTTTCTTTTCTGCAGCTCTTGGCGTACAGTGGATATTTCTGAGCATGGGCTGGAAAGCAGACTAAGGCTCGTTCTCGGTCCGAGAATTCACTGAGGAGGGCAAGGGAATTCTGTTCCAAATACGCCCTCAAGTATAGTGAATTGGACAAAATTGCCAAGGAGGAGGTGGAGAATCTTCGGGCCGAGCTTCGGGAGAGTAAGAAGGAGCTTCTTCTTGACTTTTCAGCCAAGGTTGAGGACCTCAGCACAAAGTGTGCCGTTCTCTCTTCAGAAAATGAAGTCCTTCGGAAGGAAAAGGCAGATGACGCTGAAAACCTTACGAAGGCGCTTGCTTTGAACGCCGATCTCCAAGCCGAGGTCGATCTGTTGAGGAAGATAACCAATATGAAGAAGAAGAAGAAGCTCGAGAGGGAGGTTGCTAAGCTTACTTTCGAACTAGCGACTCTGAGTGCCGAGAAAGACTAGGTCGACCAGATGAGGAAACTGTCTTTCCAAGATGGTTTTTGTCTGGCTCGTCATCAAGTCCTTTCTCGGCACCCCGAGCTCAACCTCTCCTTCCTGGCCACTTTGGATTTTCCGAAAGAGCCCAGGTGGATGTGGTCGAACTTGGAGTATCTCAACCTCCCGCCTGTTGCGCCTCTACGTTCCGATGCTCCCATTTAAGAAAAAGATGCCAACGCCGAGGAGGTAGCGGACGCCCAGGCTCAGCAATAGGCTTTTTCCTTCTTCTTTTTTTTCTTGTAATCTGCTCTCTTGTACCACTGCCTCCGAGCTTTGAATGAAAGAATTTTTTCAAAGGTTTGGCTAAGTTTCCGCTCTTTTCTTTGATCACCATCCTTTGGGATCTTGTATGATTTTATGTGTGCATCTTCATCAAACATCGACGTTCGAAATCGTGCCTTCGGGTGGCTTCGTATTGTTCCTCTTTTAGCAAAATTTTTCCAATACGTAAACCATTTTCACTTTTCTAAACATATTACGCCGAGCCTTAGGCTTCGCTAGGAGCCCTTTCCAGCAACGTGATCACATTCGTATGCTTTTGTTTATTGGCGATTTCGGAGAGAAGTAATCACAAGCTTTTCTTCAGAAAAAATGTCTAAGTGTAGAATTTTTTCAAAGAATCTGGATGCCAAGTGTTTCTCAACTCTACTCCTTCAGCGTCGCCTAATTTATAGACCCCTAGGTGGATCTTGTCGAGGACCAGATAAGTCCCATCCCAGTTTGCCCGAAGTACCCCATCTGATGGCCTTCGAGGCTCGAATTCAGCCTTTTGGAGGACGAGGTCCCCTTTCTTGATTCCTTTTCTCTTAACGTGCGAGTTAGTAGCATCAGCTACTCTTTGTTGAAAAGCCTTCCTCCTGAGTTCAGCCATTTCCTAGTGTTCTTCGGCGAGATCTAATTTTTCCCTCAAGCCAAGGTTGTTTCCATCTTCGTCGAACACCTGTATTCTTACTGAAGGCTGTATGACCTCAATAGGAATAATGGCATCTGTACCGAACACGAGCGAGAAAGGAGTTTCTCCTATGGCCCTTTGGGGAGTTGCACGATAGCTCCATAGTACATTTGGGAGTTCCCTGGCCATTTCCCCTTTGCCCCTTTTAGCCTTTTCTTCAGACCGTCTTTTATTGTCCTATTGGATACCTTGACTTGCCCATTACTTTAGGGATGGGCTACCGGGGCGAAGTGTAGTTTTATGCCGAGGTTAGTCATGAATTCTTGAAACCCTTTATCGATGAACTGGGTACCATTGTCGGCCACTATTGCCCTTGGTATGCCAAATCGACATATGATTTTCTTCCAGATGAACTTTTGGGTATCCTTCACCAAGATCGATGTGAAAGATTCTGCTTCGATCCACTTAGTGAAGTAGTCTACTGCAACTATGTAGAACTTCACTCCCCCGGGGGCGCTTGGGAGAGGTCCGATGAGGTCAATACCCCACATGGTGAAGGGGCAAGGGTAATTTGCCGAAGTCATCTTCTCCGAGGGTAACCTCTGGATGTTGGTGTGTCTTTGACAATTGTCACGGTTTCGAACAAATTGCCTTGCATCCTTTCTTATGGTAGGCCAAAAGTAACCTTTGTGAAGTAGTTGTCACACCTCACTCAGGCCCTGGCCCATAAGTTCCAAGGTTTAACTCCCAAACCCACTTTAACACTAAAGACTTCAATTCGGCCAAAAAAGCAATGGAAACCTTAAGTCTTATTTTCTTAAGGTGAGAAGCCTGAGAGGTGGCCCAGCAGGCTTTTAAACAAACCCAACAGTTACTTGCAGCAAAGGCAAGGCCCAATACCACTATCTTGCACAACAAGCAAGGCTTTAATTGATTACTTGCATCTCAAGCAAGGCAACACTTAATGGAGATTTAAGTGCATAATTGGTGTGCAATCATGTGTGCTACTTATATGACAACCAAAAAGCCACATTATTGGTTTAGATTTTGAAGACCACAAGTTACTATGCACATGATGCTCTCGGCCAACTCACAAGCATATAGTAGTGCACCACATTTCCATAAGTTTAGGCTCATAACTATTCACATAAAAATGTCAACATTGGCCCAAAACATTCAACATCCCAGTACAAGCATACTGCCATGCATAAGTCATACATAACTTGGCATTCAAACCCAACAAAACGAACACAAGTCTAGGCATCAAGGACTACATACATGTACACAAAAGAGTAGTCTACTTAGTGGCCAACATGGCTACATGCCATGAATCCCAAGCTAAACATGCCAAGTTATTACATACCAAGACCACTAATGGTCAAACATAACCTTGAGTATGCCATACAAGAGTACACACTGCAACACCAACCCAATTGCCTGGTTAATTGTCATGAAAATAAATACTATGATCAGAGCCAAAGTCCAAGTACCCATAGCATTCCTAGACAAGTCTCCAACTATAGCCTGCAAACTTAGCTCATAAGCCTCGGCCAACCATACATATAAGACTTGTAATGAACCTAAAACGATAAGCCAAGCACACATTGGCACATACCTTGGAAACTAAGTGATGCGAACCCCGATGGTATAAAGACCATGAAATGCACCCAAGATGTTTTTCAAGCTCCACAAGACATCAAAGAGACTGGGTTTGAAGACCCCCACCCCTAATCAACCTGTGACTAGAAACGAGAAGTATAGAACTCCAAGAACACAAGCACACTTGTGCACCAAGGCAGTCCACAAAGAACCAAAGAGAAAACCTCTCCAAAGAGCAATATTATTTCGAAATTTTTCTGTATATTTACATCTAGAATATGTGCCTTTATATAGGCCTAAACTAGGGTTAAAAGCTGGGCAAAATTCGCAGCCTAAATCCCTTAGGAATCCTAGATACAAAGACATAGGAAATCCTAGTCAAATTAGGACTCTAATCCCTAGTTTGAACAAGTTTAATGAATGCAGCGTATGCCACTTGTCCAAAATGATTTAAAAATATTCCATAGCCTAAATAACTTCCTAAATCATGTAAATAATTAGGAAAATAAAATAAGATACGTTACAGCACAAGATTGGGCATAAAAACCCAAAATAGTCTTCTCAGGTGGTTCCTGCTTGTGTCTTCAACTTCAAGCTGCAATTCGAACTTCATGCAGCCATGATTTCTCAAAATGTAAAACATGAAAGTTGTAGATCTCTTTCTCGGCTTCGAAACCACACTTGAATCACACAAAATGGACTTCTAAATCCAAAGATATGCCCAAAATACTGAAACTGCTTCTGAACCAGCGATAACTCGCAAATCGTGACTTTGAAGCTAAATTGGACCTCCTTAACGTGCAAACTGGGTTTGATGGTCTGAATATGATTTGTAGCTTCAGATGTTATATTTCCAGTGAATCAAGAATTACTCAATTCTGATCTGTTTAGTTCAAGATATGATTTTTCTACCAGAACATCACCAATCTGTCAACATCCGAGCTTGAAGTGTACTAGTGAGCTCCTTAGCCTTTTTCCTTGTCAATGGTCCACTAGAAACTTTCAGTGGGTCCTTGCCTTCCTTGGTTGTGCCTTCTTTGATCGTATCAGCTCCCCCCTCCTTAGAAGGATTCGTCCTCGAATCAAAACCTGCATTAGAAAAGGGAATTGAATCAATAACAATGAAATAATCAACACATAAGCACTTACCTTTCACATATGAACCAATAGCATGGAATGCTTGTGTATGGAGCTTTGATCTTGTGAAAAACCTGAACCAATATCCAAATGCAATGATACCTCCTGGGTCAAAGACAAAGCTTGAAACAATTAGCACAAAAAATCTGAATGTTTGCACAATTTTCATCTTAACTCTAGGCATCACTTTCATTGCCTTTACCATCTCAAAAACATTATTCTCACAACTAGAAAAAATGTAGGAATAATTTAGCTTAGGGATACTGTATGCACTCAAAACAAATGTACCTAAACTCACACAAGTGTTATGGTTATGAGAAACACAAGTTATGCATGTCAAAACAATAGTTTGCATAGGCCATTCAACCAAACAAGAATTGAACACAATGTCGCCTAAACTAATAACCAAACTAGGATGTATGAATTTCACAAAAATCCTAAGCATTTTGAATGAGACAAGAACAAACTTATTTTTGTATGTGTATGCACCACAGTGCATGGAATTTGAAAATGGGGTGTGACACAAAACAAAAGACTCAACACATCTCCTTAAAAGGCTGAATTTAAATCCAGAATTTTCACTCAAAATAAAAAATTTCAAGTTTGGACAGAAAGCAAAAATATCAAGACTCAAAAGTTTGTGTAATGCATGTGTCATGACAAAAAGATACTTGCTGTAAATTAAAGATTGACACACAAAAATGGGCTGAACATGAATGAAAATCAAAGAAGTATGAAATGCATGGGTAACAACCAATTTATGCATGCAAAATTCCAAAGAAGTAGATTTAACTTGAGACAAAACAAAACAATGTGACATGGATGCAAAGCAAACAAAATCAAAAACCAAAGACACCAAAACTTTAGAGAAACTCATGGAATTCAAAATATGATTTGACAAAACCAAAGAATTAGAAGGCTTAAAACCATATTTTGTCAAATTTCCATGCTTACTTCCTTCTCTTAATCTAGTTTCATGAAAACCATTTGTCAAAATAACATTGCAAGAAAACACACATTGTTTGAGATTTTCATGCAAAACTACATCAAATCTAGGTGTTAGGAAGAAATACATTACAGTGGATGGACTTAGTCTCCAAGTATCCTCCTTTGGAACCACAAAATTTTCACCTTTGCACTTAATGGCTTCGATTGGAGTTGCATTAATTTCATCCCTTGATTCTTGTAGCTCATCTCCAATTAAGTCCTGAAAAGAAGACCACACAACAAGAGAAGAAGACTCCATTATGTTAGATGAAAGTATGGCTTCTCTGTAGGTCATTCTCTCTTCACTCGGCTTGGGTTCATTACATTCTTGTCTTCTCTCAACTTCGCACTCAATTTCTTCTCTCGGGAACTCTCCACTCTTCTTCCCCTCATGTTCACTCTTCTCACTTAATCTCTCAGTTGTTCTCTCAACTTTCCCCTCATCACTCTTGCCCTTAACTTTCCCCTCTTTTTCTTTTCTCTCAACCTCACTTTGAAGTTTTCTTTGATCCTCCAAAACTTGTTGTGGTGAAAGTAGAACAAGCATGATTGACTTTTCTTGTTGCGGCCGAGACAAGTCTCCTTTTGTGGCCTCCATGTTTGGCTTGGGCACTTCTCTCACATCCTTGGTCCATGCTCCTCTCCATGTGGAAATTCCTCCTTGACACATCTTGCATGCCTTGGACCTTTTGATGATCCTCTTGGCCTTGGTGGCATAATAAAGCAAATCCTCCATGTTCAAATAAGGTGCCATTTCCACTTTGTTGGCAATCTCAGGATTGAGACCATTAATGAATCTAGCAATGGTGGTCTCCTCATCCTCCATGATGTTGGCTCGGGTCAAGGTTATCTCCAAGTCTTTGTGGTAGTCCTCCACACTCCTTTGGCCTTGCACTAGCTTTTGAAGCTTTAAGCGTTGATCTCTATAGTAGGAGCTAGGCACAAATCTCCTCCTCATTAAGGCTTTAAGGGCTCTCCATGTATGTATGGGCTCCTCCTCATTCCTTCTCGTAGAAGTAACATCCTGATTCCACCATACAAGAGCATAATTAGTGAACTTTATGGTAGCCAATTTAACCTTCTCTTTCTCGGAGTAATGTTGGCAATCAAACACCATCTCAATCTTTTGTTCCCACTCCCAATATGCATCGGGATCACTCCTCCCTTGGAAGGATGGAATGGTAAACTTGATGGAGTTGAGATTGTTGTCCTCTCTTGGCTCACACCTCCTTAGAAAGCCATGGTCATGCCAAACTCTTTCTTCCTCCTCGGGTTCTTCTCTCCTTGGTCCTCTCCTTGGTTGCAAGATGGGATTTGGTTTCCTTGGCAACCTCAAATCAATGTCTTCAATCCTCCCTACAAGTTTATTGAGAGTTTCTTGAAATTCTCTCATGGTAGGCTCCTTATTGTGTCTCACTTTCATCCTCCTATCCTCCTGGCCCTCCACACTCCTGAAAATAACAAAGATCCTCACAAACACTCACCTCACGTGTTTCACTCAAAATATGAACACTCAAAACACTCAATTTGTTAGTGAGATATTGCTTATTCAAAGAGTTCTCCAAATTTCTAAGAAAACTATCCTCAAAGCACACAAGAAAACTTGAATTTTTGAAGAACTATTTTGACTCCAAAAGAGGTGGGCTAAACAAGCTTTAAATGACTCTAGGTAGCTCTTGCAATTGATGATCACAAGAACCACAAAGAAAGCTTTTTGGTTTAAAAACAATGGGATAGGTTTTGGGGCGCAAAACTTTCAACACTTTGAGAAAACTTCTTTTTTTGCAAGCTCTTTTCTTTTCTTTTCTTTGCTCTTTCTTTTTCTTTTCTTTTCCTTCCTTTTTTTTTTCCTCCTTTTTTTTTTTTGCTTGCTGTTTTGATGCTAACCAAACGTTCTCCTTGAAACTCCTTGCTGCCAAAGACAAAAAGTTAGAATTCTTTTCGACAAGACAAGAAAACTAGTGAAATTGGCACAATTTGAAGCAACTTTTTGATACCGAAAATTCCTAAACTTGGATCCGTCTTTTTTTTGAAGTTTTCTGGACTCTAAGATGCTGGAAGCAATGAAAACAAAAGAGATTAATATGGCTGGACACGAAACAGAAAGATAAGAATTAGACAAGAACAAACGAATTGAAACCGAGAATACTAGGTGACACGGATTGACTTCTTTTTGTTGTTTTTGTGATTTTCGGACTTGAACAAGGATGGAACAAAAAGGACAGACCTGGAACAAGAAGAAAACAGATTAAAACAGAGAATTAAAACATGAATTTACTGAACAGAATTGAAAGAAAACCAAAGAGAAACAAGAACACAAAGATATGTCCTTCAATGGAACTTGTGGCTCTGATACCAACTGATGCGAACCCCGATGGTATAAAGACCATGAAACGTGCCCAAGATGTTTTTCAAGCTCCATAAGACATCAAAGAGACTGGGTTTGAAGACCCCCACCCCTAATCAACCTGTGACTAGAAACGAGAAGTATAGAACTCCAAGAACACAAGCACACTTGTGCACCAAGGCAGTCCACAAAGAACCAAAGAGAAAACCTCTCCAAAGAGCAACATTATTTCGAAATTTTTCTGTGTCTTTACATCCAGAATATGTGCCTTTATATAGCCCTAAACTAGGGTTAAAATCTAGGCAAAATTCGCAGCCTAAATCCCTTAGGAATCCTAGATACAAAGACATAGGAAATCCTAGTCAAATTAGGACTCTAATCCCTAGTTTGAACAAGTTTAATGAATGCAGCGTATGCCACTTGTCCAAAACGATTTAAAAATATTCCATAGCCTAAATAACTTCCTAAATCATGTAAATAATTAGGAAAATAAAATAAGATACGTTACAGCACAAGATTGGGCATAAAAACCCAAAATAGTCTTCTCAGGTGGTTCCTGCTTGTGTCTTCAACTTCAAGCTGCAATTCGAACTTCATGCAGCCATGATTTCTCAAAATGTAAAACATGAAAGTTGTAGATCTCTTTCTCGGCTTCGAAACCACACTTGAATCACACAAAATGGACTTCTAAATCCAAAGATATGCCCAAAATACTGCAACTACTTCTGAACCAGCGATAACTCGCAAATCGTGACTTTGAAGCTAAATTGGACCTCCTTAACGTGCAAACTGGGTTTGATGGTCTGAATATGATTTGTAGCTTCAGATGTTATATTTCCAGTGAATCAAGAATTACTCAATTCTGATCTGTTTAGCTCAAGATATGATTTTTCTACCAGAACATCACCAATCTGTCAACATCCGAGCTTGAAGTGCACTAGTGAGCTCCTTAGCCTTTTTCCTTGTCAATGGTCCACTAGAAACTTTCAGTGGGTCCTTGCCTTCCTTGTTTGTGCCTTCTTTGATCGTATCACTAAGCAAATTAGTGTAAAACACAAGCAACAAGCAAGCTAGCACTACTCAGGCCGAACGTCCTTGCCTGAAATAAAAGGATGGGCAGTGAGTATAACTCAGTAGGATTCACTTAGGTATATTCAACTCTAAAAAGAGTCTATTTAGTTAAGCTGAGTATTCACTCAAAGCTTAACCTCCCATTAGCAAGCTTTACCTGCAAAACAAACACAAGACAAAGAAACCAAGCATATACATATACAAGATAATTAACCATAGAAATAATCCATAGGTGGGGTTAGCAAGCACATGGAAACACAAAAGCACACAAGTACACACACACACTCCACATGTTTTCTCTCGGCCATAATGAACCATACATGTACCCATGTGCACAATGCACACAATTCACCATCAAACAACTTACTTCCACATAGAGCTCCAAAATGTCAAGCAAACAGGCCACATTTACTTGCATTTCTAGTACATGTACACTAGTCGATTAGCTACTCAACAATTCAACCAAGTATAAACTTTAAAGCCCATCAAGCAACTAAGGTCATTTGGAAAATTTTAACCATCACTTAGCCACTCTAAATGACACGATCCCCGTGCCCCTGCCCGGGATACCCTGTGAGCGTTTGTCTCACGGTGGATTGTAATTGGCTAGCTGGTTATGTGTGTGGATTAAATCCAATGCTACTAGTTGATTAACCTAGAAATGCAATATGTATGCACTTATGCTTTGACTTGGTTTATTAAAACCATAAAACATTTAATCATTTAGACATTTAGCCGGCTAAGTAAAATTCTATATAAATAAATACAAAATGCCAAAGCATATCAAAATCAACCTTTGAGTGATTAACTACACATACACCGCTCGTGAAAACATTTATACATAAGTAACTAATGCTCTCACCCAGAGAACAATCCCCTGAGTCAAGGACTCTTTATAACATAAATACCGGAGGCAAAATAAAGTACTGTATCAAAATACAAGACTTTGCTGAGATCTTTTACCCTAGCTCCCACTTTGGACTCCTGTCCCAGTGGCGAGTCTCACAAGTACTGTGCCAAGTGCTACTAGGCTCTGCAGCCAAAGGAAGAAGCAAGTTAGTACCACAACCTGACCAACAGACCAATTAAACACTTAAGCAGGCTAGAAACTTAAAGTTTCTCAACTACCGTACCTTTACAGACAAAAAGGTACTACCGTGATAATCCTCAATGATTATCCGGTCCTGCTACTCCAGACTCTGCATAACAAACAGGGAGTGAGAATTCAACATTCTCAGTAAGGGTCTTCGATGTACCTGCAAGAAAAATTACTAGGACTCTGGCTGCGAGCTCACACAGCATGAGGGTACTAGTCATATATATATATACTAGGCCGGTAGACCTCTCCTCAAGTAGTCCTCTGTATCAGGCCAAGTGCAATCACTTAGCAACCTGACACATATACAGGCCAAGCGCAATCACTTAGCAACCTGACATATAGGCCAAGCGCTATCACTTAGCAACCTATCATATGGCTCAAGGGCGAACCTTAGCAAGCCTCATTCAAACATAGAACCTCTCACCTAGTTGTTATGCAGGGGAATTTATGATGGGACTTGTAGACTAGGCCGCAGGGCCTCTTTGATGTAAACTAGATGAACAAGGTTTCGCCTCGTGGCCTCGTGGCTCCGGCACGGCTAGGCCGACGAGGGTTCTAAACCTCTCACCTGAGCTATTGATAGCTAATTAAGTTCAATTGCAACATTTGTTTCTTTACTTGTTGCCTAAGCAACTTACTTACCTCAAACAGTTCAAGAAAACTCATACTTCCGGTGGGACTTTCGGAAGTCTCGGAGTACCATCGGGATCCTCGGACCCTTAGGCACGTTCCGAACCTTCCGTAGTCTCGGTCGGATCAACGCAGCAAAAAGTCAAACCCCCCATTTTCTTGTGTTGGCGCCGCGTCGCCAAAGGCAAAAAGGATTGGCGACGCGTCGCCAACGAGCAGACGCTCTGTGAAGAAAAATTGAATTGGCGACGCGTCGCCAATTTTCGGGCCAATTGGCGCCGCGTCGCCAATTCTGCAGAAATGCAGAATTTGGCCGATTGCTGCTACGAACTTTGGCAACCAAATACATATAGCAAACATGCATCAAAAGTTACCAAATTTCATACACATGAAGTACATGTTGCAAGGAACAAAACCAACTATCAAAGCCAAACTATGATGCATTAGAAGCATCAAACCAATCCTTCGAACATAGCTAGTCCATCATAATTCCCAAAAACGTTTCTTCACACCAAACCCAAAAATTACTCAACTTTCTCAATCCATTTCAATCCAAAAGCAATCCAACAACTTAAAAACACTTTCTCCCTTACCTTAACACCAAGAACAAGCAAGAATTCGAACCCTTCCTCTTCCAAACAAGCTTCCAAAGTTCTACACAAAACCATACCAAAACAAAGCTCTAAAACATCAACAACACATCTTTCAACCAAAACCCAAGCTTCCAATCAATCAAATAACACGAATTCAATCAAGAACATAACTCATACCTCGTTCAAAAACAGGGGATGGAGAAAAACACTCTTCCACGCCTCAAAAACAAGGATTCAAGCTTGAAAATCACTTTTCCAAGCTTGAACACTTCAAACCACACCTTTTGGCACCAAAAGCTTTTGATTCCAAGCTTAATTTGAGAGAGAAATGGAGTTGAGAAGCTGGAAAACGGGTTATGGAGCTCCAAACCCTTCTTCCCTCTTCTTAAACCCCACTTAACCCCTCAAACCACCAAGGTTTCAAGTTTTGTACAATTAGGTCCCCCATCTTTGTAACTTGACAGTTCTTGATTAAATTCTTGTCTATTTGTTGAGTTTGAGTTAAGGTTAAAAGTTAAGTTCTAAAAATTCATTTTAAAACACTCGGGACTCGTCCCGGTCACTCAGGGTGCAAAATTACCATTTTGCCCCTGAACTTAGTTCAGAGCTTTATTCTTGTCGGAACTTAGTGAACTTTGGCAAACTTCTTAATTCTTGCTAGGCAACTTAAATTAAACTTCTACACTAAATTCTAAAGTCCTTACCTCCCTCTAGAAGGGCCGTAACATTCTCCCCTCCTTCTGGAATTTGGTCCCCCAAATTCCGCTGCAACTCTGGAAAAACACCAGGATATCTTTTCAGCATATCCTGCTCTGTCTCCCAGGTAGCTTCCTCCTCACTATGGTTAGACCAAAGGATCTTAACCATCGGAATCCACTTAGTCCGCAGTTTCTTGACTTGCCTATCCAAAATCTGAACTGGTTTCTCTTCATAAGTCAAGTCTTCCTGAATGGGTATCACTGAAGGATTTACTACCTGTCCGGGCTCAACTGTGCACTTCCTGAGTAAACTAACGTGAAACACGTTATGCACTTGAGAAAGGTTAGGCGGTAAAGCCAACCGATAAGCAACTTTCCCAACTTTCTCTAACACTTCATAAGCTCCAATGAACCTTGGAGCTAACTTGCCCCTCTGTCCAAAACGACTAACTCCTCTCATGGGCGACACTTTCAGAAGTACTTTGTCACCAACCTCAAAACTCAATTCTCTTCTTGATTCTCTGCTGAATCAACTTAATCTTAGCTGTAGTGTCAGCTATGATCTCAGGTCCAATAACCACTCTGTCTGTTGGATCTGCCCAACAATGAGGTGTCATACACCGTCTCCCATACAAAGCTTCATAGGGCGCCATTCCAATAACAGATTGATGACTGTTATTATAGGCAAACTCGATCAGTGGTAAGTGCTGATCCCAATCACCTCTGAAATCAATGACACACATGCGTAGCATGTCCTCCAAAGTCTGAATCACCCTCTCTGACTGTCCGTCAGTCTGTGGATGAAAAGCAGTACTGAGGCTAACTTTACTGCCCAATGCTTCCTGAAAAGCATTCCAAAACCGTGATGTAAATCGTGGATCTCTGTCTGATATGATCTGATCCGGTATCCCATGGAGTCTCACAATCTCCCTGAGATATAACTGAGCCAACCTCTCCAATGTATAGGTGACTCTGAACGGTATAAAGTGTGCCGACTTCGTCAATCTGTCAACCACTACCCAAATAGCATCATGTTGACTCCGGGTGGTCGGTAACCCCACTAGGAAATCCATAGTAACGGATCCCCACTTCCTCACTGGTAGAGATAAACTCTGAAGTGTGCCTGCTGGTTTCTGGTGTTCAGCTTTCACCACCTGACATGTCAAACACTTTGCCACATGTCCTCGTACATCTCTCTTCAGTCCTGGCCACCAAAAATGTGTTTTCAGATCTTGATACATCTTACTAACACCAGGGTGAATACTCAATGTACTACTATGTGCCTCCTGTAGGACTTGCTGCCTAAGTCCCTCAACATTCGACACATAGAGTCGATCACCATAATGTAGTATTCCATCTTTGTACTTGAACTCTTTCTTCAAAGCACCAGTCTTAGCTTCACCTGAAATCTTCTTCAACAATGGATCTTTCAACTGAGCTTCTCTGACTCTGGCTAACCAAGCCGTCTGAATCTCCAAAACGTAGACTAAGGATTTTTCTCGACTTTGCCATAATTCATGCAAAGCTAAGAAATAATCCTTCAATGTTCCTTCTGAAGAATCTGTAGCCTGATCCTTGGACAAGATCACTCCTGTGTACTTCCGGCTCAAAGCATCTGCTACCACGTTCCCTTTACCAGCACAATACTCGATCGAACAATCGTAGTCTTTAATGTACTCAATCCATCGCCGCTGTCTCATGTTCAGATCCTTCTGAGTAAACAAATACTTCAAACTCTTGTGATCAGTGAAGATTCTGAACGATCTTCCCATCAAATAATGTCTCCATAATTTCAGTGCAAAGATCACTGCTGCAAGCTCAAGATCATGAACAGGGTAGTTCAACTCATTAGGCCTCAGCTGTCTCGAACCATAAGCAATCACCTGACTGTCCTGATGTAGAACACAACCCAAACCTGAACCTGACGCATCAGTATAAACTGTAAAGGCTCTGTCCGGGTCTGGTAACACAAGTATGGGTGCACTGGTCAACTTTTCCTTCAGCTTCATGTAGGCTTCTTCACACTTCGGTGTCCACTCAAATTTCTGAGCTTTCCTGGTCAATGCTGTCAACGGCGTAGCTATCACAGAGAATTTCTCTATGAAGCGTCTGTAGTAACCTGCTAGACCCAAGAAACTCCTGACCTCTGTAACTGTAGTCGGTCTCTTCCAATCAACCACTGCTTGAACCATTTCAGGATCAACTGACAAACCTTGAGCACTGATAATATGCCCCAAAAACTGAATCCTCTCGGACCAAAACTCACACTTAGAAAATTTTGCATAGTACTGATTATCCTTCAGCACTTGCAAAACCGTTCTAAGGTGCTCCTCATGCTCTGCCGTAGACTGTGAATAGATCAGAATATCATCGATGAAGACCTCAACAAACTGATCCAGAAATGGCTTAAAGATCCGATTCATAGCTTCCATAAACACTGCTGGAGCATTAGTCACACCAAAAGGCATAACCGTATACTCATAATGTCCGTACCTTGTCCTGAAGGCAGTCTTCGGAATGTCTTCCTCCTTAACTCTGATCTGAAAATACCCAGACCGAAGATCAATCCTGGAAAACACTCTCGCTCCTCTGAGTCTGTCAAACAAATCATCAATTCTAGGAAGTGGATACTTATTCTTAACTGTCACTGCATTCAACTTCCTGTAATCGATGCACAACCTGAAAGTCCCATCCTTCTTCTTCACAAATAACACTGGAGCTCCCCACGGTGATACACTCGGTCTTATAAAACCTTTCCTTAGCAGTTCCTCCAACTGCTTCTTCAACTCATCCATCTCAGGAGCCGACATCCTATAAGGTGGTACTGAAATAGGCTAAACCCCTGGTTGCAGATGGATAGCAAACTCAGTATCCCTCCTAGGTGGTAACCCAGGTAACTCCACTGGAAACACCTCAAGAAACTGATTAGCTACAGGAATGCTTCCCAACTCTTCCTCTATAGCTACTCCATTCAACGAGTAATACTCCTCTTCACCAACTACAGGGATGGTATCTACAAGTCTAAGGTGTAAACTCTTAGCACTAGATGCCAACCCTCCTGTGCAAGTCACTCTAGCTCCCTGAGCATCAATGATGTCAACTGAGTGATTCGCACAGTTAATTTGTGCCTTGTGCTTACTCAACCAATCCATTCCCAGCACCAGGTCATATGACTTCAACTCAATCACCCACAACTCACAACAAAAGTCATGATCACCTAACTGCAAAGGATACCTAGTAACCACTTCATTGGTCACAATAAAACCTCTCCCTGCAGTCCTGATGAGTCTCAACTCACCCGCAATTTCACGCTGTAAACTATGCTTATCTACCAAGGCAGAAGATATCACTGAAAAAGTAGCTCCCGTATCGAAAAGCACTCTAACACTACTGCTCAGAAAAGTAAAATTACCTCGTACAGCTGGCGGTTCTCTAGCTGCCTGGTTCGTTAAAGCGAAGACTCTTGGGTTCATTACTGCAGCAACTACTCCAGGCCGGTTCCCAATAGCAAGCGGTACTGGAGGTAGAACCCTAGGCGGACCTGTAACTGAACGAACTCTTGGGCAGTCCCTGGCCCAATGCCCTCTCTGACCACAGACATTACAAATATCTGTGCCCAGTGTACATGGTCTTCCACCATGGAACCGTCTGCACCTAGGACAGACACCTGTCCTCCTCCTCTTAGATAGATCCTGGTTCCCTACCATTGGTCGCTTTCCAGCACTTTTCCCCAAGTTAGATGGCCCAGCTTCCACCTTTTTCACAGGTGCTCTGGAATCCTCGAATTCCCTTTCCAATGCCAATGCCTTCTGAACCATCTGGCGATAACTCCTGATGTCAACTGTCGCCATATACCTCCTGAAAATAGGCTTCAGGCCCTGGGAAAACTTCTTGGCTTTCAGCTCATCATTACCCAACATATATGGAGCATACCGGATAAGTGAATTGTATCGCTGCTCATACTCTCGTACTGACATCTCTCCCTGTGTCAGATTCTCAAACTGGATCCTCCTCTGATCCTGTGCAGCTTCACTAATATACTCCTGTCTAAACTTCTTCTCGAAGTCTGACCACTTGAGCACCTTTTTCTTGTGCTCTGGACGAGTGCCATTACTCTCCCTCAACAGCTCCATCACGTCGTCCCACCAAAGACTGGCTCTCCCTCTCAGAAAGAAAGGTACTAGAACCATCCTCTGCTCTGTCTCATAACCACCACAAGTAAAGAGTCTGTTCATAACAGACAACCAATCCTCTGCTCTGTCAGGACCTCCCGTCCCATCAAAGCTAGGTGGATCAACTGTCTTAAACTTTTCCAGCAACCTCATCTGATGTGGAGTGTCTCCCCTCCTTGGAGCCTCCATCATCTCTGGTTCCTCAACCTCCTCAAGAACTTGATTTCTGGGTTCCTGAGCTCTAGGCACTTGCTGTTGCTCAGCATGCCTTTCCTGTTCTTGTTGTGGCTCAACTTCCTCCTGGACAACACCTCTGTCCCCATAATCTCTGAACATCTCTGTTACAAGAGTGTTCATACCCTGTGCCACCTGAGACATAGTCTCAGTCAAACCCTGTAGCACTCTGGATATCTCATCCAACCTCGCCACAACTGGGTCACTAGAACCTTCACCAGGTTCCCTAGTCCCCCTCGAAGTTCCAGACCTCGTATCAACCATAATAACCTGCAACCACAACCAGACAACATTTCCCCAGATGTTGGTCAGTACTAACTTCCTAGCACTTGGACTTTACTACTAGATCTCAGTCTAAGCCTCCAATATCTATGAAATAAACCTTTAGCTCTGATACCAAGAACACTGACACGATCCCCGTGCCCCTGCCCGGGATACCCTGTGAGCGTTTGTCTCACGGTGGATTGTAATTGGCTAGCTGGTTATGTGTGTGGATTAAATCCA
The DNA here is from genome assembly GCA_039654915.1 of Aquilaria yunnanensis. Lineage (NCBI taxonomy): Eukaryota > Viridiplantae > Streptophyta > Magnoliopsida > Malvales > Thymelaeaceae > Aquilaria > Aquilaria yunnanensis. Next base: position 49,278,551 of record CM077594.1, read on the forward strand.
ATGCTACTAGTTGATTAACCTAGAAATGCAATATGTATGCACTTATGCTTTGACTTGGTTTATTAAAACCATAAAACATTTAATCATTTAGACATTTAGCCGGCTAAGTAAAATTCTATATAAATAAATACAAAATGCCAAAGCATATCAAAATCAACCTTTGAGTGATTAACTACACATACACCGCTCGTGAAAGCATTTATACATAAGTAACTAATGCTCTCACCCAGAGAACAATCCCCTGAGTCAAGGACTCTTTATAACATAAATACCGGAGGCAAAATAAAGTACTGTATCAAAATACAAGACTTTGCTGAGATCTTTTACCCTAGCTCCCACTTTGGACTCCTGTCCCAGTGGCGAGTCTCACAAGTACTGTGCCAAGTGCTACTAGGCTCTGCAGCCAAAGGAAGAAGCAAGTTAGTACCACAACCTGACCAACAGACCAATTAAACACTTAAGCAGGCTAGAAACTTAAAGTTTCTCAACTACCGTACCTTTACAGACAAAAAGGTACTACCGTGATAATCCTCAGTGATTATCCGGTCCTGCTACTCCAGACTCTGCATAACAAACAGGGAGTGAGAATTCAACATTCTCAGTAAGGGTCTTCGATGTACCTGCAAGAAAAATTACTAGGACTCTGGCTGCGAGCTCACACAGCATGAGGGTACTAGTCATATATATATATACTAGGCCGGTAGACCTCTCCTCAAGTAGTCCTCTGTATCAGGCCAAGTGCAATCACTTAGCAACCTGACACATATACAGGCCAAGCGCAATCACTTAGCAACCTGACATATAGGCCAAGCGCTATCACTTAGCAACCTATCATATGGCTCAAGGGCGAACCTTAGCAAGCCTCATTCAAACATAGAACCTCTCACCTAGTTGTTATGCAGGGGAATTTATGATGGGACTTGTAGACTAGGCCGCAGGGCCTCTTTGATGTAAACTAGATGAACAAGGTTTCGCCTCGTGGCCTCGTGGCTCCGGCACGGCTAGGCCGACGAGGGTTCTAAACCTCTCACCTGAGCTATTGATAGCTAATTAAGTTCAATTGCAACATTTGTTTCTTTACTTGTTGCCTAAGCAACTTACTTACCTCAAACAGTTCAAGAAAACTCATACTTCCGGTGGGACTTTCGGAAGTCTCGGAGTACCATCGGGATCCTCGGACCCTTAGGCACGTTCCGAACCTTCCGTAGTCTCGGTCGGATCAACGCAGCAAAAAGTCAAACCCCCCATTTTCTTGTGTTGGCGCCGCGTCGCCAAAGGCAAAAAGGATTGGCGACGCGTCGCCAACGAGCAGACGCTCTGTGAAGAAAAATTGAATTGGCGACGCGTCGCCAATTTTCGGGCCAATTGGCGCCGCGTCGCCAATTCTGCAGAAATGCAGAATTTGGCCGATTGCTGCTACGAACTTTGGCAACCAAATACATATAGCAAACATGCATCAAAAGTTACCAAATTTCATACACATGAAGTACATGTTGCAAGGAACAAAACCAACTATCAAAGCCAAACTATGATGCATTAGAAGCATCAAACCAATCCTTCGAACATAGCTAGTCCATCATAATTCCCAAAAACGTTTCTTCACACCAAACCCAAAAATTACTCAACTTTCTCAATCCATTTCAATCCAAAAGCAATCCAACAACTTAAAAACACTTTCTCCCTTACCTTAACACCAAGAACAAGCAAGAATTCGAACCCTTCCTCTTCCAAACAAGCTTCCAAAGTTCTACACAAAACCATACCAAAACAAAGCTCTAAAACATCAACAACACATCTTTCAACCAAAACCCAAGCTTCCAATCAATCAAATAACACGAATTCAATCAAGAACATAACTCATACCTCGTTCAAAAACAGGGGATGGAGAAAAACACTCTTCCACGCCTCAAAAACAAGGATTCAAGCTTGAAAATCACTTCTCCAAGCTTGAACACTTCAAACCACACCTTTTGGCACCAAAAGCTTTTGATTCCAAGCTTAATTTGAGAGAGAAATGGAGTTGAGAAGCTGGAAAACGGGTTATGGAGCTCCAAACCCTTCTTCCCTCTTCTTAAACCCCACTTAACCCCTCAAACCACCAAGGTTTCAAGTTTTGTACAATTAGGTCCCCCATCTTTGTAACTTGACAGTTCTTGATTAAATTCTTGTCTATTTGTTGAGTTTGAGTTAAGGTTAAAAGTTAAGTTCTAAAAATTCATTTTAAAACACTCGGGACTCGTCCCGGTCACTCAGGGTGCAAAATTACCATTTTGCCCCTGAACTTAGTTCAGAGCTTTATTCTTGTCGGAACTTAGTGAACTTTGGCAAACTTCTTAATTCTTGCTAGGCAACTTAAATTAAACTTCTACACTAAATTCTAAAGTCCTTACCTCCCTCTAGAAGGGCCGTAACACTAAACACTTGAACCATGGCACATTACCAAGCAACATCAAGTGTTAGTGAACCCTACCTCAATAGCTCTCGGTTACAACCAAGCTTCATGTATCCAAGTGTTCCTCAATCACAATGCCTACCAAAACAATCACATAGGCATCAACATACTCACTCATGGACTAACTACCATGATTCACATGAAGAACACTAAGATATACATACTTAACTCTCGGCCAAAAAGGCCCAATTTTATATACTTGTGCTACCCATCATCCTAACTCACCACATGATATTCTAATCATCAATGAACATCATCCATGGCATTATTACCAAGTAACCAAGTGTAATGCACCATTTCACACTAATCCAAGCTTTCGGCCGTAATTGCCCATCTCACATAACAATGTTCTTTATCAAATTAACTCAATCCTTGATCAAAACCATCACATGAAACTTGTTCATAGCACATTTACCATGTAATCAAGTGATCAACACCTAATTACACTAACTCATGCTCTCGGCCATAAAGCCCAACTTCACACACTATTGTTTTTCATCATTCTAATTCATCATATGCTCATTGAAGCATCATTAACCAATAATCATGGCACTAATACCATGTAATTCAATGAGGAACACACCATTACCTCAAAATGCATCTTTCGGCCAAACTTCCACTTGTTCAACTTGATGTTCTTTACTCAAATTTTGCCTAGCACAAGCATAAATAGGCAACAACAACACTTAGTCATGGATTAATTTCCATGGAATTCAAGAAGAACACCAAGATTACTTAACCATCACTCTCGGCCAAGACTAGGTTTTCCACATCAACATAAACAATGCTCAATTCACTTAATTTAACAACATTTGAGCACTCAATATCCTTGTTCATGGAAGCAAATACCATGGATTCAAGGAAGATAACAAGATTACCTTAAACCTAGCTTAGTTTGGCTCGGCCTTTCTTCAATCTTCAAGAACAACGTTTGCTTCCAAGCAAACAAGAGCCAAAACACTATTCTCCAAGCTTGAATCCTTCAACCCCCTCAATTCTCCTTGACTCCAAGACCAATTGTGAAGGAGCTCAAGAACAAGCTCTTGGCTAATCAAGAACAAAGGCAAGCCCGAAATGAACAAAATGGTTTTGACTTGGATTCGGCCGAAAGACATAAGTCTTTAGTTAGCTAAAATGCCAACTTTTACTTCCATTTCTTTGCATGGTGTAATGTAGCCCTTAACTCCACATGTACACAAGGCCGCCACTTAAACTTGTGTTAAAATGGACACTTAAGCCCAACATGGTCCATAATGCAAAACAAGTAACAAACACAAGTACCAAGATGTCATAAACACCCATGCATAACCGGCCATGTAACTAAAATAAAGACTAATTAGTTTAACTAGTAACTAGTGAATAGTACTTTAGTGGTAGACAAGATTTTGACTAGTAATCATTGTTGTCTCCCACATTTGGTCTAGTCTTGCACTTGCCACCAAAAAAGTTTGCATGGCCGAAAATGGCAACCTTAAGTTTATGGATTAAATTGCACCACCCATCTCAATGTACAATTTGATCCCCTTTCTCTGTTTTCTGTAAGCTTTCCCATAGTCCAGTTTCTATGTGCAGTTAAGGTCTGAAGGTTTCCAGTTTTGCACATAGGTCACTGTACTAGTTTCCATAGTTCCCCTCACTCTTCCTTTTTATTTTTTCCTTGTTTTCCTTTGTTCTCCTTGGCCTAAGCCAAGCACTTAAGAGGTGCCTAACAATTCCTCGCTCCTTAAAGAATTTGGTCCTCCAAATTTTTCACCAACTTAAGGTACAGTTGAGGGTATTTAGTGGCTATTTCCTGTTCCACTTCCCAGGTTGCCTCCTCTGGAGTGTGATTACTCCACTGCACCTTAATCATAGAAATCCACCTACTTCTTAACTTCCTGGTATCTCTGGCCAGGAACTGAATTGGCACTTCTTCATAAGTGAGGTTGGGTGCCACAATTATAGTTGCAGGTGTTTCTATCTGCTTGCGACTTGGAACATACTTTTTGAGTAAACTCACATGGAACACATTGTGTATGTTCCCAAGTTCTGGTGGTAAGTCTAGCTGATATGCCACATTTCCCACTTTGGCCAGTATTTGGTATGGCCCAACATATCTAGGTGCTAGTTTCCCCTTTTTTCCAAATCTGATCACTCCTTTCATTGGAGAAACTTTAAGCCACACCCAGTCTCCTGCCTGGAATTCTTGGTCCCTTCTCCTTTTCAGGTTTGCATAGGCTTGCTGCCTATCATTTGCAGTTTTGATCCTGGCCTGGATCAATTTAATCTTTTCAGTGGTTTCCTTAATGATGTCTGGCCCCAATTCTAATTTATCTTCTGGCTGATGCCAGCAATGAGGAGTAACACATCTCCTTCCATATAAGGCCTCATAAGGAGCCATTCCTATCACTGAGTGATAGCCATTCTTATAGGAAAACTCTACCAATGGGAGATGTACATCCCATTCACCCTGGAAGTCAATCACACAACATCTTAACATATCTTCCAGAGTTTGTACAGTTCTCTCTGTTTGTCCATCTGTCTGAGGATGGTAAGCAGAGCTTAGTGCCCAGTGCCAGGTGCAGGGATTTCCAAAACCTAGAGACAAATCTAGGATCCGTATCTGACACTATATCATCAGGTATTCCATGTAATCTTACTATCTCTCTTATGTAGAGTTGTGCCAACTTATCCAAAGAATCAGTAAGATTCATAGGAAGAAAATGGGCTGCCTTGGTCAGTCTATCCACAATGACCCAAATGGCATTATGCCTTCTCCTTGTTAGTGGCATACCTACAACAAAATCCATAGAGATGGATCCCCATTTCCTCTCAGGTATGGGTAAGCTTTGTAGCTTTCCCCCTGGTTTTTGGTGCTCCACCTTCACTTGTTGGTAGGATTCACAACTAGCCACAAGTGTATTTATATCCTTCCTCATATATGGCCACCAAAAGTATGCTCTAAGAGCATGATACATCTTTGTGGCCCCTGGGTGTATACCCAGCTTACTAGAGTGAGCTTCCTCCAGTATTTGAACTCTTAGGTTGTCCTTTTCTAGCACAAACAACCTATTCTGGAAATACAACATTCCCTACCTAAAGGAAAAAGCTTGGAATAGTTCTCCTTTACTCCTGCCAGAAATCAACTCTGGCTCCTCATCACTAGCTTGAGCTTCCTTAATAAGCTCTTTCCACTCTGGTGTGATAATGAGTACTTTCAGCTGCTCACCTTCTCTGGCCAACCATTGGTTTGCCAGGTGAGTAATACTCAGGCTTTCTGCCTTGTGCTCAACTTCCCAACCTTTGAGTATTCCAGTATAGTTTCTACTCAAGGCATCTGCCACCACATTGGCTTTTCCAGCTGTGTACTCAATTACACAGTCAAAATCCTTTAAATATTCCAACCACCTCCTTTGTCTCATATTCAAATCCTTTTGAGTAAAAAGGTACTTGAGACTTTTGTGGTCTGTAAACACTTGGAATTTATTACCAAGAAGATAATGTCTCCACTGCTTAAAGGCAAAAACTACTGCTGCCAGTTCCAGGTCATGCACTAGATATTTCTTTTCATGAGGTCTCAACTGTCTAGACCCAAAAGCAATGGCTTGCTTTTCTTGCATTAAAACACAACCTAGTCCTACATGAGAGGCATCTGTAAATACCTCATAATCCTTTTTAGGGTCAGGCAGGACTAGTACAGGAGCTGTAGTCAGCCTCCTCTTTAGCTCTTGAAAGCTTCCCTCACATTGAGGTTCCCAGACAAACTTCTGGTTCTTTCTAGTTAACTGAGTCATGGGAGCTGCTAACACAGAAAACTTTGGCACAAATCTTCTGTAGTAGCCAGCTAACCCCAGAAAGCTTCTGACTTCCCTTACACACTGGGGCTGCTTCTAATCAAGGATTGATCTTACCTTTTCAGGATCTACAGCCAATCCTTGATCATTTATTATATGGCCCAGAAATCCAATTTCCTTTGTCCAGAATTTACATTTACTCAGCTTTCCATAAAGCTGATGTTCTTGGAGCAATCCGAGCACTACATTAAGGTGTTCCTTATGGGTTTCCTCATCCTTGGAATATACCAAGATGTCATCAATGAACACCACCACAAAGTGGTCCAGGTGTGCCCTGAACACCCGCTGCATTAAGTCCATAAAGAATGCAGGTGCATTAGTGAGCCCAAATGGCATCACTGTATATTCAAAGTGGCCATACCTAGTCCTGAAAGCAGTCTTAGGTATGTCATCTTCTTTTACCCTTAGCTGGAAGTATCCAGACCTTAGATCAATTTTGGAGAACACTCTTGCTCATTTTAATTGATCAAACAAATCCTCTATCCTTGGGAGAGGATACTTATTCTTTATGGTCAATGCATTCAACTTTCTGTAATCAATACAGAGTCTAAGGGTTCCATCCTTCTTTTTCACAAATAACACAGGTGCTCCCCAAGGAGACACACTGGGTCTAATGAACCCTTTTTCCAGCAGTTCATCCAACTGCTTCCTGAGTTCTACCATCTCAGGCACTGCCATTCTGTATGGAGCAGTAGATACTGGTGCTGCGCCTGGCACCAGCTTAATTTCAAACTCCACCTCTCTTGAGGGTGGCAAACCAGGCAGGTATGTAGGAAAGACCCTTGGGAAATCTAGAACTATGGGTATTTTCCTAATTTCATCTGATGCTTCCTGGTCATTAAATCCCAGGCATTCTTGCTCACTTTCTGGATTTATCATCTCCAGCACTTTTAAGTGGCAATCCTTAGCTAGCTCTAAGGATCTATCCAAGTCATAAGCTATTCCACCAGGCAATAATAATTGTCTAGCCTGACAATCAATAATGATTATATTCTCCTCTAACCAATTCATTCCCAAGATCACATCATAACCTTGTGTCTCTAACACTATGAGGTTAGTTCTCAGTTTCAGCTTGCCTATCTGTATCTCACAGTTTTCCACCATATAGTAGGCAAACAAAATTTCATTGCCAGCTGTTCTTACCAAGTACATGTTGTCCATATACTTTACTTCTAGATTCATGGCCTTAACCAAGCTTGTAGCTATTATAGACAATGAAGCTCCCGTATCAAATAGAACAGATACTAATTGGCCATTAAGGTAAAGTTTACCTTTCAAGGCCCTTCTTCTAGTCCTTTGCTGACTAGTCTCCCTTCCATCGCCCTCGGCCTCAAGTGTCTCTTGTTCTTTCCTGGAAGATTCCAGTTGAAACACCCTTCCTGGAAGTGTACCAGGCCTTCTCTGCTCCTGAGGTACTCTGGTTACTGGCCTCCCAACCTGGGCTGGCCCCTGAGTCCTCAGTCGGGGCATAGGCATTTGCCCCCTAGGTCCCCTGGGAGTAAAATTTCCCAGCCACCTCATACCACTTTCACCCCTCTTTGGGCAATCCCTTACCCAGTGGTCTGGGGCTCCACACCTATGGCACCCTGTGGTAGCTTTAAAGCATGGCTTGTTGCCATGAAACTTCCCACATGTGCTGCACTAAGGACCATATTGCTGTGGCTGTAGTCCTCTCTCCTTCCTGTTTTCTTTCCTGCTCCCACCTGCATCTTTCTCATCTCTCGGCTTTTTTGATGTTTGTCCTTTCTTTGTTCCACTTCCACTTCCAGGCCCCCTTTGGAATTGTTCCTGGAATTCCTGCTCCAGAGCCAGTGCACTCTATATGACGGTGTAGTAGTCTCTAGCTCCAATTGCTCTGAGGATTTGTCTCAGCTCAGGTCTTAGACCCCTAATGAACCTCTTGGTTCTCAGTTCCTCCTGTCCTTCATACTGTGGAGCATATCTGATTAAACTATTGAACTTCTGCTCATACTCTAGCACACTAAGGTTCCCCTACTCCAACTAGTCAAATTGAACTTGCTTTTGGTCTTTCTGTGCCTCACTAACATACTGCTGATGAAAGACCCTAAGAAAATCAGCCCACCTCATGGACCTCCTCCTGTCTGGATGTCTCTTCTGGTTCCTCTCCTGATAGCTCCTTTGTACTGCCCTCCACCAGAGTTCAGCATTCCCTTCTAGCCTGAAAGTGGCTAGCAGTACTCTCTGTGCGGAAGTGACCTCCATCCTCTCCAATTCCTTCTCTATCTGATATACCCAGAATTCTGCCTCCTTTGGGTCACATCCTCCTCTGAAGACTGGTGGTTTCAATGCCAGGAACCCCTCCAACTGGCCCTCCTTTAGTCCTCCTCTACTGTGCCTTCCCCTACTCCCCTCTCTGCTATTGAATTTATCCCTGGATGATCTACTTGATCTGCTCCTCATTGTGGTCTCCTCAGTAGAGGGTTCAGTCCCTCGGGAGTATATATATGCATCTCTCTCCTCAATGTCTGGGCTGTCATCCTCCTCTTCCTCGTCAATTCTGGGCTCCTGCCTCACCTCAGACCTCATCCTTCTGGCCCTTGGGTGTCTCCTTTCTTCATCTGCTTCTTCCTCTTCTTGATTACCTCCAGCCCTGCTAGACTAGTCATAACCCACTGGCTCTTTGCCAGGCCTCCTTCTTCTCCTCCTACTCCCCTCTGCCTCTACTGGTTCTATTTCTTCCTGATTCTAGGCTTGGCCTCTAGCCAAGGATTGCATTCCCAGCACTAACTGACCCACTGTGGCACGTAGTGACTCCATCATCACTTCCATTCTCTCTTGCCTACCTCTGCTGGGTCCAGGTGCTTGGTACCTGGCAGTGGGCTCCTCGGCCACGTTATATTCCACTTCTTTAGCCTGAGTTTTAGGCACATTTTCCTGTAATCCCTCTACATGATGGGCTGCAGTGCCTTCCACTTGTCTCAGGGAATCCCTGTCCTTGCCTCTAGTCCTCATCCTGCACTTTCAATTGCAGATATTCACATATATCCAAAATAATACAAGTCTTATATAAGTTAGACCTAAAGGAGACATTGTCTAGGCTAAGCTCTGATCATAATATCAAACAAGCTCGGATACCAAACAAAGTCTGTCACACCTCACTCAGGCCCTGGCCCATAAGTTCCAAGGTTTAACTCCCACACCCACTTTAACACTAAGGACTTCAATTCGGCCAAACAAGCAATGGAATCCTTAAGTCTTATTTTCGTAAGGTGAAAAGCCTAGGAGGTGGCCCAGGAGGCTTTTAAACAACCCCAACAGTTACTTGCAGCAAAGGCAAGGCCCAATACCACTATCTTGCACAACAAGCAAGGCTTTAATTGATTACTTGCATCTCAAGCAAGGCAACACTTAATGGAGATTTAAGTGCATAATTGGTATGCAATCATGTGTGCTACTTATATGACAACCAAAAGGCCACATTATTGGTTTAGATTTTGAAGACCACAAGTTACTATGCACATGATGCTCTCGGCCAACTCACAAGCATATAGTAGTGCACCACATTTCCATAAGTTAAGTCTCATAACTATTCACATAAAAATGTCAATAATGGCCCAAAACAATCAACATCCTAGTACAGGCATACTGCCATCCATAAGTCATACATAACTTGGCATACAAACCCAACAAAATGAACACAAGTCTAGGCATCAAGGACTACATACATGTACACAAAAGAGTAGTATACTTAGTGGCCAACATGGCTACATGCCATGAATGCCAAGCTAAACATGCCAAGTTATTACATACCAAGACCACTAATGGTCAAACATAACCTTGAGTATGCCATACAAGAGTACACACTACAACACCAACCCAATTGCCTGGTTCATTGTCATGAAAGTAAATACTATGATCAGAGCGAAAGTCCAAGTATCCATAGCCTTCCTAGACAACTCTCCAACTACAGCCTGCAAACTTAGCTCATAAGCCTCGGCCAACCATACATATAAGACTTGTAATGAACCTAAAATGATAAGCCAAGCACACATTGGCACATACCTTGGAAACTAAGCAAATTAGTGCAAAACACAAGCAACAAGTAAGCTAGCACTACTCAGGCCGAACGTCCTTGCCTGAAATAAAAGGATGGGCAGTGAGTATACCTCAGTAGGATTCACTTAGGTATATTCAACTCTAAAAAGAGTCTATTTAGTTAAGCTGAGTATTCACTCAAAGATTAACCTCCCATTAGCAAGCTTTACCTGCAAAACAAACACAAGACAAAGAAACCAAGCATATACATATACAAGATAATTAACCATAGCAAATAATCCATAGGTGGGGTTAGCAAGCACATGGAAACACAAAAGCACACAAGTACACACACACACTCCACATGTTTGCTCTCGGCCATAATGAACGATACATGTACCCATGTGCACAATGCGCACAATTCACCATCAAACAACTTACTTCCATATAGAGCTCCAAAATGTCAAGCAAACAGGCCACATTTACTTGCATTTCTAGTACATGTACACTAGTCGATTAGCTAATCAACAATTCAACCGAGTATAAACTTTAAAGCCCATCAAGCAACTAAGGTCATTTGGCAAATTTTAACCATCACTTAGCCACTCTAAACACTTGAACCATGGCACAATACCAAGCAACATCAAGTGTTAGTGAACCCTACCACAATAGCTCTCGGTTAAAACCCAGCTTCAAGTATCCAAGTGTTCCTCAATCACAATGCCTACCAAAACAATCACATAGGCAGCAACATACTCACTCATGGACTAACTACCATGATTCACATGAAGAACACTAAGATATACATACTTAACTCTCGGCCAAAAAGGCCCAATTTTATACACATGTGCTGCCCATCATCCTAACTCACCACATGATATTCTAATCATCAATGAACATCATCCATGGCATTATTACCAAGTAACCAAGTGTAATGCACCATTTCACACTAATCCAAGCTTTCAGCCGAAAATTGCCCATCTCACATAACAATGTTCTTTATCAAATTAACTCAATCCTTGATCAAAACCATCACATGAAACTTGTTCATAGCACATTTACCATGTAATCAAGTGATCAACACCTAATTACACTAACTCATGCTCTCGGCCATAAAGCCCAACTTCACACACTATTGTTTTTCATCATTCTAATTCATCATATGCTCATTGAAGCATCATTAACCAATAATCATGGCACTAATACCATGTAATTCAATGAAGAACACACCATTACCTCAAAATGCACCTTTCGGCCAAACTTCCACTTGTTCAACTTGATGTTCTTTACTCAAATTTTGCCCAGCACAAGCATAAATAGGCAACAACAACACTTAGTCATGGATTAATTTCCACGGAATTCAAGAAGAACACCAAGATTACTTAACCATCACTCTCGGCCAAGACTAGGGTTTCCAAATCAAAATAAACAATGCTCAATTCACTTAGTTTAACAACATTTGAGCACTCAATATCCTTGTTCATGGAAGCAAATACCATGGATTCAAGGAAGATAACAAGATTACCTTAAACCTAGCTTAGTTTGGCTCAGCCTTTCTTCAATCTTCAAGAACAACGTTTGCTTCCAAGCAAACAAGAGCCGAAACACTCTTCTCCAAGCTTGAATCCTTCAACGCCCTCAATTCTCCTTGAATCCAGGACCAATTGTGATGGAGCTCAAGAACAAGCTCTCGGCTAAACAAGAACAAAGGCAAGCCCGAAATGAACAAAATGGTTTTGACTTGGATTCGGCCGAAAGACATAAGTCTTTAGTTAGCTAAAATGCCAACTTTTACTTCCATTTCTTTGCATGGTGTAATGTAGCCCTTAACTCCACATGTACACAAGGCCGCCACTTAAACTTGTGTTAAAATGGACACTTAAGCCCAACATGGCCCATAATGCCAAACAAGTAACAAACACAAGTACCAAGATGTCATAAACACCCATGCATAACCGGCCATGTAACTAAAATAAAGACTAATTAGTTTAACTAGTAACTAGTGAATAGTACTTTAGTGGTAGACAAGATTTTGACTAGTAATCATTGTTGTCTCCCACATTTGGTCTAGTCTTGCACTTGCCAACAAAAAAGTTTGCATGGCCGAAAATGCCAACCTTAAGTTTATGGATTAAATTGCACCACCCATCTCAATGTACAATTTGATCCCCTTTCTCTGTTTTCTATTAGCTTTCCCATAGTCCAGTTTCTATGTGCAGTTAAGGTCTGAAGGTTTCCAGTTTTGCACATAGGTCACTGTACTAGTTTCCATAGTTCCCCTCACTCTTCCTTTTTATTTTTTCCTTGTTTTCCTTTGTTCTCCTTGGCCTAAGCCAAGCACTTAGGAGGTGCCTAACAGTAGTACTCCTGCGAGAGCATCTGTTCCTACGTGGGAACCATAGGCTCCCTCATGAACTTCTTCGAGGATTGTTCTAACATCCCCTTCACTTATGCACCTCTGCAAGGCGCTTGCATACCCCTGTCTGTATAGTTCCTCCCCGATGAGTGATGCCCTGGGGCATCTTCACTGGAACGCATGGTTACTTCCGGGAGGACTTCCTGTGAGGGAGAGCATCTGGAGTTGAGGTTTCCCAGGGGAATGTGTGTTGGGTTTCGGGAGCCAAACAGCGCAGCGGAATTTAACCGAAACCCTCCAGGATCCAAGTGAAACGGGGTAAACCGGGTGTTCGAAAATTTCATACCTAATTTTCGGTTGAGATCTCTCACTCAACTGTAGAGTCGAATCACAAAACCTGAATAGTTGACGTGTTCAGGCTCTCTATGGTATCCACACGAGCCTCTCGGGATCACCACGCTTCCACCACGTCCCGGCAGATGCGTTTCTCTTGCGCTCGCAGTGCTAGCTTGCGTCCTCCAAGGAATTGCAAGAGAAGAGTGTGGCTGTCCTTTTGGGAGGCTAGGGCAAGGAGACCTACGAATTTCTCACTTAAAAGTTGTATTTATAGTGAGACTCAACTTCCAGGCCTAATGGGTTTCAAAGCCCTAATCCAATTAGGATTTAATTTCGGGCTTAATAATGGCTCAACTCCTTGGCCCATTATTAATACGAAATTAAAGTGAAACCATAACCCAAATAATTAGCCCATGCACTCTAATGATCCAAATAGCTCTATGTGTGCGACCCAATAGGCTCTTGCCATGTTGGCAATGATCATAAATCACATTTATGATCATAAGCAATGAGCGGTGTCTAGCAACACATCATTGCTACCCAAGTGACAAGATTGTCGGTGAATCGACTAAACCTTTATGATCATCACCGATATATGCCATTGTCCCTTTGTCCAAGATATCAAGACTAAGCACGAGACATGGAATGTGTCACTCTCGTATAGCCCAATCTTTGGTTTCTTGATTACCGAGTAGACCAACTTAAACTGACGACATTGATATCATATATCAACTCATCGGAGCATGGCCATGCATTTTCTAAGTCTCACTCTATCAAGGGGCCCAAAGATATCACTCCCGTTACATAGGAGGGACAAATCCCATCTTGATCATACAAATCCCTCTGCATGATATGTGACATACCCAATGACCTCCTTCAAGTTCACTCAGTTACGAGCAACAAAGGAAAGTATCAAAGTATGTGACTCACATGTAGGGAACCTTGATGATCTTAGGTCGAAGGACTACATATACCATGATCACTATGAGAATCACTTATGACACTCATATAACGATCCATGAAGTGTTCTCATGGTGGGTCGGTCCAGTACACAAGTTCTCCAACTTGTACCCATATGTAGACTACATATCTCATATTAGTCTCCACATATGCTAGTCATTATGTATTATTGCAACCCGCTCCACAATAATACTAGACTAGGGACGTTTAAGAATATCATTATTCTAGGGTTACAGTTATGCTTATTACGTTACGCAGAAACAAAACAACAAACATAATTGCTGGATTAATGCCTCAATAAAATATCATGACTCAATGTGCAAAAATACAATCATCTCATGATTGGCTTTTTGGGCACAATACTAACAATCTCCCACTTGCACTAAAAGCCAATCATCCATGTATCTAATACCGATGGACCTAGAATGGCGATCATGCTTCTGCTGCGTAAGGGGCTTTGTCAGTGGATCAGCAATGTTGCTGTCTGTCGAAGTCCTGCATATCCTTACATCACCCCTCTCGATGATCTCCCTGATGAGATGATAGCGTCGGAGTATGTGTTTGGATCGCTGGTGAGATCGAGGTTCCTTAGCCTGTGCGATTGCTCCATTGTTGTCACAATAGAGCTCTATCGGGTCAACAATGCTTGGAACCACTCCAAGTTTAGTGATGAACTTCTTGATCCAAACTGCCTCCTTCGCAGCATCAGAGGCGGCAATGTACTCAGATTCTGTTGTAGAGTCAGCTACTGTCTCTTGCTTTGAACTCTTCCAGCTTACAGCACCACCACCAATACAAAACACATAACCAGATTGCGATCTAAAATCATCCTTATCGGATTGGAAGCTTGCATCAGTGTAACCCCTTACAACGAGCTCATCTTCACCTCCAAAGACCAAGAATGCATCCTTAGTCCTTCGTAAGTACTTAAGGATGCTCTTAACAGCTGTCCAGTGACTTTCACCGGGGTTCAATTGGTACCTACTCGTCATGCTCAAAGCATATGAGACATCGGGACGAGTACATATCATGGCATACATGATAGATCCAATTGCTGAGGCATATGGAATCTTACTCATGCGCTCTCTCTCCTCGGTTGTACTCGGACACTGAGATCTAGAAAGAGTGATACCATGTGACATGGGCAAGAATCCTTTCTTGGAATCTTGCATGCTAAACCTCTTTAGCACCTTGTCAATATATGTACTTTGACTTAGGCCAAGAAGCTTTCTAGATCTATCTCTATAGATCCTGATGCCTAACACATAGGCTGCTTCACCCAAATCCTTCATAGAGAAACATTTCCCGAGCCAAGTCTTCACAGACTGTAGCTCAGGAATGTCATTCCCGATGAGTAGTATGTCATCTACATACAACACCAAGAAGACAATAGCGCTCCCACTAACCTTCTTGTAGACACAAGGTTCATCTTCATTTTTGATAAAACCAAACTCTTTGATTGCATCATCAAAACGAAGATTCCAACTTCGAGAAGCTTGCTTCAGTCCATAAATTGACCTTTGTAATTTGCACACTTTATTGGCATTCCCAGGAGTGACAAAACCCTCAGGTTGTGTCATGTACACATCCTCAAGTAGCTTTCCATTTAGGAATGCAGTTTTGACATCCATTTGCCATATCTCATAATCATAGTGTGCAGCAATAGCAAACAAAATTCGGATGGATTTAAACATAGCAACTGGTGAAAAGGTTTCATCATAGTCAATACCATGAATTTGCTTGAAACCTTTTGCAACCAATCTTCCCTTAAAGGTAATCACATTACCATCCATGTCAGTTTTCTTCTTGAAAACCCATTTGCACCCTATAGGTTTTACCCCTTCAGGTGGGTCAACCAAAGTCCATACTTGGTTTTCATACATGGATTCCATCTCGGATTTCATGGCCATTAGCCACTTCTCAGAGTCAGGCCCCGACATAGCTTGTTGGTAGGTTGTGGGCTCATCTTGATCCATGAGCATCACATCACCGGTGTGAGTCACGAGAAATCCATATCTCTCGGGCTCACGCCGAATCCTACTAGTCCTACGTGGGCTTTGTGCTACAGGAACAGACTCTTGAACCATAACATCTTGTGGTGTCTGTTCAGGTTCCATTTCAGGTTCGATGTCTTCTTGTTGTTCTTGAATTTCTTCAAGTTCTACTTTCCTCCCACTAGTTCCTTTAGAGATAAACTCTTTCTCCAAAAAGACACCAGTTCGAGCAACAAACACTTTTTGCTCAGAGGGATTGTAGAAATAGTAACCCTTTGTTTCTTTGGGATACCCAACAAAAAGACATTTTTGAGATTTGGGCCCTAGTTTGTTAGAGGATTGACGTTTTACATAAGCGTCACAGCCCCAAATCTTCATAAAAGACAAATTGGGACGCCTCCCACTCCATATCTCATATGGTGTCTTTTGAACCGATTTAGATGGAACTCGGTTTAGTGTAAAAGCGGCCGTCTCTAGAGCATGTCCCCAAAAGGAGTTTGGAAGGTCAGCTTGACTCATCATGGAGCGAACCATGTCTAACAGAGTTCGATTTCTCCTTTCAGAAACACCATTCCATTGAGGTGTACCTGGTGGAGTGAGTTGTGATACTATACCACACTCCTTCAGATAGTCAAGGAATTCTCGATCCAAGTACTCTCCACCTCGATCTGATCGAAGCACTTTGATACTCTTCCCGAGTTGATTTTCTACTTCATTCTTGAATTCTTTGAACTTTTCAAAGGATTCTGACTTGTGTCTCATAAGATACACATAGCCATATCTGCTGAAGTCATCAGTGAAAGTAATGAAGTATTGGGAACCTCCTCTAGCTTGTGTAGACATAGGGCCACATACATCACTATGTATGAGTCCTAGTAAGTCATTAGCCCTTTCACTTTGCCCTGTGAATGGGGCTTTGGTCATCTTGCCCAACAAACATGGCTCACATGTCTCATATGATTCAAAATCAAATGAGTCCAAGAGTCCATCCTTATGGAGCTTGGATATGCGGGTCTCATTTATATGGCCCAAGCGACAGTGCCAGAGATAGGTCAAGTTTGAATCATTTAATCTGACCTTCTTGGTATTCACATTATAGATTGGATCTTCAAGGTCTAGAACATACAACCCATTACTAAGTTGAGCACTACCATAAAAGATTTCATTCAAATAAATAGAACAACATTTGTCCTTTATTATAAATGAAAAACCTTTCTTGTCCAAACAAGAAACAGAAATCAAATTTCTACTAATAGTAGGCACAAAGTAGCAGTTGTCTAATTCTAAAACTAATCCACTAGGTAAAGTGAGAACATAAGTCCCTACGGCTAAGGCAGCAACCCTTGCTCCATTTCTAACACGTAGGTCCACTTCACGTCGGGCCAATCTTCTACTTCTACTTAGATCCTGCACATTTGCACAAATGTGAGATCCACATCTAGTATCCAATACCCAAGATGAGGAAGTAGAAAAGTTAGCCTCTATAAAAAAAATACCTGAAGTGGAAGTCTTACTTCCCTTTTCCTTAGCAAGTTCTTCAAGATAGAGCTTGTAGTTGCTCTTCTAGTGTCCAGGTTGCTTACAATGGAAGCACTCCACTTCCTTTGCCACACCACCCTTTGGTTTCAGTGCAGCTGAAGAAGAATTAGCATTGGACTTTCCATTAGCTTTATCCTTCTTCTTGTTGGCTTTTCCCTTTCCCTTGCCCTTTTTAACCATCAAAATGGGCTTAGCCTTCTTAAGGTTTTGCTCAGCAGTTCTCAACATGTTTAGCAATTCAGGGAGGGACTTGTCAAGGTCATTCATGTTATAGTTCATGACGAACTAACTGTAGCTTTCAGGCAACGATTGCAAGACTACATCAATAGCCAACTCTTTCTGAAGAGCAAATCCCAAATTGTCAAGTTTCTCAATGTACCCAATCATCTTGGGCACATGAGGACCCACGGGACTTCCCGCAGACATCTTGCACTGAAACAATGCCTTAGAGGTCTCAAACCTCTCATGCCTAGCTTGCTCTTGGAAAAGCATTTTGAGATGTTCGATCATATCGAACGCCCCCATGTTCTCATGTTGCTTCTGAGGCTCAGATTCCATGGTAACATGCATGAGGCATGCAACATCCAAAGCATCATCAGAATGCCTCTTGTGAGCATCCCTTTCAGCTCTTGGAGTAGTGGCAGCAGTCTCAATTGGAATGGGCTGCTCTAGGACATTAGCCTTTCTCTCTTGCTTGAGGACTATCCTTAAGTTTCGGTACCATTTGAGAAAGTTGGTCGCATTCAGTTTTTCCTTCTCAACGATCGATTGCAACAAAAGTGTCGATGTGTTTTGTGCCATGGTTATCTACAACAGTAAATATGCAGTGTAAGAGTCATGTATTTTAATTCATTTAAAAAGGACTTTTATTAAATGATACTCCCACTATTTTCCTCAAAATAATAACCCTCAATATTATTTCGGAACACCTCGGCGCTAAGGTATTCTAGTGGGCCAAGATCCATATTTGACCACAACCTGAGTCAGCTTTGGCTTTTCTCTCAAGTTACAGCTATTTAGGTAGGCAACTCCTTGCCAGTTACATCCCATGCAACTCTTGGATTGTTGGGTGAACAACACTTGTCCAATCTCATCTCATGAACTTAAGCCCAACTCTATGCCTCTAAGTCCCTAATCCTATTAGGATGACTTAGTTTAGTCCAACCCAAAGTTAGCAGTTTGGATATCACTATTATCCCATCGCGCCTTACCAAGATGAACATAGGTGCTTTGCTTTGGCAAACCCACCTAATGTTGATCAAAGTCTTGACGAGTGCCAACATTTGGAAGGCATCACATTTAATGACTTAATATTTGTTTTAGAGATTTTTCTTTTGATCTCACCAATTTGTTATCTCTAGTTGTCTTATACATGCATTACATACAAATATAAAACATGCATCTCATGCTTACAAGAAAATAAACGTGACATGGTTATAGCCCAAACTATGCGATATTCTCAAGCCAATGAGAATATCATAAAAGCCTAAGAAGAAAAGGGTCTTCACAAGCTC
Organism: Aquilaria yunnanensis; assembly: GCA_039654915.1. Classification (NCBI taxonomy): domain Eukaryota; kingdom Viridiplantae; phylum Streptophyta; class Magnoliopsida; order Malvales; family Thymelaeaceae; genus Aquilaria; species Aquilaria yunnanensis. The sequence continues at coordinate 49,297,531 of CM077594.1, forward strand.
CTTCTCTTCCTTTCTTGGTTGCCCTTTCGTTATCACCTTGTTGGACATACCACCTTGGATCATCCTTGGACATACCAGTTTGGATGATCCCATAATGTACCATTACATCAATAATAGAAACCTCGAGTTACATTCGAGGGGAGTAAGGTGATAGCCGAAGGCTATCGCCTCAATCTGGCCGAACACCCTGCCACAACAATGGCCAGAAGAACTGGCGCTTCCCGGGAACAGGTGGAATCATGCACCTCGGGAGATAGCCGGAGAGCTCCGAGCCTCGGCACGCCAGTAAAACTTGAGGACTCCATTCGCCCCCCAAGGTTATGAACAGCGTGCCTTCGGAAAAGTGGCACCAGACATTGCTGCCCGAACATCAAATCCCCGAAGGCGGAACCCCCTGGAACTGGGAACCCCCGAACTGAGGGTATGCTTCCCGAAGAGGCTCTGTCCGAACTAGAGGACGACCTCGCCCAGGGACCTCGGGAGTACGGCAGGCGCATTTAAGGAAGCATTTAAGGAAGCCTCTGACACGTCCCACCACAGACGTAAAAAGTCGCCTTGACGCGCAGACGCCATCAGAATCACATCATGGCCCGTCTCAGCACAAGGCTCGAGGCCATCTGGTTACCAACTATCTGTCCCCTACGCCCAGAAGTTCAGGAGCATCCGACCGCACACGTGTCATGATCTGAACGGGCTAGGTATTCCTATATATACAGGAAATAAATACTTGACAGGAGGTTGGTTGGCCGGAGATACAGCTCCCACACTCTGAGAAAATACCAGGCGAGACTTTTCTGCCTTTCTCTTTGAGCTAGTGACTTTCTCCTTTTTCCGGCCACCACTGACTTGGGCGTCGGAGGCTCCCCCCCCGGAAAAACACTCCGGGGGCCTCCTAACCCTGTTTACCAGCTTTTCAGGTACTCTCCTTGGGGCGATCCACCTTCCAGACGTTCTTCCTCCTAGAAGTCTCCTCAACAGTCATCATGACTCACAACGATGAGGCCCCAGGCCATCATAAGGTGAGAAGAGAATGTACAATGAGAGTAACAAGAGAAGGCACGACTCACAGGCCGTATTTACAAGTACAACCAATCAAAGGCTATAACCATGCACCATGCTTCACACACCAATCAGCATACCATGTCAAATCTCATTCAACAAAAATGCATGCCAATTGACGCACGTTGATTAACTAGTTTTTATTTATGTGGCGCTTCACATATGGCGGTCCCACTGGCACCCGAGATTCCTCCATTCGAGCGACCCGGTGTAAAAAATTGTCTTACAATTGCTTAGCCCGAGATCTTCTATTTTGAGCAAGTAGGCACTCGAGACTCTTCCATTCGAGCCACCAAAAATACCTTACTTTCGGTGCCCGAAAGGGCCGAATCCGAACCAAGCTAGGGTTTTTGAAACTATTGCAAGAATCCTAATCCATAGAGGTATCTCATAGTTATCAATTTCAGGTTAATCTCATTAACCAATTAGTGTCATTTCTTCACATATGTCATATGTTCATTACGAGTTCCAGTTTCATGCATCATGAATCAATCTAATTAATCATGGCCGAAAAGCAACCGAACACATAACACCATGTGATTCAACACTCAATCCCGATTTAGGGTTTCACCAGTAGCTCTGATACCACTGTTGGGTTTCGGGAGCCAAACAGCACAGCAAAATTTTACCAAAACCCTACAGGATCCAATTGAAACAGGGTAAACCAGGTGTTCAAAAATTTTCATACCTAATTTTTGGTTGACATCTCTCACTCAGTTGTAGAGTCGAATCACAAAACATGAACAATTGACATGTTCAAGCTCTCTATGGTATCCACACGAGCCTCTCAGGATCACCACGCTTCCACCGCATCCCGGCAGATGCGTTTCTCTTGCACTCGCAGTGCTAGCTTGCGTCCATCAAGGAATTGCAAGAGAAGAGTGTAGCTGTCCTTTTGGGAGGCTAGGGCAAGGAGACCTGTGAATTTCTCACTAGAATTTGTATTTATAGTGACACTCAACTTCCAGGCCTAATGGGTTTCAAAGCCCTAATCCAATTACGCTTTAATTTCGGGCTTAATAATGGCTCAACTATTGTACCCATTATTAATACAAAATTATTGTGAAACCAAAACCCAAATTATTAGCCCATGCACTCTAATGATCCAAATAGCTCTATGTGTGCGACCCAATAGGCTCTTACCACATTGGCAATGATCATAAATCACATTTATGATCATAAGCAATAAGCGGTGTCTAGCAACACATCATTGCTACCCAAGTGACAAGATTGTCGATGATTCGACTAAACCTTTATGATTATCACCGATATATGCCATTGTCCCTTTGTCCAAGATACCAAGACTAAGCACAAGACATGGAATATGTCACTCTCATATAGCCAAATCTTTGGTTTCTTGATTATCAAGTAGACCAACTTAAACTGATGACATTGATATCGTATATCAACTTATCTGAGCATGGCCAGGCATTTTTCTAAGTCTTACTTTATCAAGGGGCCCGAAGATATCACTCCCGTTACATAGGAGGGAGAAATCCCATCTTGATCATACAAATCCCTCCGCATGATATGTGACATACCCAATGACCTCCTTCAAGTTCACTTAGTTATGAGCAACAAAGAAAAATATCAAAGTATATGACTCACATGTAGGGAACCTTGATGGTCTTAGGTCGAAGGACTACATATACCATGATCACTATGAGAATCACTTATGACACTCATATAACGATCCATGTAGTGTTCTCATGGTGGGTCGGTCTAGTACACAAGTTCTCCAACTTGTACCCATATGTAGACTACATATCTCATATTAGTCTCCACATATGCTAGTCGTTATGTATTATTGCAACCCGCTCCACAATAATACTAGATGAGGGACATTTGAGAATATCATTATTCTAGGGTTACAATTATGTTTATTACGTTACGCAGAAACAGAACAACAAAATAATTGCTGGATTAATGCCTTAATAAAATATCATGACTCAATGTGCAAAAAATACAATCATCTCATGATTGGCCTTTTGGGAACAACACTAACAACTGAGGCCCTCTCTTTGCCAGGGTTTTGTTGTGTCTGTTTCGACCGTAGGTGGTGCGCTGGCCAGGGGAGGCGCACACATGCAGGGTCCTTCAGGGGGTGATAGCCCTTTGGCTATCACAAGCCTAATTGGTTTGAAAGCCCTAATCCAATTAGGTTGAATTTCAGGCTTAATAATGGCTCAACCTTTGGGCCAATTGTTAATATGAAATTATCATGAAACCATAACCCAAATAAATTGGCCCATGCACTCAAATAATCCAGATAGGCTTTATGTGTGCGACCTAATAGGCTCTTACCACATTGGTAATGACCATAAATCACATTTATGATCATAAGCAATGAGTTGTGTCTAGCAACACATCATTGCTACCCAAGTGACAAGATAGTCGGTGATTTGAGTAAACCTCTATGATCATTATTCATATATGTCAGTGTCCCTTTGTCCAAGATATCAAGAGTAAGCATGAGGCATGGAATGTGCCACTCCTGTATAGCCCAATCTTTGGTTTCTTGATTCCTGAGTGGACGAACTTAAATTGATGACATTGATATCGTATATCAAGTCATCCGAGCATAGCCATTCATTTTCTTAGTCTCACTCTATCAAGGGGCCCGAAGATATCACTCCCGTTACATTGAGAGGACAAATCCTATCTTGATCATACAAACCCCTCCGCATGATATCTGACATACCTAATGACCACCTTCATGTTCACTCAATTACATGCAATCAAAAGAAAGTATCAAAGTATGTGACTCACATGTAGGAAACCTTGATGACCTTAGGTCAAAGGACTAAATATACCATGATCACTATGAGAATCACTTATGACACTCATATAACGATCAATGTAGTGTTCTCATGGTGGGTCGGTCCAGTACACAAGCTCTCCAACTTGTACCCATATGTAGACTACATATCTCATATTAGTCTCCATATATGCTTAGTCGTTATATATTATTGTAACCCACTCCACAATAATACTAGACTAGGGACATTTCTGAATACTATTATTCTAAGGTTATAATTACGTTTGATTATGTCACACAGAAAATATATAACAAACACAATTACTGGATTAATGCCTTAATAAAATTTCATGACTCAATGTGCAAAATACAATCATCCCATGATTGGCTTTTGGGGACAACACTAACAAACTAATCATGCATTTCTGAGCTCACACAACCTGTTACCACCTCACAAAATGGGAAAATTACAGCACTAGGACATAAACTTATATGCTTTAATTTTCACCATAGTGTATGAATTGTGAAGTGTAAAGTATTCAATATACACTCCCTTAAATGACAAAAACAATGATAGCTTGGTCCTTAAGAAAGCACTGGTATATTGCCTGATTTTCAAGTAACCTATGGACTAAATTGTAAGGTTACAAAGATTCGGTACTCAATTGCACAAATTTCTAAATATAGCTATGGAAAGGACATGTATGGAATTATGAAGAAAGGATATGGATGGAATTATGAAGAAAGAACATGGAAGGAATTAAATATATTGTTGGGGACCAAAGTGCTCAAAGAGGCAAAGTTTGCCATTTATGGCATAATGACAACTTAGGTGCTTAAGTGTCCAAGATTTTTCTAAGGTGAAAATGACAGTTGACCAAGGTTAGAAGAGGTCAAAATATGTCATTTTCCCAGCCAAAATGGCTGGAAATAATCTATCCAAGTGTTGGCCAAAGTTTCAAAAAATTTGCATGTATGCCACCAAGGTCAAAATGATGTATAAGTAAAGAAAAATCTTCATTTGATTGTCATTTTCCCTAAATTTCGGTTTCCAGCAGCTAATAACTCTTCCTTAACCTTCTCTACCATCCTCCATAGCCACCATACGTTAAGAAGTCAAGAGAAAGCAAGAGAAAGCAAAGAAGACATCAAAGAGTGCAAGAAAACCTATTTTCGGTTCTATTAAGGTTCATCAAATTTCCAGAAAAAGGTAAGGGTTTTATCTGGGTTTCATGGCTGTTTATTGTTCAATATAGATGCCCAAACATCCATGAACCTAAGACCCTAATCTTGGAAGAGAGCCAAGAGCTTGATGAATCAAGTTTAGGTTAAGGGGGAAATTGCACCAAGGGTTTCAACCCTACAGCTTTGGTGCTCTATTATGGCAGTGAAATTCAGGGTTTCTAGAGCCCAAGTTAGTACTAAATAAGACCTAATGACCTCTTAGGACCAAGAAATAGCTTGAGGAGAGCTGCTATAGTGAGTTCTTAATGTTTAATTGAACGATTATGGACTAACCTTAATGTGTTATTGCTGCCAGCATTTCATATGTTTGTTGCTGTGTTTGTTTGTGAATTTGGATGTGTATATTTGTGTGTTTGTATTGTATTTTTGTGTGTTAGTGTCTTTAGATTTCAGGTATATGGCTAGAGTTTGAAGATTTTATTGATAAGCCCTTACTAAGTTTCATTCAAGAAACTTACCCCCTTTCTGTCCATTTCAGGAGCACCTGAAAAAGAACATTCAAATTAATAGTTTTCGTTTGAATTTCTCTTTGAAATTTCAGGTACATGAACTTCCATATTTCTAATTATGATCTGGAAATTTTGGTGATTTTAGGAGCACATTTGGTGGTTTTAGTGATGGTGCTTACTGTGTTGTTCAGCAGCTGTCCAGCATCCTGTTTTTGGAGTCCATTGTGTCTCAGGACCTCCTGTAGCCTAGGGTGCGTATTTAGCCAAGTTAAGACCATATTGTAGTGCATGTATGCATGTACATGTAGTGTATGTAAAATGAGACAAGTATGTGAACATTTCAGTAATGTTTTGGCTATGTAAGTGATGTGGTGCAAAGCTGCCTAAGTGTGAATGATGGGCTGCTTACTTGTAAATTCTGTTTTGGCCACATAAAGTTGTTAAAAGCAAGGGAATGTAATTACTATGTGTAATGGACATATATTGGATAGCCTTTGAGGGCTTCCCCCTTGTGAATGAAGTGTTTGCATGGTTTGGAAAAATTGTATGGGCGAAATGGTCAAAAAGTTACCAGAATTTTGACTCTGGACCTAAAGTTTAATTTCTCCCTGTGTAGAATGAATCTTAGTATGAAACTTTCACCACAGCTAGATAACATCTATTGGGTTAACTGGGATTTGGAATTTATGGATTCAGGGCCCTGTAGCCAAAGATATGATGTTGCAAAGTTGGATGAGTTACTGTTTATTTGGTCAGAATTTTGTGACCAACTTAAAAAATCCATAACTTGGTCCATAGGTGGGCTATTGATGTAAAACAAAATTCCTTGGTTTCTCTAAGTATCTACTTGATAATGGAGCAAATAAAATAGTGCGGTATGTGGCTAGAATGATACAGTTTATTAGTGAAAGTTACAGGTGCAGTAACTGGTCACTACAACTTTACAAGATTGCCTAATGTGTGGTAGCCAAAATTAAGACTTGTGCTAGGGTTTTCCTTCTTTCCTGCCATGGTGTGCATGAAATGTGAATATGTGTGTGATGGTTGGACCAATACGCATGTGTTTACATAGTGCCCAAGAGGGCCACTTGGGTATGCACACTAAGTGTAATGTTCTGATGGCCTACAGAACATTACCTATCCTAGGAGTCTAAATGCACAATTTTGGCACCATGACTGGACTACCCTGGAGTGGGTAACACAACCTGTACCAAACATATGCACATAACCAAAACCACATAGGCATTTCATACCATCATCAAGTTTACATAATCATCAAGTTTACATACACGGCAATATACATGTCATCAAACATAAGTAAGACTTACCAAGGCCTACTTCAAGACATACATACCAACTAGTGCAATGTTCCTTGGAAACTACCAAGAGCACTCAAAACACACAAACATCCGAGAGTGTCAATTACATGCCATTTTATTAGTAATGACCAAGAGCTACTTTGAACATGTAAATCAAAATGATGCCTTGCAACACAAGGCCCACTACAACACCCATGATCAACAAGGCCATCCAGAACACTAATGCCCAAGAGCACGCATCCATACCCCTAGACTATTCCCACAACCTACTCACAAAGCCTACAAGAATTGCAACACTTATTAGCTTGCTCTTACACAAGAGTAGTACTCACACTTATTGAGCTCACTTCTCAAATAAGGTTCATACCTTAGCAGCAGCACCAAAACCACAACTCCTAACACACGAGTTACTCAAGCTTAGTATCATTTCCTGTAAACATACAAGCACATACAGGGCATAAGTTATATTGCATAAATTAGTAAGGATTCACACGGCTACAAATCCTATTTAGTTAAGCCGAAACTTAACCTCCAATGCTCCTACTATTACCACCTCAAAAATGGGAAAATTACAGTATAAAGGCATAATGGTTATAAACCATTATATAGCATAATTTTCACCACAGTGAATGAAATGTGAAGGGTAAAGTGAATAATTTACACCTTGTTAAAAGATTACAATGGTTACTTGGTACTAAAGGAAGCCTTAGAAGATTGCTTGTTTTACAAGTAATCTATGGGTCTTATTCTAAGATTCAAGACTTGGGCACTCAATTGTAAAAATCTAAAATAGATATTTTGGAAGGATTTGGATGGTATGGAAGCAATGTTTTAAGGCTAAATTGTATAAAGGAAACAAAAGCTATTATTCAAGAACCTAGGACAACTAGCTGTACAATTGTTAACAAAAATAACTTAAGGATGGGATGGTTTTTGACAAGAGTCAAAGATGGCAATTTCTAGGATTATCCTAGCCTTTATTTCCAGGTTCTAAGGTCAAAAAGGTGGGGTAAAGTTAGCCAAAAAGTCTTTGCTTAAGATATACTTATAGTGACCTAAGTGAAGGGTAAGGTTAAACTAATCAAGTCAAGTAAATATCTTGATTTCTTGTCTTTCCTTGGCCATTTCGGCCATAACCAACCACAGCCTCCTTCCTTAGCTCCTCCATAAGCTTCCATAGACACCACAACTCAAGATCTGAAGAAATAAAGAAGGAAGGCAATTGGATGCACCAGGAACAAGAAAAACCATAATTTTTTGGTTTATTGTGTATGTCTTGAAGATTTCAGCTTTCACAGCTTAGGTAAGGGTTTTATCTTCATGTTTCATGGTTTTTTACTACTTTAATATGATGATCAAATGTCCATGAAGCTAAGACCATGCTTGGAACAGAGCAAAAGGCTCAAGGAACCAAGTATGGGTTAAGGGGGAGTGCATGAACAAGGTTCCAGCCTTACTATTTTTCAGTGTTTACAAGGATTTCAAGAGCCCAAGCTAGTACTAACTAAGACCAATTAACCTCCTAAGTCCAAGCATTAGCTTGAGGAGGGCTGGCATAGTGATTACATATTGTTTATTTGATTGTTTATCGACTAACCCTAATGATGTATTGTTGCCAGCATTGCATTTGGTTGTGTTCTGTTTGTTTGTGCATTTGGATGGCCATATTTTTGTATATGTGTTTTGTTTTTGTGTTTTTATGTCTTTTTATTTCAGTTATGTTTCTGGGAATTCAATTTTCTAATGATAAGCCCGCACTAAGTTTCTTCAAAGAGACTTACCCCCTTTCTATCCATTTTTGGTCCAGCACAAAGATCACATTCAAACTGACATTTATTGTTTGAGTTTTGATCTGAAATTTTAGGTACATGAACGTCCATGTGCCTAGTTATGATATGAAAAGTTTGGTGATTTTAGGAGCACATTTGGTATTTTTAGTGATGGTGCTTATTGTGTTATGCAGCAGCTGGCCAGCATCCTGTTTTTAGAGTCCATTGTGTCTCAGGCACTCCTGTAACTTAGGGTGTGTAATTAGATAAGTTAAGAACATTATGTAGTGCATGGATGCATGTAAATATATTTCATGTAAAGTTTGGATAATGTATGTGATTCGGTCCGGAGGTACGGAGCCAGCATCTGATGCGGTCTGGTTGGGCGGAGCCAACATCTCCACTGTGTGCAGCGGTGTGGGCAGCAGGGGGTCCTGGAGGTGCAAGAAGGTACCCTGAGAGGGTCACCTTAAGTGGTGCCCGGCAGCTTCCTGGTACCGTGGTTGGTGAGGACGGGAAAGACTTCCGGCACGGGAGAGAGCCCGGAGCAGAGATCCTTTAGGGGGACCTGGCTGAAACACTTAGAAAACAGGGGTTAGGAGGCCCCAGGGGTGGTTTTCGGGGGGGGGAACCTTCGACGCCCAAGCAGTGATCCGAGAAAGAGAGATACTCAGTAATAAGCACGAGGGACTCTTGCCTGGCGTGTCTTTCTGAGGGCTGAAGGGAGAGTATTCAGGTGGAGAGAGGAGAGCGTCCTCTTGTCCTCTTGGTCCTCCGGGTGCAGAACCCCCTGCCTGTGACCATTTCCCTGGTCAATAAGGGAGGAGGTGATCCCTTCAGATTGTGACACATGTATGGACGGATGGTGTTCGTATATTTTGGGGCATAGGGGCCCCTAGCCATCTACAGGCTCCTCGGGCCGTGAGCCGTAGTAGGTGTAGCCCTGTATGACAGGACGCATGCTGCGATGGCGTGCCAGAGCGCTTCTGGAGGTGGCGTGCCAGAGCATGTCTGAAGGTGGCGTGTTGGAGACGTATATAAGCAGAGTGTCAGAGACTCCTTGATGGCTCTTGTCATACAACCGAGGTCCCTTTGGTTGATGCCTCACTTCGGGGTGATGGGCCCTTTCCCGGAGTCGGGCTGGAACTTCGGTGTCTACGTCTTCGGGGGGCTTTCTCCCGTAGGGGGTGGTTGGTCTTTCTCCCCCGAAGCTGGTTCGGTCGCCCTCCCAAAGGAGGCGCTACGCTACCTCCTGAAGTTGGAATTTGGTGAGCTACCGAGGTCATGCGCCTCAAGTGTATGACTTACTTCACTTGGGAGTCCTTTCCGAGGTCGTATGCCTCAGGTGTCTGGCTCCCTCTTTCCCGTCGTCGGCAGGTGGTCAGGGTGATGCGAACCCCTATGGTATAATGACCATGAAACGTGCCCAAGATGTGATTCAAGCTCCACAAGACATCAAAAAGACTAGGTTTGAAACCCCCACCCCTAATCAACCTGTGATTAGAAACAAGAAGTATAGAACTCCAAGAACACAAGCACACTTGTGCACCAAGGCAGTCCGCCAAGAACCAAAGAGAAAACCTCTCCAAAGAGCAATATTATTTCGGCAATAATCTGTGTGTTTACATCCAGAATATGTGCCTTTATATAGGCCTAAACTAGGGTTAAAATCAGGGGAAAATTCGCAGCCCAAGTCACCTAGGAAACCTAGTTACAAATGACTCAAGAAAACCTAGTCAAACTAGGACTCCTAAACCTTTCTAACTTTGTTTAGTGTATGCAGCGTATGCCACTTGTCCCAAGTGACCTGAATTAATTCCATAACCTAAATAACATCCTAAATAATGTATCTAAATAGGAATTTAATGAAACTAAAATGCAAATACAAGATTAAACACGAAATCCCCCAAATAGCCTTTTCTGGTGCATTTTTGGCCACTTTAGGGTTGTCACTTGTATCTTCAGCTCCAAGCTTGAATATTTGAGTTCAAATGGCATGAATCTTCCTCTTAGATGTGGTAAAGAAGGTCTGGAAAGTTAGAGCTGAAAAATCCAACTTGTTGGCACAAAATGTAACAAGAACACTTAAGGTGGGTCAAATGGTGCACTTTGAGTGGTGTCCTTGGTGTCCTTGTTTTGTGACTTGTCTAAGCACTCCAGAACTGAGTACCAAGCATATCCATCATGTCCATATGGTGTCTTGAAAGTTCCAGCGGCTCCTTATGAAGTTCCATGTCCATTCTCCATGAAGAAACTTGAAACAAAGCCTTGTAGTGCACTTGAGAGCTCCTCAGCTTTCTTCCTTTTCATAGGTCCACTAGAAACCTTCAATGGGTCCTTGCCTTCTCCATGTGTGCCTTCCTTGATCATATCACAGGGCGATAGCACTTCGGGTATCACACGCCCCCCTTGGAAACGCCGAAGTGGAGACTTTGGCAAGTAGTCCTTTTGGTGTCCGTTTATCGCCCAATTGGCAGTTTTGACAGGATGACCCTGTGGACTCCTGGAGGCCCACATGGTAGTATGTCCTGTTAGGTACCTGCTAAGTGCTTGGCTTAGGCCAAGAGAAACAAAGGAAAACAAAGAAAAGCATAAAGGAAGGATGAGGAGAACTATGAAAACTAGTACAGTGGTCTATGTGTAAAGCAGAAGATTTTTAAGGCTAAACTGCACATAGAAATTAGACTATGGAAAAAAATAGACAGGAAACAGAGAAAGGGGATCAAATTGTACACTTGAATGAGTGGTACAATTAAAACTATCAACTTTAAGTTGATCATTTCGGCCATGCAAGATTTATGGGTGACTAGTACAAGACTAGACCAAATTTGGTGGACAACAATGATTACTAGTCAAGTCTTGTCTAACACTAAAGAACTATTCACTAGTCATTTGGTTAAACTAACTAGTCTTTATGCTAGTTACATGGCCGGTTATACAAGGAAATTATGACGCCTTGGTACTTGTGTTTAATGTGTGCATGGCATTGTAAGCCATGAAGTGACCTAAATGTCAACTTGGACACAAGTTTTAGTGGCGGCTTTGTGAACTTGAGAACTTAAAGACTACATTGTGTCATGCAAAGAATTGCAAGGCAAAAGTTAGCATTTGGCTAACCATTTCATATATGCCTTTCGACCGAAACTAGTCAAAGGCCATTTGGTTCATTTTCAGGCTTCCTTGGTGATGCGAACCCCGATGGTATAAAGACCATGAAACGTTCCCAAGATGTGATTCAAGCTCCACAAGACATCAAAGAGACTAGGTTTAAAACCCCCACCCCTAATCAACCTGTGATTAGAAACGAGAAGTATAAAACTCCAAGAACACAAGCACACTTGTGCACCAAGGCAGTCCACAAAGAACCAAAGAGAAAACCTCTCCAAAGAGCAATATTATTTCAAAATTTTTCTGTATATTTACATCCAGAATATGTGCCTTTATATAGGCCTAAACTAGGGTTAAAATCTGGGCAAAATTCGCAGCCAAAGTCACCTAGGAAACCTAGTTACAAAGGACTCAAGAAAACCTAGTCAAACTAGGACTCTAACACACTTTTAACACATGTTTAAGGTGTGCAGCGAATTCCTTTTCTCCTAAATGACCTGAATCAATTCCATGGCCTAAATAAAATCCTAAATAATGTAAATAAATATGAAAATAAAATAAAATACGTTACAAAACAAGATTGGCCATAAAAACTCCAAAATAGCCTTCTTGGGTGATTCTGGCTTGTGTCTCCAACTTCAAGCTGAAATTCGAACTTGATGCAGCAATGATTTCTCAAAATTCAAAGCATAAAAGTTGTAGATCTCTTTCTTAGCTTCGAAACCACACTTGAATCACACAAAATGGACTTCTGAATCGAAAGATATTCCCAAAATACTGCAACTGCTTCTGAACCAGCGATAACTCGTAAATCGCGACTTTGAAGCTAAATTGGACCTCCTTATCGTGAAAAATGGGTTTGATGGTATTCATATGATTTGTAGCTCCAGATGTTATCTTTCCAATGAATCAAGAATTACTCAATTCTGATTTAGTTAGGTCAAGATATGATTTTTCTACCAGAACATCACCAATCTGTCAACATCCGAGCTTGAAGTGCACTAGTGAGCTCCTTAGCCTTTTTCCTTGTCAATGGTCCACTAGAAACCTTCAGTGGGTCCTTGCCTTCCTTGGTTGTACCTTCTTTGATCATATCAGCTCCCCCCTCTTTAGAAGGATTCGTCCTCGAATCAAAACCTGCACTAGAATAGGGAATTGAATCAATAACAATGAAATAATCAACACATAAGCACTTACCTTTCACATAAGAACCAATAGCATGGAATGCTTGTGTATGAAGCTTTAATCTTGTGCAAAACCTGAACCAATATCCAAATGCAATGATACCTCCTGGATCAAAGACAAAGCTTGAAACAATTAGCACAAAAAATCTGAATGTTTGCACAATTTTCATCTTAACTCTAGGCATCACTTTCATTGCCTTTACCATCTCGAAAATATTACTCTCACAACAAGGAAAAGTATAGGAAGAATTTACCTTAGGGATGTTGTATGCACTCAAAAGAAATGGACCTAAACTCACATAAGAGTTATGGTTATGGAAAAGACAAGTTATGCATGTCAAGACAATAGTTTGCATAGGCCATTCAAACAAACAAGAATTGAACACAATGTGGCCTAAACTAATAACAAAACAAGGATGCATGAATTTCACAAAAATCCTAAGCATTTTAAATGAAACAAGATCAAACTTATTTTTGTATGCATATGCACCACAATGCATAAAAATTGTGAATATGTATGAAATGTGACACAAAACAAAGGACTCAACATACCTCCTTAAAAGGCTGAATTTAAAACCAGAATTTTCACTCAAAATAAAAACTTTTAGGTTTGGACATAAAGAAAAAAAGATTAATGCTGAAAAGTTTGTGTAATGCATGTGTCAAGATAAAAAAATGCTTGCTGGAAAATAAAGATTGACACACAAAAATGGGCTGAATATAAATTTGAATCAAAGAAGTATGTAATGCATGTGTAACAACCAATTTATGCATGAAAAATTCTAAAGAAGTAGATTTAACTTGAGACAAAACAAAACAATGTGACATGGATGCAAAGCAAACAAAATCAAAAACCAAAGACACCAAAACAATTTTTTCTTTACAGAAACTCATGGAATTCAAAATATGATTTGACAAAACCAAAGAATTAGAAGGCTTAAAACCATATTTTGTCAAATTTCCATGCTTACTTCCTTCTCTTAATCTAGTTTCATGAAAACCATTCTTCAAAATAACATTGCAAGCAAACACACATTCTTTGAGATTTTCATGCAAAACTACATCAAATCTAGGTGTTAGGAAGAAATACATTACAGTGGTTGGACTTAGTCTCCAAGTATCTTCCTTTGGTGTAGAAACCACAAAATTTTCACCTTTGCACTCAATGGCTTTGGTTGGAGTTGCATTAATTTCATCCCCTTGAAATATAGGATAAGAAACAATGTTAGGCAAATTTTTGCATATGAAATCACTTAGGCTTACCTTAACTTGTTCCTTCTCAACCTCCTTTTTTGTTTTAATGCATGGGACATGGCTTGGAATATTAGGAACACTAACTTCTTTAATGGGCAGCAACTCACTTGATTCTTGTAGCTCATCTCCACTTAATTCCTGAAAAGAAGACAACACAACACTCGAAAAAGACTTTGTTATGTTAGATGAAAGTATGGCTTCTTTGTAGGTCTTTCTCTCTTCACTCAGCTTGGGTTCATTGCACTCTTGTCTTCTCTCAACTTCGCACTCAATTTATTCTCTCGGGAACTCTCTACTCTTCTTCCCCTCATGTTCACTCTTCTCACTTAATCTCTCGGTTGTTCTCTCAACTTTCCCCTCATCACTCTTGCCCTCAACTTTCCCCTCTTTTTCTTTTCTCTCAACCTCACTTTGAAGTTTTCTTTGATCCTCCAAAACTTGTTGTGGTGAAAGTGGAACAAGCATGATTGACTTTTCTTGTTGCAGCTGAGACAGGTCTCCTTTTGTGGTCTCCATGTTTGGCTTGGGTACTTCTCCTACATCTTTGCTCCATGCTCCTTTCCATGTGGAAATTCCTCCTTGACACATCTTGGATGCCTTGGACCTTTTGATGGTCCTCTCGGCCTTGTTGGCATAATAAAGCAAATCCTCCATGTTGAAATAAGGTGCCATTTCCACTTTGTTGGCAATCTCAGGATTGAGACCATTAATGAATCTAGGAATGGTGGTCTCCTCATCCTCCATGATGTTGGCTCAAGTCAAGGTTATCTCCAAGTCTTTGTGGTAGTCCTCCACACTCCTTTGGCCTTGCACTAGCTTTTGAAGCTTTAAGCGTTGATCTCTATAGTAGGAGCTAGGCACAAATCTCCTCCTCATTAAGGCTTTAAGGGCTCTCCATGTATGTATGGCCTCCTCCTCATTCCTTCTCCTAGAAGTAACATCCTGATTCCACCATACAAGAGCATAATTAGTGAACTTTATGGTAGCCAATTTAACCTTCTCTTTCTCGGAGTAATGATGGCAATCAAACACCATCTCAATCTTTTGTTCCCACTCCCAATATGCATCGGGATTACTCCTCCCTTGGAAGGATGGAATGGTAAAGTTGATGGAGTTAAGGTTATGATCTTCTCTTGGCTCACACCTCATTGGAAACCCATGGTCATGCCAAACTCTTTCTTCCTCCTCGAGTTCTTTTCTCCTTGGACCTCTCGTTGGCAACCTCAAATCAATGTCCTCAATCCTCCCCACAAGTCTATTGAGAGTTCTTGAAATTCTCTCATGGTTGGCTCCTCATTGTGTCTCACTTTCATCCTCCTATCCTCCTGGCCCTCCATACTCCTGAAAATAACAAAGATCCTCACAAACACTCACCTCACGTGTTTCACTCAAAATATGAACACTCAAAACACTCAATTTGTTAGTGAGATATTGCTTATTCAAAGAGTTCTCCAAAGTTCTAAGAAAACTATCCTCAAAGCACACAAGAAAACTTGAATTTTTGAAGAACTATTTTGACTCCAAAAGAGCTGGGCTAAACAAGCTTTAAAAGACTCTAAGAAGCTCTTGTAATTGATGATCACAAGAACCACACAGAAAGCTTTTTGGCTTAAAAACAATGGGATAGGTTTTGGGGTGCAAAACTTTCAACACTTTGAGAAAACTTCCTTTTTTGCAAGCTCTTTTCTTTTCTTTTCTTTGCTCTTTCTTTTTCTTTTCTTTTCCTTCCTTTCTTTTTTTCTTCTTTTTTTTTTTTTTTTTACTTGCTGTTTTGATGCTAACCAAACTTTCTCCTTGAAACTCCTTGCTGCCAAAGACAAAAAGTTAGAATTCTTTTCGGCCAAGACAAGAAAACTAGTGAAATTGGCACAATTTGAAGCAACTTTTTGATACCAAAAATTCCTGAACTTGGATCTTTCTTTTTTTTAAGTTTTCTGGACTCTAAGATGCTGGAAACAATGAAAACAAAAGAGATTAATATGGCTGGAAACGAAACAGAAAGATGAGAATTAAACAAGAACAAACAAGTAGAAACCGAGAACACAAGGTGACATGGATTGACTTCTTTTTGTTGTTTTTGTGATTTTCGGACTTGAACAAGGATGGAATAAAAAAAGAAAGACCTGAAACAAGAAGAAAATATATTAAAACAGAGAATTAAAGCACGAAATTACTGGACAAAATTTGAAGGGAAAACGAAGAGAAACAAGAACACAAAGATATGTCCTTCAATGGAACTTCTGGCTCTGATACCAACTGATGCGAACCCCGATGGTATAAAGACCATGAAACGTGCCCAAGATGTGATTCAAGCTCCACAAGACATCAAAGAGACTAGGTTTAAAACCCCCACCCCTAATCAACCTGTGATTAGAAACGAGAAGTATAGAACTCCAAGAACACAAGCACACTTGTGCACCAAGGCAGTCCACAAAGAACCAAAGAGAAAACCTCTCCAAAGAGCAATATTATTTCAAAATTTTTCTGTATATTTACATCCAGAATATGTGCCTTTATATAGGCCTAAACTAGGGTTAAAATCTGGGCAAAATTCGCAGCCCAAGTCACCTAGGAAACCTAGTTACAAAGGACTCAAGAAAACCTAGTCAAACTAGGACTCTAACACACTTTTAACACATGTTTAAGGTGTGCAGCGAATTCCTTTTATCCTAAATGACCTGAATCAATTCCATAGCCTAAATAACATCCTAAATAATGTAAATAAATATGAAAATAAAATAAAATACGTTACAAAACAAGATTGGCCATAAAAACTCCAAAATAGCCTTCTTGGGTGATTCTGGCTTGTGTCTCCAACTTCAAGCTGAAATTCGAACTTGATGCAGCAATGATTTCTCAAAATTCAAAGCATAAAAGTTGTAGATCTCTTTCTTAGCTTCGAAACCACACTTGAATCACACAAAATGGACTTCTAAATCGAAAGATATTCCCAAAATACTGCAACTGCTTCTGAACCAGCGATAACTCGTAAATCGCGACTTTGAAGCTAAATTGGACCTCCTTATCGTGAAAACTGGGTTTGATGGTCTTCATATGATTTGTAGCTCCAGATGTTATCTTTCCAATGAATCAAGAATTACTCAATTCTGATTTATTTAGCTCAAGATATGATTTTTCTACCAGAACATCACCAATCTGTCAACATCCGAGCTTGAAGTGCACTAGTGAGCTCCTTAGCCTTTTTCCTTGTCAATGGTCCACTAGAAACCTTCAGTGGGTCCTTGCCTTCCTTGGTTGTACCTTCTTTGATCATATCACTTGGTTTCATTTGGCCGAGAGTGTTCTTGAGCTCTTCCATAGAAATTAGTCTTGAAATCAAGCAAATCTTGAGAGCACTTGAAGGATTTAAGCTTGGAATGCTTGTTCCGGCCTTGGATTACTTGGAATCAAGCTTTGTTCTTGAGTTTTGTTGAAGGGCCGAGCCAAATCAAGCTAGGATTCCAAGGTATTTTCGTGTTTCCTTGATTTCCATGGTATTTCTTCCATGAACAAGGAGTTTAAGAGTTTAATTGAAGTTGGTTGAGCTATTAGAGCAAACTATGTGTTGGTTTGAAAGTTCTTTGTTGGCCGAAACTGTTCGATGAGTAATCTTGATGTTCTTCATTGTGTACATGGAAATTAGTCCATGATTAAGGTTAATTGGTGCCTATGTGATCTTATGCTAGGCTATTTTGAGCAAGGAACATCAATGAGTGCAAGTTAGCATTTGGCCGAGAAGCTCATTTTGAGGTAATCCTATGTTCTTCATCTAATTGCATGGTAATGGTGCCATGAACGTTGATTAATGATGTTTAGGTGATTGTATGTTGGATTGGATGGGTGAAGAACATTAGTGTTTGGCAATGGGCATTGTGACCAAGAGCTTAAGCTTGTATATTGTAGTGTTCTTCATTGAAATCATGGTAGTTAGTCCATGAGTAAGTGTTGTTGATGCCTATGTATTGTTATGGTAGGCATTGTGATTGAACAACACTTGGGCATTTGAAGTTTGGCTTGAGACCGAAAGCTCTTGAGGTAGGATTCACTAACACTTGATATTGCTTGGTGAATTACCATGGTTCAAATGTTTAGAGTGACTAAGTGATGGTTAAAATTTGCCAAATGACCTTAGTTGCTTAATGGGCTATTGAGTTTTCACTCAGTTGAATTGTTGATTAGCTAATTAACTAATGTACATGTACTAGAAATGCAAGTAAATGTGGCCTATTTACTTAGCATTTTGGAGCTCTAAGTGGAAGTGGATTGTTTGATGGTGTGTTGTGTGCAATGTGCACATGGGTACATGTATGTCTATTTGGGCCGAGAGCAAAATGTGGAGTGTGTGTGTGTTCTTATGTGCTTTGGGGCTTTCCATGTGCTTGCTAACCAAATTCAAGATATTGTGAATATTTATGATGTATATGTATATGCTTGGTTTTCTTTGTCTTTGTGTCTGTTTTGCAGGTTGAGCTAAGCTAATGGGAGGTTAAGCTTTGAGTGAATACTCAGCTTAACTAAATTGACTCATGATTGAGTTGTTTATATGGAAGTGAATTCCACTGAGTTTTACTCACTGCCCATCTTTTTATTTTTAGGCAAAGACATTCGACCTGAATAGTACTAGCTTGCTCTGTACTTGTGTTTAGTGCTTGTTTGCTTGTTTTCCAAGGTATGTGCCAATGTGTGCTTGGCTTATTAGTTCTAGTACATTACAAGTCTTATATTTTTGGTTGGCCGAGACTTATGTGATAAGTATGCAGGCTGTAGTTGGAGACTTGTCTAGGAAAGCTATGGATACTTGGACTTTGGCTCTGATCATAGTATTTGCTTTCATGACAATGAATCAGGCAATTGGGTTGGTGTTGCAGTGTGTACTTTTGTATGGAATTCTCAAAGTTCTGTTTGACCATTAATGGTCTCGGTTTGTATGTAACTTGGCATGAACTACTTATGGATGCTTGTCATGTATAGCCATGTTAGATGCTAGGTAGACTACCTTTTTGGATTGTACATATGTGTAGTCTTGGATACCTAGTTTGTTGTTGGTTTTGTGGATCTTGGATGCCAAGTTATGTATGGACTTATGGATGGTTTTGAGCTTGTATTTATATGTGGTTGTTATGGGCCAAGGTTCGGCACTTTTATGCATTTAAGTATGGACTTTTAGTGGCTAAGTATTACAAACCTCTGTGAGTAACTTTGTAGGCCGAGAAGATCATGTGCATTTTGCATTGGGTTTTCAAACAAAAATACCTTCTGTGGGTCTTTTATTGTCATATAAGTAGTACACTTGATTGCACACCATTTATGCACTTAAAACCCCTTTAAGTGTTGCCTTGCTTGTTATGCAAGTAATCAATTAAAACCTTGCTTGTTGTGCAAGTTAGTGGTATTGGGCTTTGCCTTTGCTGCAAGTATTTGTTGGAATTGTTTTAAAGCCAACTAGGCCACCTCCCAGGCCTCTCAACTTAAGAAAATAAGACTTAATGTTGCCATAGTTTGCTTGGCCGAATGCTAGAAACCTAATTTTGGAGATGGGCTTGTGAGTTAAATTAGAAACTTATAGGCCAGGGCCTGAGTAAGGTGTGACATGTCCATTTATATCGAACAAGGCGGCACGGAGCCTTGAACCCCGAACCTTATGAATTTACACCTGGAGTATGATGTCGGTTGGGGAGGCACTTCGCCTCCTAGGTGATAAGCCTTGTTCGGACAGATGTCATCTATCCACCCTTCGGTGTTCTCGAGATACCCAACTTTTTTATTTTTCCCGCCATAGGCTAGTGAACCATCATGTCTTGAAACTAGCGTGCCAGTCTCGAGCAGCGTGCCCGGGTTTTCTGAATGTCAGAAAATGCGTCCTAGTTTCTCGTGACAGGCGACACGTGGCAGGCATCAGCTGGGATGGGAGTGCCTTTTTGCGCGTGATGGGCCATTATGGCGACATTTCACCTTCGCGCAGCATTTATGATGCCCTTTTGGCTGCCTTTCCTTGATCTATATAAGCCTTCCTCCTGTCATACTCTTTATTTGTGTTTCTTTGCTCTCATTTTGCTCTGTGCCTTTTTCTCCTTTTTTGTGGCGACTTTAGAGGTAGAGCGATTTCCGGCAATCTTTCACTACGGCGTCCTCAAACCCAGACTTCGGCATGACTATTGGTGGGTTCTGATTTCTAGAGTTCCTTCGGTTTCTGCTTTTCTTTTCGCTTCTCGAAGTCATTTTCCTTCTTTCCGAAATCATTTTCCCGCCTTTTTACGAAGTCATTTTTCGGTCAGCCATGCCAGTTCCCGAGAGCTGGCAACCTCTTATGTCTCACCCTTGTTGCACCACTCCTTAAAAATTAGAAAAGTGGAAGACCAAATTTTTCCTTCCCTCGTATGCCATCACAAGGTTACCTCGCCTTGGCCAGTTTAGCTTTATGAATCGGGGTGACGAGGTTACCGTTTTCTGAGCCCAACTGAAGGCCGGACTTTGGTTTCCTCCTGCGAAGATGACTTGCGACTTTTTCCAATTTCATGGCATAGCCGTGAATCAGCTTCCTGCCAACTCATTTCTCTGTATGTGCGGGATCTTCGGGGTAGAACCCCAATTTATCCTATTCATGCAGTATTATAAGCTCTATCCGGTTCCGAAGGGTGGCTTTTATTTCATGCTACCTCGGGGATCTGGGAGCAAGAAATTTATGTTCACCTTCACTACCAAGGATAGCTGGCGAGGGTGGCAAAGGAAGTTCTTCTTCCTGAAGGTAGCGGAGGCCTGGTCGCACGTCCCGACTAAGTGGGCTCGGGGAAAGCTAGAGGCAGATGTCGTGGATCCCAGGAAGCTGCTAACTCCCGAGTTGGCAGCAAGGTTTGGGGACTTTGACAGACGAATCTGTGCTATCATCGACTGGGATGCCGAGGTCCCTTCACGCTCTCTCTACCCTTTCCCGATCATGTGGAAACTCATGACCGAGGATGTCCTTTGGGAGTTGGGGGTGGTTACAGTGCACAAGACAGATCTCGGCATGCCAGCTCCTGCTACCGAAGGGAAGAACTCTTGGATGGTGAAGCTCCTTCAGAGCGAGCTTACTTACGAAGCCTTTTTTGAAAGTAGGTTTCTTTCAAATTTTTTTTAGCATAAGTGCCTGTGGACCTACACTGATTTCTTCCCTCTTTTTCAGATATGGGCGACGAGTCTGCCGCCTACTACAGGTCTCTCTTCCTTGGTCAAGCCGAGAAGGGAGAACAAAAAAAGAGGCGCAAGGCTTTTGGGAGCGGATCATCTTCGGCCAAGAAGGCCGAAAAGGACACCCTTCTTCCCCTTCCGGAGGACGTTTCGGAAGTCGGCGATGTTATTGCTACTTCCACCAAGGTTGGCGATGTCATTGCAACTTCTATACAGGTTGCAACTTTGTCCAAGCCTGAAACTACCGGGGGGGTTCTTGCCGAGGTGGCCGTTCCTGCCCTTCCGAGTCCCGCCACATCGGTGGATTTGTTGGGCTCTTTGGCGGATCTTTTTGTCGAAGATTTAGAAAAGCGCAGAAGGGCCAAGGGCAAACATGTTCCTGGCAACGTCGAGGAGGTCGGTGACTCTGATGACGACTGTGCGAAGGTCGCGCCAGGTTTGTCTCTTTTTCCCTACAATCATAACTTACATTTTTTATAATCAAGGAATTTTTACCTGATAAGATGCATGTTTTTTTTTGTAGAAGATCCGGTGCCCCTGGCTTGGAAGCTTGAGCACGCCCGAAGGAGGGATCTTCGGCATTCTCATGTCCCGAAGGACAAAGTCCCAAGGGAGCCATTCTGGTCTTTCACGGAGGACATGAATTTGTTCTCCGAGGATTGTCGGGAAATGGCTCCCCAAATGGCGAGGGGCGTGCTTACTCAGGCATCCTTCAAGGCAGTCGCCGAGGAGTGTCCCTCCGAGGATGCCCTTGCTGCAAAAGTTTCCCAGCATGTTGCTCGGGTAACTCTTCAGGCTCTTCACTTTTCCTCCCCACTTTTTGCGTAAGTGTTTTTGGCTTTCTTTGTGCAAATTTCGCTAAGTACCTTCTTTTTTATTGCAGCTTTTGGGGTATAGTGGATACCTCCGAGCTTGGGCAGCAAAGCAGTCTTCGGCCCGCGCTTGGGCTGAAGGCAAATTGGAGAAGGCTAAAGTTTTTTGTGCCAACTCGGTGCTGACAAACAACAAGTTGAGCCAAATATGCAAGGAGAAGATTGCCAGTCTTCGGGAGGTGTTCTTGAAGGGCTAAGAAGGGCTCTTGAAGGATTTTTCCAAGAAGATGTCCGACCTTGGCGACAAATTAATCAGCCTGACTTCAGCCAATGAGACCCTTCAAAAGGAAAAGGAAGGGGAGTCTGCCCTCCTGGCAAAGGCAATGGCTGAAAACGTCGAACTCCAGGGCAAGGTC
Organism: Aquilaria yunnanensis; assembly: GCA_039654915.1. Classification (NCBI taxonomy): domain Eukaryota; kingdom Viridiplantae; phylum Streptophyta; class Magnoliopsida; order Malvales; family Thymelaeaceae; genus Aquilaria; species Aquilaria yunnanensis. Next base: position 49,320,071 of record CM077594.1, read on the forward strand.
GACTTGCTGAAGGAGGGTTTGAAGAAGAAGAAGAAAACCGAGGAGCTGGAGAAGGAGATTTCTGACCTTCAGCAGGAGGTTTCAGATCATCAACATGAGGCGGATGAGTTGGACGTTGAAAGAGGTAAAGCCGTCCAGACGTCCAAGGTTGCTTTTCAGGACGGCTTCTGCCTAGCTCGTCATCAGTTTCTGAAGAAGTATCCAGACCTCGATCCTTCCTTTCTAGCTACCTTGGATATTCCTGGGGGGCCTTGGTGTTACACCCGGAAAGGGCTAAATGACTAAGTCCCGGGTTAAGTGGATTAGTGGCATAAAAAGTTTCCTAATTTGGAAACTTAGCAATTAAATTAAGGAGACATGGAAATTTTTCCCTAATTGGGAATTGAGCTTGGTAAGCTCGGGAGATCTTAAATTAATTATGGAATGGGCATAAATGAGTGTTGGACACTCTTGGAATAAACTTGGCTAAGGCCAAGAGTATTGGTGATGAAAATGGTGGAAATTAAAGTTGAGGGACTCAATTGTTCAAAGGTAAAAGTTTATGGGAGGACTCAATTGAACAATTGAAGAAAGGTGGAGGGCCAAAGGAGGGATTAGACCATTTTGCATGGCATTTTAAGCCATGGCCGGCCATCCCCATTAAATGAATAAAAATTTGCCTCCACTTTGATTAAAATAATCATCTTTTAAGTCTTGTCCCCCACTTGCCATATAATATAATATTTTGCCCATCATTTTTGACTAGTTTTTGTCTCCTACTTTACATTATTTTATTTCTCCTCACCATCACTTGTCAAATCAATTCTTTAATGAGCATTTGACTCATTCTCCCCCCTTTTTCATTCAAAAAATTCGCCCATGCCATATAAATTAAACAAATGAGTTGTTTTGATGGGACACCACTTTCTTTTGTCCAAGAATTATTGCATTTGACTTTTCTCCCCCATTTTGAATCAAATGGCCGGCCATCACACTTGAATGTTCATTTGGCTTGCATTTGAGTTTCATTTCTCTTTTTACTCCAAGACACAACCGGCCATATGCTCTCCATTTCATTTCAATTTCATTTCACACATATCTTTTTCTCTCTAGCTCACCAAAAGCTCTCCCTTCTCTCTACGTTTCGGCCATGGTGTTCTTCAAGCTTCTTCATCTTCTTCCTTGCTTCTAAATTCGGCCATGGTTAGAAACCGAGCTTCTCCCACATGCAAACACATTTCCATGAAGCTTTCAACCTTCTAAACACATCTAGACCAAGAACAAAGAGAGAAATCAAAGATAACCCATGACGAAATGCTTGAAAAGTTTCAGCCATATGGAGAGAAATTGGTGTTCTTGAGCTCACCTCAAGAGCTCCTTACATGCATGGCACTTCTAGGCCATGAGGAGCAAGAAGATGAAGAAGAACATCAAGAAAAATGGAGCTCAAAATTTGGCCATGTGCAAGGTTGTAAGTGAACCAAGTTTTTCTTGGTAGTTTCATGTATTTTGAGCTAGATACTGCTCTCTAATGACTTGGCTATGTTGGATTTTTGCAAGGAAATCAAGTTGATGTTTCGGCCATGGAAGGATCTTGGTGTTCTTGGACTCAACTTAAGAGTTCAAGGCATGCATGGCACTTTTAAGCCATGGAAAGCAAGAAATCAAGCAAGGAAGGAAGAAAAATCATGTGAAACAAGCAAAAGTTGGAAGAAAAGCAAGAAGAAGTATTCGGCCAAGTTAATTTCTTGGCATGCATGGACTTTTTCCAAGTGTTCTTGGTATCATTAAAGTCCTTGTGAGTATACAAGACAATGGTCAAAAGTTGGATGCAAAAAGAAGAATTTTGTGAGCTATAGAAACAACGGAATATTTGGCCATTTAGTGATTTTGATGTCTTGGCATGTTGGCCATGTGTAGCCATGTGTTCATGGCATTTTTGACCTACTAGAGGACATTTGGAACAAAAAAAAAATAAAAGAAGGAAAAGGAGGAATATATTCGGCCATGATGTGCTTTTGTGAAGATGTGTGCAAAACCATGTGTTCATGGTACCTATGTAAATGTGAAGAAGAAATAAAGAGAGTTTTGGCCATAAGTGCCATTTTTTGGTGGTTGTGTGTGCAAACCAAGTGTTCTTGGTATTTTTGTGTTCATAGCAAAATGTGAAGCCAAAATGGTGAAGAAAGTATGATGATAGATTCGGCCATACGGACAAGTTGGTGAAAAATTGGTGTTAGCCAAGTGTTCTTGGCATAAATGGTCCTTAGAAAACTTGTGGGACTCAATTGAGCAAAAGAAAAAAATAACGGGACAAATTCGGCCAAGAGATAAATTTGAAGGCCCAAATTGAAAACCAAGTGTTCTTGGTGCAGAAACTCTTAAATGGGCTATTTGGGCCATAATGGCATTATTGGAAAATGGGCTAAATCCTGAAAAGGTTAATATGGGCCCAAATCCTAAAGAAGTTAAATGGGCCAAATCCTGAAAAGATAAAATTGGGCCTAAAGACTAAATTGGGCTAAAATCCTGAAAAGGTGGAAATTGGGCCTAAATGCTAAGTTGGGCCGAGTCCAGAAAATAAATTAAAAAGGCCAAGTGGGCCTAAGTTCCAAAGAAGGCCAGTTGGGCCTGAGTTCCAGAACAGGCCAAGTGGGCCTGAGTTCCTGGAAAGGCCAACTTGGGCCAGAATTCCAGAAAAGGCCAAGTGGGCCAGAATTCCAGAAAAGGCCAAGTGGGCCTGAACTCCAGAAAAGTGCAAATTGGGCTTGGATTTCCAGGACAAGGCCAATGTAGGCCTGAGTTCACAGAAGATTGGGCCTCAGTTCACAGAAAAGGCTAATTTGGGCCTTACCTCTTTAAGTAGAGGTTGAGTAAGTTAAACCAAGTATGCTTGGTAAATTATGGTTCTCTTGTTTAATAGAAAGCAATTAAATAACTTGTTAGTATTTTGGGCTTTATAGGTCCACTAAGGAAATGGCAAAGTTCCAACAACAAACAAAGCAAAGCAAGGCAAAGGCAATGAGCAAAGGTTACACAAATGGTGGTAAGAATCCCTATACTCACTCTTTGCATGGTATATTTTCCATGACCTTTCATTGTGAGTATTAGTGCCCCTATGTGATGGTCAAAGAACCAAATGACCATAGGTGTGCATGACAGGGCTATGTGGTTGTTACTTTTTGTGAGGTCTCATGATACTTTCTTAGTTGAATAATTGGGCACATAAGTGCATAATGGATGAAGTAGTGATGTTTTGGCGACTATGGTTATGGTTTACTCATGAGTAATTAGCAAGCATTTAGGGCTAGGAATTGAGTTTGCCCAACTCAATTCCCAAGCTAAGGAGCGCTCAGTAGGTTATAAATGACATACCGGGATTTAGTGCTATGGATTATGCTAATGCTTGCGATACCCAAGATGACATGGAACATGATGTTGCGAGGACAATGTTGTGTGTGTTGAGTTGCATGCTTCTCTGAAATTGTTTGCGCATGCTGACGCATATTATTATTGTTATTGTTATTGTGCTATATCTTGTGTTTTCTTTGTTTTAGTGTTTTCCTTTGCAGGAATATGGATTAATTGCCATTACATTCTTGGCACAAGTTTAGGCTTTGGAAGCCATATGATGACTTTGAAAGTCATGAGTTAAATACCTCTAGGCATTGGATGCCGTTAGGATTCTTACTGAGTTTTATAACTCACCCGCCCTGTTATACCTTTTTCAGGAAATGGATGGCTTGATAGATCAAGTGTAGAGTACCAGAGTACTCATTACAATGTGCTAAAGGGTTGGGTATGTGTATAGTGTTGCTCAATATATTCATTGGTTCAAAGAGACTTATGTGGTATACCTTGCTTGTGAATCAAGCTAATGGTTTGGACTTCCTTGTGCAGGCTTATGGAGTTTAGAAGTTGTGGGAGCAAGGTCTATTAAGCTGGAATGTGTTCCAACTTGTTTTGAGTCGAGGTTTGGGTAGTATGAGAGCGTGGTCTGTAAAACCTGAACCTGGCTAATTAGAGACATACAGCATCCTTGGTACGTTTTCCAAGTAGGTGATGCTTGTTTGATGCACATTGTGATCATGATTAGCTTTGGATGATTATATGCCATGTTTGCATGGTTTTATGCAGATGGAATGCCATGATGGATATTCAGGTTATGTGTACTAGACTTGGCTGATGCTCATGGACATAAAAATGTGTTTTCAAAATTGATAATGAGATGGGCTTCTTGGTTGCCATGCATTGGATTAGTACACTTGATGGACACACATTCTATGCACTTAATGGATTAAGTGTATGCTTTACTTGTATTGCAAGTGTAATTAGTTGAGTATGTGCATCGAAGGAAAGATTTCCAGTGAATCTGGATATGCATGGATATTGTTGCCTAGTTGTTAAAAGGGCTTCTAGAGACTTGTCTGTGTAACTAGCAGAGGGGTTAGGTCCTTAATGGAACACTAGAATTCGATATAGGTATTACCTCGTTCCTGAAGAGCACCCTGACAACACATTGAAAGTATTTAAGTAACAAGCTAGTACCAGGATAGATCCTGGAGTCACGCCGTAGGTGCTCATAATATTTAATTAAGCACTTCTATTTAAGTAACTTCCGCTGCATTACTCTGATAATTGGGCCCAGGTGGGCCAGGGGTAGTTTAGGGCCTGACACTCGGTGGATGTGGTCAAGAGTCGAGTTCCTTAACCTGCCGTTTCCTCCTCCTGCACCGAAGGTGGCGGCGAAAGATTTAGGAGCCGAAGCTTTCCATGGCGCCGAGGTCCCTTAGATATTCTTGGACCTTTGCCATCTTCTTTTTCTTTGTACTCTTCTTCTTGTAATCTTTCTCCTTGTATCAAGACCTTCTTCAATGAATTTTCCTTCACTATTTTCTCTAAGTCTTTTTGAGCAATTTTTGTTTCCCACTTGTCCCGACCACTTTCGGTTAAGGGACTTCGGTACTTTCTTTGCTCATTTTCGTCGGCCATTCTTCGGGAGGTCTTTCACAGTTGGCGAAGTTCCCTTTTCAGGCAAATTTTAGCCTGCCCTTTGTCGGTCGTGTTCAGTAAACTGGCCCTCTTTTTGGCATATAACCCAATTAACTTCAGAAGGAATAGGAGACTTTTGGGAGTCCATACTTCATCTTTGTTCGGCAAACATTCTCAGACAGGGGAAAACTTTCTGTACTTAGACATATTTCTGGCTTTCACCATTTCTTGTCTAAAAATTCTAAGTGTAGAATTTCTTTAAGGCGCCCGAGTGCCTTGTATTTTTCAGTTTTCCTTCTTCGATGTTGCCGAGCTTGTATACTCCCTTTCGGACCTCGTTTAAGACCAAATAAGGTCCTTTCCGTTTGGCCGAAGTACCCCATAGGATGGCTTTCGGGGTTCTAATTCGGCTTTTCGGGGGCGAGGTCTCCTTTTCCTTATTCCTTTTGGCCTATCATGCAGGTTTGCACTTATGGCCATCTTTTGCCGAAAAGGCTCTTCTTTCGGGCTTGGCTCGTCGGCCATCCTTCGTCAAACATTTGTATGATGGCCGAACTACTTCAAATGGATAATGGCTTCTGTACTGGAGATAAGTGACAACTCCTTAGTACAATAGGAAGCTCTCCTGGCCACTTTTCCCTTTGCATCTCTCATAGTCCCTCTTTTATAGCTCTTTCGGCAACTCTACTTGTCTGTGGCTCGGGGGCTGAGCTAGTCGGCTGGAGTGTCTTTTTATTCCGAGGTCGGTGACAGATTCTTGAAATCCTCTGTCCATAGACTGGAAATCATTACTGGCCAGTGTCACAGTCGGTATGCCAAATCAGCATACTATGTTCTTCCAGATGAACTTTTTGTGCACCTTTTGCCGGCATGGTTTCTAGGAGTTCTGCCTTACCCCACTCAGTGAAGTAGTCCTCTGCTATCACGCAGAACTTCACATATCCGGGTGCTGTCTGGAGTGGCTCGGTGTAATCTTTTCGAGGTTATCCGCTCCGAAGGCAGTCTTTGGGTGGTGGCGTGTCTCTGGCCGTTTTCACACCTTTTGGATGAATTGTACTGCACCCTTTTTACCAATATATATACTTTTATAACGGAGTTGCGTACCTTTTCCTGTATAGCTTTTCCTTTATCAGGAAATATCGTCCAAAATGTCTTCGCACTTCCTGCCTCTTCATGAGGATTTTCGGGACTTCTTTGGTCGCGAGATTCCTCTTTGTAGGATCTTTCCTCCTTTTGTGCGAGGTTATTATACCTAGCGTTGCCATGCTCGGATGGCCCAACGCTTTTGGTAATCAAATTTGATAGTCTTGGCGGCCTCCTTGCCTTCGGGCCTCCAAGGGGGTATCCCAGCGCCCTGATGTTCTGCGCTTGGGGTTCCACTGACAAGGAGTTTCCACTCTGGATTTACCTTCGCTCTGTCTCCTCTGTTGGTTTCAGCCTTCCCCTCTTCTAGGAATTCAGCAATGCAGTCTGCCAGTACCTGGGCGTTCATTGCCCTTCTAGGCTTATAAGTGATGTAGTACTCTCCGAGTTCGATGCTCCATTTCGATAATCTTTTCCGAATGCTCTACTCTTTTTTCGCGGCGTTGCACGGAGGCGGGTCACTTCGGACAGCAGTCGTGTCCTGGGAAGTAGAGTCGGCGCCTTCTACCCGCAAGTCAAGTCGTAAACGACCTCCGGGGCAATGGGTTTTGACTTCGTTGCCGAGGAGATAATGATTTTTTCCTCGGGTGCAGAACTCTTTCGGCGGGGAGGTCTGGGTCATCCCGACCCTGCTTTTCCTGTAGGTCGTACTCCGGGCAGCATGGTTCCCGCCGAGGACTCATCCCGTTGATCTTCATTTTCCCAATTCCTGTGAATTGGCATGGGACTCTCCACCCCATGAGGTACTGATGAGGAGGGCCTTCGGCCCGAATTTTTGCTGCGGCGTTCTTTGGCTTGATTACTGCGTCATTTCGACCGTGCCAGGGCATGGGAATTCACGAAGGAAGCCTATGGTAATAGTCAGAGGACGTTCACCCTCGGGCACGGAAATCCCTACTGCCATTATTTGGTTGCTCGTTGAATCTCTGGCACGGACAGGGACCTTGGGAGTCCCCTCTCCTTAGAACGTCGAGCTTCAACTTTCAGCAACCTGGGAGTGAGTTCCCACAAACTGCGCCAGATGATTCGGTCTGGAGGTGCGGAGCCAGCATCTGATGCAGTTCGGTTAGGCGGAGCCAGGATCTCAACTGTGTGTAGCGGTGTGGGCAGCAGGGGGTCCTGGAGGTGCAAGAAGGTACCCTGAGAGGGTCACCTTAAGTGGTGGCCGGCAGCTTCCTGGTACCGTGGTTGGTGAGGACGGGAAAGACTTCCGGCACGGGAGAGAGCCCGGAGCAGAGATCCTTCAGGGAGTCCTGGCTAAAACACTCAGAAAACAGGGGTTAGGAGGCCCTCGTGGTGGTTTTCTTTGGGGGAACCTCCAACGCCCAAGTCAGTGCTCCGAGAAAGAGAGATACTCAGTAATAAGCACGAGGGACTCTTGCCTGGCGTGTCTTTCTGAGGGCTGAAGGGAGAGTATTCAGGCGGAGAGAGGAGAGCGTCCTCTTGTCCTTTTGGTCCTCCGGGCGGAGAACCCCTTGCCTGTGACCATTTCCCTGGTCTATAAGGGAGCAGGTGATCCCTTCAGATTGTGACACGTGTATGGACGGATGCTGTTCGTATTTTTGGGCGTGGGGGCCCCTAGACAGCTACAGGCTCCTCGGGCTGCAAGCCGTAGTAGGTGTAGCCCTGTGTGACAGGACGCATGCTGCGATGGCGTGCCAGAGCGCTTCTGGAGGTGCCGTGCTAGAGCGTGTCTAGAGGTGGCGTGTTGGAGACGTATATGAGCGGAGTGTCAGAGACTCCTTGATGGCTTTTGCCGTACAATCGAGGTCCCTTTGGTTGATGTCTCACTTCGAGGTGATGGGCCCTTTCCCGAAGTCAGGCTAGAACTTCGGTGTCTACGTCTTCGGGGGGCTTTCTCCCGCAGGGGGTGGTTGGTCTTTCTCCCCCGAAGCTGGTTCGGTCACCCTCCCGAAGGAGGCACTACGCTGGCTCCCGAAGTTGGAATTTGGTGAGCTACCGAGGTCATGCGCCTCAGGTGCATGACTTCCTTCACTCCGGAGTCCTTTCCGAGGTCATATGCCTTAGGTGTCTGGCTCCTTCTTTCTCGTGGGCAGCAGGTGGTCAGGGCGATAGCACTTCGGCTATCAGTAAGAGAGCATGTGTGGGCCGTTTTGCTATGTATGAGGATGCTATGCAGAGGCTGCCTAAGTGTGTAAAATAGCCTGCTTATTTGTAAATTTTGGTATTGGCTATGTAAAGATGCTAGCTACAAGGGAATGTAATTCCTAGGTGTCTTGGACATATATGGAATAGCCTTGAGGGTTTACTTCTTGTGAATGAACTGTTTGCATGCCTCAAAAATTTTGTATGGGCAAAATGGTCAAAAAGTGAATAGAATTTAGACCCTACATTCTAAGCCCCATAGCTCCCTGTGTAGAATGAATATTGGTATGAAATTTTGACCACATCTAGAGAACATCTAGAGGTTTAACTGGGATTTTGAATTTCTAGATTTGGAGCCCTTTAACCAAGGTTATGACGTTGCAAATTTTGCTAAGTTACTATTCATTTGGTCAGAATTTTGTAACCAACTTAAAAAATCCATAACTTAGTCCATAGGTGGGCTATTGATGTAAAAAAAAATTCCTTGGTTTTCTCTAAGTCTCTACTTGATAATGGAACAAAAAAAATAGGGGGTTACATGGCTAGAATAATACAGTTTGTTGGAGGAAGTTTGGGTGCAGTGGCTGGAATTTTTGAACCTAGTAAGAATGCTTAATGTGTGGAAGCCAAAACTAAGACTTGCGCTAGTGTTTTCCTTCTTAGCTTCCATAGTGTGCACAAATGTGAATATGTGTGTTATGGTTAGACCAATATGCATGTTTTTACATAGTGCTCAAGAGGGTCACTTGAGTATGTGTCACACCCCAAACAGGCCCCTGCCTGTGCACATTCTGTACCGCACACCTCTTTACCCAGAAAGATTCCAATCAAGTGTAAACTCAAGCATTGTCACTAGCACTTTTACATTCAGCCTTCTTTCTGTTATGCGCTTTAAGTCTTATTTTCTTAAGTTATTGGCGTAGGAGGTGATGCCCAGCAGCATCTTCATCGCGTGACATTATGACTTCGGGAGGGACGTCTTGAGATGGAGGACGTCTGGAGCAAAGATTTCCCAGAGGAGTGTGCCTGAAATGCTCAGAAAAAAAAGGTTAGGAGGTCCCCAGAGTATTTTTCTGGGGAGGAGCCTCCGATGCCCAAGTCAGTGTTCTGGGGGGAGAGAGAGGAAGAGCACTAAGAGGCTGGGTGGTGTTGCCTATTCGTGTTTTCTCAGGGAGAGGGGGCCGGATCCTTTGCTAGGGCTGTTTCCTGGTATTTATAGCGGTGCCCAGCCTATTTAGATTGTGACACGTGTTCGGTCGGATGCGATCTATACTTCTGGGCGTACGGGACAGGTAGCCGTTTGTAGGCTCCTCGGGTCAGGGACCAAGACAGGTCGTGACAAGACTTGCACGGCGTTGGCGCGTCAGTCCGCTCTTCGAGGCGGCGTGTAGCGCATGTGCGCGACATGTCAGAGACTCCTTAAATGCTGATGTCGTACCCCCAAGGTCCTCTGGGCGAGGCCGTCCTTTGGTACAGAAGTCCCTCTTCGGGAATTATGCCTGTAGTTTGGGGAGTTCCTTGGTTCGGGGGTTCCGCCGTCGTGAGATTCTCTCCTGCTTGAAATAGCTGGTTCTTCATCCCCGAAGGCGATTTGTTTGGTCCCCTGAGGGAGCCGGTAACATCCTTGAAATTCCTGACGTACTAGCCGAAGTCCCAAGTTCGAGGTGTTTGACTTCGCTCCTTCCGAGGTCAGTGATAGCTTCTCTTTCGGATGACGTCAGGCTTCCCGACCACACTATTGGCAGGAAGTATGTACTGAGAGAGGAGATAGCCCTTCGGCTATCACAGGCCCCACTTCGGGAAGCCGAAGTGGAAACTTCGGCTTGTCGGCTTTCGGAGGGTGTCCTTCGGGGCCTTGGGTGTAATACCTGTGCCGAAGATGTACCTTTTTTCCGAAGAAATAGGTTGTTCGACCATAGCCTGTCTTTTGGTGTCTTCGAGGTAACCCACTTCTTTCCTTTTGCAGGTTTGTGCAACGTCGCGTCTCGTAACCAGGCGTGTCAGTCTGGAGTTGCGCGTCCAGGGTTTAGGGGTGTCAGAAGGCGTGTCCCTCTTTTGGCGCGACGGTTGACACGTGGCATGCTTGTCATTGGAGGGGACTGCATCGGTTTACAGCAGGCGCGCCTTTTTATGCACAGAGAGCAGTTATGGCGACTGTTCGGCTTCGTGGAGTACTTATGACGCCGGTTTGCCTATCCTCCCTCGGCCTATATATGGCCTTTTCCATCATAAGCTCCTTTTCTTCTACTTTTGCTCTTCCCCTGCTCACAACTGATTTTGCATTTTTCGCAGCGGTGCTTTTTCTTAGGCGATTTCCGGCCACCTTTTATGACGGCGACTCCAAACCCAGACATTGGCAAAACGTTTGGTGGGTTTTGACTTTCAAAATTTTTTGATTTTCTGTGCTCTTCTGCTTTCCTGAAAGCTTTCCCGGAGTCGGTTTTTCATCCCCCGAAGTCCTTTTTTCTTCGAAAATGTCTTCACCAACTCCTCTTATGACTGTTTCCCCCATCCCAGAGAGCTGGCTTCCTCTTCTCAATCATACTTGTTATACGACTTCATAAAAATTGGAAAGATGGACCAAAAAGTTCTTTCTTCCTTTTTACGCCACCACCAGACTTCCTGGCTCTTAGGAGGTCAGTTTTATGAACCGCCGAAATGAGGTTACAATTTTTCGCACCCAACTGAAGGCCGGACTTCAGCTTCCTCCCTCGAAGGTGATTTGCGACATTTGCCAATTTCATGGCATTGCCGTAAATCAACTTCCCCCGAACTCGTACTGCTATTTCAACGCCTTCATTTTGTCACACCTCACTCAGGCCCTAGCCTATCATTTACTAACTTAACTCCCAAACCCAATATTTAATCTCAAAGTGTTTGGTTCGGCCAAGCAAGTAATGGCAACTTTTAAGTCTTATTTTCTTAAGTTAAGAGGCCTGGGAGGTGGCCCAGGTGGCTTTAACAAGACCCATTAGCAACTTGCAGCAAGGGCAAGGCCCAAAACCCCTAACTTGCACAACAAGCAAGGTTTCAATTAATAACTTGCATAACAAGCAAGGCAACACTTAAATGCAATTTAAGTGCATACATGGTGTGCATCAAGTGTACTAACTATATGGCAACCAAGAAGCCCACAAGGTTGGTTTAGATTTCTGAAAACAACAAGTAAAAATGCATGATGCTCTCGGCCTACTAATGTACATGCCATTATGCACCACAGTTCCACATAACTAGGTCCATAACCATTCACATAAAAGTGGCAACTTTGGCCCATAATATCCAGCATACATAGGCAAGCATAATGCCATCCATAAGTCCATACATAACTTGGCATCCAAAATCCACAAAACATCCACAAACTAGGTATCCAAGACTACATATATGTACAAATCAAAATGGTAGTCTACCTAGTATCTACCATGGCTATAAATGCCAAGCATCCATAAGTTGTTCATGCCAAGTTACATACAACCCGAGACCATACTCCTAATGGTCAAACAAAACCTTGAGAATCCCATACAGAAGTACACACTGCAACACCAAACCTATGGCCATATTCATGGTCATAAAGGTGAATACCACAATCAGAGCTAAAGTCCAAGTATCCATGCTCTCCTAGACAGTGCCCACTCTACAGCCTGCAAACTTAAAACATAAGTCTCGGCCAACCATAGGTAAATAAGACTTGTAATGAAACCAAAATGCTACGCCAAGCACACATTGGCACATACCTTGGTAACTAAGCAAATAAACACTAAGCACACAACCAAGGCAGCTTAGCACTACTCAGGCCGAATATCCTTGCCTGAAAAATAAAGGATGGGCAGTGAGCATATAACTCAGTAGGATTCACTTAAAACATATACAACTCATATTGAGTCTATTTAGTTAAGCTGAGTAATCACTCAAAGCTTAACCTCCCATTAGTTAGCTCAACCTGCAAAACAAACACCAAGACAAGAAAAACAGGCATATACATATACAAGACAGATAAATAAGTCAAATATTTCATAAGTGGGGTTAGCATGCACAAGGAAACACCAAAGCACACAAGTACACACACACACTCCACAATGTTGCTCTCGTCCATATAAGCCATACATGTACCCATGTGCATTTCTTGCACACAAACTTACCAATACACCATTTCCATTTGGAGCTCCCAAAATGCAAAGCAAATAGGCCACATTTACTTGCATTTCTAGTACATGTACCATAGTTAATTAGCTAATCAACAAAACAACCAAGTATAACCATTAAGCCCATCAAGCAACTAAGGTCATTTGGCAAGTTTTAACCATCACTTAGTCACTCTAGACACTTGAACCATGGTGTATAATACCAAGCAATATCAAGTGCCAGTGAACCCTACCTCAAATAGCTCTGGGTCTCAACCAAGTTTCAAATGTCCATGTGCTCTTCAATCCCAATGCCTAGCATAACAACATATAGGCATCATTATACACATCCATGGATTAAACTACCATGACTCAATTGAAGAACACTAGAATGCACACACTTTAGCTCTCAGCCAAAGTGTCCAATATGTCCATATATGTACTGCCCATCATTCTGTCATTCCATATGATGTTCTAGTCATCAATGTACATCATCCATGGCATCATTGCCAAGTAACCAAGTGAAATGCACTATGTTATCATAAACTAAGCTCTCGGCCAAGGTACACATTTTCACATATTCGTGTCATTCATCCAACTAACCCAAAACATGACCAAGTGGCCATCAAAGGACGATGCTCATCGCACAATTACCATGTAACCAAGTAAAACACACCATTTCACATTAAGTTTAGCTCTCGGCTGAAATGCCCATAATCACATAACAATGTGCTTCATCAATTTAGTTCATCATATAATCACCAAATCACCACTAAACATGTTTCATGGCATCATTACCATGTACTCAAGTAATGGACACTAAATTATACCATTTCAAGCTTTCGGCCATAAAACCCAACCTCACATAACAATGCTCTCCACCCATTCAATCCAACATATGATCACTATATCATCAATAATCAAAGCTCATGGCATCAATGCCATGTAATTAGAGGTAGAACATGAATTACCTCAAATCCAACTTTCGGCCAACACACTAACTTTCACAAACTTGGTGTTCTTCACCCCAACAACCTAACACAAGGTGAAATAATCATTAACAAGCATCACACATTGATTAATTTCCATGAATTCCAAGAAGAACACCAAGAACACTTGTTCATCACATTCGGCCAACATTTCACTTTCATACCGAAACATTTCTTGCTCATTTAACTTAATACATCTTCAATTGAGCATTTAGGGTCCTTGTACATGGAAGAACTACCATGAATTCAAGGAGATATGGACTTTACCTCAAACCCTAGCTCAATTGGCTCGGCCTTCCTTCAACCTTCAAGAACAAGCTTGATTTCCAAGTGAACTAAGGCCGAAACAAGTCTCCCAAGCTTGAATTCTTCAAAAGCTTCCAAGATTAGCTTGATTTTGAGGAGAAATTTGGATGAGCACTCAAGGAAGAACTCTCAGCCAAACAAAGCATGGAAACTCGAAAATGAACTAAGTAAAATGGCCTTGGTAGTTTCGGCCGAATGTCTTTAAGTTTTGTTAGCTAAAATGCTAACTTTGGCCTTCCAATAAAATGCATGGTGCAAAGTAATCTTCCAAGCTTACAAGCCCACAAAACCGCCATTAAATCCTTGATTCCAATGACACTTTAGTCCATTCTTGGCCCAAGATGCCAAGCAATAAACAACACAAGTACCAAGGTGTTATATACACACATGCATAACCGGCCATGACTAGATCACAAACTAGTTAGTTTGTTTAGTTAACTAGTGAATAGTACACTTAGTGGTAGACAAGAATGCGACTAGCAATCATTGTTGTCTCCCAAAAATGGTCTAGTCTTGGACTAGCCATCACAGAATTTTGCATGGCCAACAATGCCATCCTTAAGTTTGTGGTTTCACTTGTACCACTCAACTTAGTGCTCAATTTAGTCCCCTTTCTCTGTTTTCTGTCAACTTCCCCATAGTACATTTTCTATGTGCAATTAAGTTCTGAAAGTCTCCAATTTTGCACATAAGTCACTGTACCAGTCTCCAGAGCTTCTCTTACTTCCCCTTTCTGTTTTCTCTCATTTTCCTTGGTTTTCCTTGATATTCCTTGGCCTAAGCCAAGCACTTAGGAGGTGCCTAACACCTTTGCATGTGCAGCATTTTCAAAATAGAACCCCATTTCATTCTTTTTATGCAGTACTATAAGCTTTACGCGGTCCCGAAGGGTGGCTTTTACTTTATGCTACCTCAGGGATCAGGGAGCAAAAAGTATATGTTCACTTTCGCAACTAAGGACAGCTCGAGATGGTGGCAAAGCAAATTCTTTTTTCTGAAGATGGAGGAGGCCTGGTCGTACATTCCGACCAAGTGGGCTCGGGGAAAGCTGGAGACAGACGTTGTAGACCCGAAGAGGCTACTGACTCCTTAGTTTGCGGCTAGATTCACAGACTTTGACAAACGGGTCTGAGCAGTCTCCGACTGGGATTCCGAGGTCCCTTCACGCTCCCTCTACCCCTTCCTCATCATGTGGAAACTGATGACCGAGGAGGTCCTTCGGGAGCTAGGGGTAGTGAAGGAGCACGAGACGGACCTCGAAATGCCGACTCCTGCCATCGCAGGGAAAGACTCCTGGCTGGTAAAACTCCTTCGGAAGGAGGTTACTTATGAGACCTTTTGTGAGCGTAAGTTATCTCAAAATTTTTTTGTTATAGATACATCTTAGACTCACACTGATGTTTTCCTTCTGTTTCAGATATGGGTGACGAGTCCGCTGCTTACTACAAGGCGCTCTTCCTCGGTCCAGCCGAGAAGGGGGAGCAAACAAAGAAGGCCGTCTCCCGAAGGCGAAAATCGTCTGGGGCCAGGCCATCCTCGGCAAAACGGTTGAAGAAAGATGCACCTCCTCTTCACCCGGAAATTCCCGAGGAGGCGTGCGAAGAGCCTGACGCCGCTGTTGCCCCGCCGTCCGAGGTCGCCGCTAACGCCCTTTCTCGGAGTCCCACTTCCTCGGCGGCTCTTCTGGATGCCTTGGTGGGAGTCCCTTCAGCCGAGGAGCACTGCAAGAGCAAAGGCAAGGAAATCTCTGCCGAGGGGGTCCAGGACTCCGATGATGAAGTTGCCGAGGTGCCGCCAGGTTTGTTTTTTAGACAAGCTGTAGTGTCTTTATTTTTTGAACTTTGAGGATTGCTTGCCTTAATAAGCTTCTTGTCTTGCCGTGCAGAGGAGGTACCATCTTCGGCATGGGTGGCTGAGCACGCCCGGAAACGGGCCCTTCGGGATATCCCGAGGGAGCCTTTCTGGTCATTTACGGAGGACATGAACTTGTACTTCGGCGACTGCCAGCAAATGGCCAACCAAATTTCAAAGGGGATCCTCACCGAGGCCTCCTTCAAGGCTATTTCCGAGGCGTGCCCAGATGAAGAGTCCCTTACTGCAAAAGTTTCTCAGCACGCTGCCCAGGTATATTTCACACCTTTTTCTTTTCCTTTTGATTTCTTCTAAGTGTTTGGCTCATTTTTTGCCTTACTGACTTTGTTCTTACTTCTTTGCAGCTGTTGGGGTACACCGGCCTCCTCAGGGTTCGGGCAACGAAGCAAGCAGAGTTCCAAGTCTGGGCCTTAGACTGTGTGGAGAAATCCAAGGTCATGTGCTCCGACTTAGTCGCCAAGAATGCGGAGATGGCTCAAGCTGCAAAGAAGGAGGTCGCTGCCGTTCGGGAGGAGTTATTGAAGGAAAAAGAGGAGCTCTTGAAGGACTCCTCCCAAAAGATTTCTGATCTCAGCTCCAAGGTGGCGGAGCTGACTTCGGCAAACGAGGCATATCAAAAGGAGAAGTCAGAGTCTGAGGCTCTCCTAGCGAAGGTGCTTGCTGAGAAGGCCGTGCTCCAGGCCGAGGTCGAGTCTTTGAAGAAGGAGCCGAAGAAGAAGAAGATGAAGGCACTGAAGAAGGAGATTGCTGATCTGGAGAAGGAACTTGACGATTTAGCGGTCGAGAAGGAGAAGGCCGTCCAAGCGACCAAGGTCATTTTCAGGATGGCTTTTGCATTGCTCGGCATCAAGTTCTGCAGAGGTTCCCAGATCTAGACCTCTCCTTTTTGGCGGCCCTAAACATCCCCGAGGGGACTCGGTGGTCTTGGTCCAAAATCGAGCACCTCAACTTGCCCTTTCCTCTTCCGACGCCGAAGGCGGTGGACAAGGACGCAGGAGCTGGTGGCTCCCAAGATGCCGAGATTCCTTAGCTTGTCTCAGGGTTCCTTTGCCTTCTATTTCTCCTTTTTTGTACTTCTTCTTTGCCGAACTTTCTTCTTTGTAATTAGATCCATCTCTGTCAATAAAGACTCCTTCTTTCTTTTGTAAAAATTTTTTTGGCTAAGTGTTTCGCGCAAGATTTTTCATTTCCCATTGTCCCGAACAAGTTCACTCAAGAGACTTCGGAAAATCATATTTACGCTTATCATGCCAATTAGCCTTGGAATCACCCTCGCGAAATTCTCTTTAAGTAAATTTCCAACTTCAGAGAAGGTTGATAACCTTTGTAAATAAATTCTCTTAAACCGTGGTCAGCGACGACCGCTTTAGTGAAAAGAAACTTTTTGTACTTTAGAAAAAAAAAATTTCTAACTTGTACAATTTTCCCACCAAATCCTAAGCATAGAATTTTTTCAAGGCTTCTGAATGCCATGTATCTTTTAGTTCTACGCCTTCGGCATCGCCGAGCTTGTAAACTCCTTTTCGCTCTTCGGCAAGCACCAGATAAGGCCTTTCCCAATTTGCGCGAAGTACCGCATGGGATGGTCTTCGGGGTCCAAATTCAGCCTTTCGGAGAACGAGGTCTCCTTTCTTTATTCCCTTTGGCCTGGCGCGCAAGTTTATAGCCGCGGCCACTCTTTGCTAAAAAGCTTTTCTTCTCAACTCGGCTATTTCTCTGTGTTCACCGACAAGGTCAAGCTTGGTTCTCAGGCCGAGGTCATTTCCCCTTTCGTCAAACACTTGTACTCGCACCGATGGTTGCACTATCTCAATTGGGATGATAGCCTCTATACCGAAAACAATTGAAAAAGGTGTTTCCCCTGTGGCTCTTCGGGTCTTGTTCGGTGGCTCCATAACATGCTTGGGAGCTCTCCTGGCCATTTCCCTTTTGCTTCCCCCAACCTCTTCTTCAGACCATCTTTTATGGTCTTGTTAGATACTTCTACTTGCCCATTGCTTTGGGGGTGAGCTACTGGGGCGAAGTGCATTTTTATTCCGAGGTTGTTGATAAATTCTTGGAACCCTTTGTCTGTAAACTAGGACCCATTGTCGGCTACTAGCACCCTCGGTATGCAAAATCTGCATACAATGTTCTTCCATACAAACTTTTGCATATCTTTTGCCGAGATAGTCGCCAAGGGTTCCGCCTAGACCCATTTAGAGAAATAGTCTACTGCAACTACGCAGAACTTCACGCCTCCAAGTGCTGTCGGGAGTGGCCCAATGAGGTCTATACCCCAGACTGTGAAGGGCCAGGGATAGTCAACCGAAGTTACCAATTCTGAGGGTGTCCTTTGAATACTCACGTGTCTTTGGCAATTACCACATTTCTGGATGAATTGCCTAGCATCCTTTCTTAGGGTAGGCCAAAAGTATCCTTGGCGAAGTATCACTGCTGCCAGGGCGTCAGTTCCAATGTGCGAACCACAAGCGCCTTCGTGAACTTCTTCGAGGATCATTTTAGTATCCTCTTCGCCAACACACCTCTACAGTGGATTTGCATATCCCTGCCAATATAATTCTTCTCCAATTAGGAAGAAACAACCGGAACGTCTTCGCACTTTTGCCGCTTCATTGGCGTCTTTGGGGAACGCACTGGTTGCGAGATATCTTTTTATCAGATCTTTCCAGCCTGTTCCCGAAGTGACTATGTTCAGCACTACGATGCTCGGGTGGTTTAGCACCTCGGTGCATGTTTTTGACTTTGCCAAGCAATCTGCCTCAGCATTATCTCGACGAGGCACATTTTTGATTCGTACGTTGTCGAACTCTCGAATAAGCTTTGCTACCAGTTCATGGAATTTTGCCAAGGTCGGGTCCTTCGCCCCATAGTCCCCTACTGTTTGTCGAACTACCAGCTGGGAATCGCTGTGGGCTTTCAAGTTTCTTACACCATTTTTTCTGGCTAGTCATAACCCTGCTATGAGAGCTTCGTGTTCAGCCATATTGTTGGTGACGTTAAAGCCGAACTTGATGGCCTTCATTACTTCTAGACCTTTAGGGCCTCTGATAATTACCCCAGCTCCTTTGTGTTTGGACCCTGAGGCTCCGTCTACATACAAAGTCCATTCTGGCTCACCTTCACCAGGATCCGAATGGCTGTCCTCGATGATGGGTACTTCGGCAATGAAGTCTGCCAGAGCTTGAGCTTTTATGGCTTTCCAAGGTTCATAAGTAATGTCGTGCTCGCCAAGCTCTATACACCATTTGGAAAGCCTTCCTGAATGATCAACTTTCCTCATGACGTCCCGTAGCGGTAGACTACTTCGGACGATGATTGGGTGAGCTTGAAAATATGGCCGTAGTCTTCTTCCTGCCAGTACCAGGGCATATATAGCTTTTTGTAGTGAGGGATACCTGACTTTGGCGCTGTGCAGGGACTTGCTTACGTAATAAACCGGCCATTACTTCAACGCTTCCTCTTTCATAAGAACCGAGCTTACTGCTTTTTCTATGATGGCGGGGTACAACACGACGGGCTCTCCCTCGCGAGGTTATCGAAGAGTGGGCAGACGAGCTAAGTAGATTTTGAGTTCTTCCCAAGCCCTTTGGCAGTCCTCATTCCAAGGATGATCATCACATCCGAGGTCGCCCTCCTTTTTTGTTGCCTTAGTGAGGACTTTGAAGAATGCTCGACACCGGTCTCCATACCTGGAAATAAACCTGCTAAGAGAGGTTATCCTTTCGGTGAGTCTCTGCACATCTTTTATTGTGACGGGAGTTCAGAATTCAAGCAGAGCCTTAATCTTTTCTGGGTTAGCATCAACGCCTCTTTCTGATACCATGTACCCAAGAAACTTTCCCGAGGTTACGCCGAAGATGCACTTTTCAGGATTAAGGCGAATTCTGAAGGTTCTGAGCTGGTGGAAAGTTTCCCTTAGATCTGCGACGTGGTCGTTAGGCAGCTTGCTCTTGACTATCATGTCATCGACATAGAGTTCCATGTTCCTCCCTATTTGGTCATTAAAGACCTTGCTCATCAACCTTTGGTAGGTAGCTCCTGCATTTTTTAGCCTGAAGGGCATTCTGATGTAACAATACGTTCCACCCTCGGTGATGAAGGCGGTCTTCTCCTCATCTTCGGGGTCCATCCTTATTTGATGATACCCACTGAAGGCATCTAGGAAACTTAGGAGCCCGTATTCGGCAGTTGAGTCTAGCAACTGGTCTATTGGTGGGAGAGGGTATGAATCTTTTGGGCAAGCATCATTCAAGTTTCTGAAGTCGATGCACATTCGAAGCTTACTGCTCCCTTCTTTTGTGGCAATAACCACGTTGCTCAACCATTCGGGGTACTTGACCTCCCTAATTACATCTGCGTCCAATAAGCGCTGGACTTCAGCTTTGATGAAGTTATTTTTATGGACTAAGATGCCCCGTTTATTTTGCCGGACAGGTTTTGCTTCCGGACTTACTTTAAGGCTATGCTGTATTATGCGAGGGTCTACCCCCGGCATATCTTTCGGCGAGTAGGCAAACAGGTCTTTATTCATCAGTAGAAAGGATACGAGTTTTTTCTTGTCACCTTCGGCCAAGTTTTTCCCTATTCGGGTATTTCGGCCCGGGACAAGTTCTACTTCTTCCATTTCTACCGTCGCGGGATCTTATGCCTCTCCCTTTTGTGGTTTTCGATCTGGCAAAGCCTTTGCCTCTACAGTTTGTGCGAAGTTGGTTGCTGGAGCTTTTCGCCCCTTGATGAACACTTTCCTTACTTTGCCCTGATCAATGAAGATTTTTGCGTCTCCATCCTTGCTGGCAAAAGTGACAGTTAAGTACTTTACATCAGGGCGAATGTGCAGATCCTCAAGTAGCTTTCCATTTAGGAATGCAGTTTTGACATCCATTTGCCATATCTCATAATCATAGTGTGCAGCAATAGCAAACAAAATTCGGATGGATTTAAGCATAGCAACTGGTGAAAAAGTTTCATCATAGTCAATACCATGAATTTGCTTGAAACCTTTTGCAACCAATCGTCCCTTAAAGGTAATCACATTAGCATCCACGTCAGTTTTCTTCTTGAAAACCCATTTGCACCCTATGGGTTTTATCCCTTCAGGTGGGTCAACCAAAGTCCATACTTGGTTTTCATACATGGATTCCATCTCGGATTTCATGGCCGCTAGCCACTTTTCAGAGTCAGGCCCCAACATAGCTTGCTGGTAGGTTGTGGGCTCATCCTGATCCATGAGCATCACATCACCAGTGTGAGTCATGAGAAATCCATATCTCTCAGGCTCATGCTGAATCCTACTAGACCTACGTGGGCTCTTCAACCACAACATCTTGTGGTGTCTGTTCAGGTTCCATTTCAGGTTCGATGTCTCCTTGTTGTACTTGAATTTCTCCAAGTTCTACTTTCCTCCCACTAATTTCTTTAGAGATAAACTCTTTCTCGAAAAAGACACTAGTTCAAGCAACAAACACTTTTTGCTCAGAAAGATTGTAGAAATAGTAACCCTTTATTTCTTTGGGATACCCAACAAAAAGGCATTTTTAAGATTTGGGCCCTAGTTTGTCAGAGGATTGACGTTTCACATAAGCCTCACAGCCCCAAATCTTCATAAAAGACAAATTGGGACGCCTCCCACTCCATATCTCATATGGTGTCTTTTGACCCGATTTAGATGGAACTCGGTTTAGTGTAAAAGCGGCTGTCTCCAGAGCATGTCCCCAGAAGGAGTTTGGAAGGTTAGCTTGACTCATCATAGAGCGAACCATGTCTAATAGAGTTCGATTTCTCCTTTCAGATACACCATTCCATTGAGGTGTACCTGGTGGTGTGAGTTGTGATACTATACCACAGCCCTTCAGATAGTCAAGGAATTTTCGATCCAAGTACTCTCCACCTCGATCTAATCGAAGCACTTTGACACTCTTCCCGAGTTGATTCTCTACTTTATTCGTGAATTCTTTGAACTTTTCAAAGGATTCTGACTTGTGTCTCATAAGATACACATAGCCATATCTGCTGAAGTCATCAGTGAAAGTAATGAAGTATTGGAAACCTCCTCTAGCTTTTGTAGACATAAGGCCACATACATCACTATGTATGAGTCCTAGTAAGTCATTAGCCCTTTCACTTTGCCCTGTGAATGGGGCTTTGGTCATCTTGCCCAACAAACATGACTCACATGTCTCATATGATTCAAAATCAAATGAGTTCAAGAGTCCATCCTTATGGAGCTTGGTTATACGTGATAGCCGAAGGGTTATCGCCTTTCTCAGTACATACTTCCTAACGAAAACATGGTCGGGAAGCCTGGCGTCATCAGAAAGAGGCACTATCATTGACCTCGGAAGGAGCGAAGTCAGATACCATGAAGTCGGGACTTCGGCTAATACGCTAGGCGTTCCAAAGGTATCGCCGGCTGCCTCGGGGGACCAAGCGGATCGCCTTCGAGGATAAAGAACCAGCTATTGCAAGCAGGAGAGAACTTCCCCGAAGGCGGAACCCTCAAACCAGGGGACTTCCTGAACTACAAGCATAACTACCGAAGAAGGTCATTCGTACCAAAGAACGACCTCGCCCAGAGGACCTCAGGAGTACGGCATGAGCATTTAAGGAGCCTCTGACATGTCGTCCATAGGTGTTACACGCCGCCCCAAATGGCGATCTGACACGCCGACACCTTCCAGGTGTTGTCACGACCTGTCTCAGCTCAAGGCTTAAGGAGCCTGCAAACGGCTACTTGTCCCCTACGCCCGGAAACATAGAGAACATCCGACCGAACACGTCTCATGATCTGAACAGGCTGGGAACTCCTATAAATACCAGGGAACAGGCCCTGGCAAAGGGATCACCAATCCGACCCTCTCCCCCTGAGAAAATACAAACAGGCAAGGCCACTAAACCTTTTAGTGCTCCCCTTCTTTCACCTCTCAGGACACTGACTTGGGCGTCGGAGGCTCCTCCCAGGAAAAAGATCCCGGGGACCTCCTAACCCTTTTTTATGAGTTTTACAGGCACACTCCCCTGGGAAATCTAGGCTCCAGACGTTCTCCCTCTCAGGAAGTCCCTCCCGAAGTCACGAT
This sequence comes from Aquilaria yunnanensis, assembly GCA_039654915.1. NCBI lineage: Eukaryota > Viridiplantae > Streptophyta > Magnoliopsida > Malvales > Thymelaeaceae > Aquilaria > Aquilaria yunnanensis. The sequence goes on from CM077594.1 coordinate 49,342,652, forward strand.
GTCTTCCAACGAAGATGCCGCTGGGCATCATTTGGCGCCGTCTGTGGGAATTTACCCTCAGGTCGCCATTGTTGAAACTCGGCGTTCGAAGGACAAGGGACTCTCGAGGTCCCCATCCGCGCCTAAAGCTCAACCGGCTACTGAGCAAACCCTTCTAGGGACTTCCACGCCTGAGGAAGAGCGTCCTCTGGTCATAACCATGAGCTTTCTACCCCGACTTTCAACGTTCTGTTGTGGCTGAAATGACACAGCAAATAGACCGAAGGTGGCCACAACAAACTCAGGCCCAAAGGCCTCCCTCGCCTGCACGCCCTCGGGAAAGAAGCCCCAAACTAGTCCATCGTAGTTCGGGACACGGGGACCCACGTGAGCAGTCTTCAACAGAAAATATGCCCCTTGGGGCACGGCTTACAGGACGAGCTGGGTCCAAGCGACCCAATATCCCACATCGAAAGAGCTCGTCACCTGAGGTGAAGTCTGCATCCATTCAGTGCCGAAGTCACTCCTCGAAGAGGCACCGGCAATCTCCCTTCCCAGAAGAAGAACCTAGTGCCACGATCCTTATGGAGAAAATATTAGCGAGGTTGGACAGAGTGGAAAAACAAGTAGGTCGCAAGCCGGTCTGGGCCAGGCTGTCTGAAACCTTCTGTGGGGATGAGTCCCCGTTACCCGAACTATAGTAGAGGCAGCCATGCCAGGTGACTTCTGAGTACCTCGGCTGGAAACTTCTGATGGCCGGACTGATCCATAGGCTCATCTGACCAAGTACAGACACAGCATGATGATGCACGGTGTAGACGATGCTACCTTGTGCAAATGTTTTGAGGTCACCCTTATAGGACTAGCAACTGCGTGGTACAATTCATTGGCTCCAGGAACCATCAGGGAGTTCCAGGAGTTATCTACAGCCTTCACTCAGCAATTCATTGGAAGTCGGCCGACGGTGAAGATGCCTGTCCAGATGTTCGACATAGCGCAGAGAAACGGGAAACCATCCACGACTATGTCAAAAGGTTTAACAGAGAAGCCTTGAGTGTCCCAGACTTTCGGCCCAAAATACGCATCCTCGCCATGACACAGGGCCTTTGGAGGGACTCATAGCTCTTTTACGAATTTTCCAAAGACCCTCCGGACACGCTTGGTGAGTTTTACCGAAGGTCCAAGCAGCACATGACAGCCGAAGAGTTGAGGATGGCTGGACCGAAGTCCGAGCACGCCCGTGCCAGAGGGTCCAGCCACCAAATACGGTGTTCGGCCGACCAAGCAGGCTGACCTCGGAGAGTGCGGGGAAGGAAACTCCCAAACTTTACGCCCCTGAACACCACGAGGACCAACATCCTCATGATAATGGAAAGGCAGGGAACCCAGATCCAGTGGCCAAGGGCCATGACCGCTGATAATAAGAAAAATATGAAGAAGTTCTACCAGTTTCACCGCGACCACGGCCACGACACTGAAGACTGCTTCCAATTGAAGAAGTACATAGAGTCGCTAACAAAACTGGGCCAACTTCGACATTATCTGCGAATGCCTTCCCTGAAGGGGAGGAAAGAGAAGGAAGGAAAGGTAGATGACGAAGATTACGACTCCGACAGACGGAGGAACCGAAGTCCGAAGAGGCGCCCTCCACCTCCGGCGGGGATAATAAAAATAATCACAACAGGACTCCCATCCTCGGAAAGGAAGAGGAAGGCCAGAGAAATATCAGTCATCGAATATTAGAGCTCGACGAAAAAGCTGGCCCGCAAGGATGGTTCCACCGTCATGTTTCCCCATGACGACCCGCTGATGGTCATGGTGAGGATAGGAAACTGGGACGTCAAGAGAGTCTTGCTTGACGATGGATCAAACGCAGACGTCCTATTTTCACATTTGCTGCCGAACTTGGGCATATCCAACAGCGACCTCAAGCCCGTCACTTCACCCACCTTCGGGGTAGGACCATCCGTACTCCCTGTCCGTGGGTGGATCGATCTTCCCCTAATGATGAAAGGGACTTTGGTTGATGGGACAATTGTTAGGCACCTCCTAAATGCTTGGCTTAGGCCAAGGAGAACCAAGGAAAATGAGAGGAAACAGAAAAGAGGAAGTAAGAGGGACTATGAAATTAGTTCAGTGACTTATGTGCAAAACTGGAGACTTTCAGGGCCTAAATGTGTTAGTGTTGTGCCCAAAAAAAGCCAATCATGAGATGATTGTATTTTTGCACATTGAGTCATGATATTTTATTGAGGCATTAATCTAGCAATTATGTTTGTTGTTTTTTTCTGCGTAACGTAATAAACATAATTGTAACCCTAGAATAATGATATTCTTAAACGTCCCTAGTCTAGTATTATTGTGGAGTGTGTTGTAATAATACATAATGACTAGCATATGTGGAGACTAATATGAGATGTGTAGTCTACATATGGGTACAAGTTGGAGAACTTGTGTACTGGACCGACCCACCATGAGAACACTTCATGGATCGTTATATGAGTGTCATAAGTGATTCTCATAGTGATCATGGTATATGTAGTCCTTCGACCTAAGATCATCAAGGTTCCCTACATGTGAGTCACATACTTTGATACTTTCCTTTGTTGCTCGTAACTGAGTGAACTTGAAGGTGGTCATTCGGTATGTCACATATCATGCAGAGGGATTTGTATGATCAAGATGGGATTTGTCCCTCCTATGTAACGGGAGTGATATGTTTGGGCCCCTTGATAGAGTGAGACTTTGAAAATGCATGGCCATGCTCCGATGAGTTGATATATGATATCAATGTCATCAGTTTAAGTTAGTCTACTCGGTAATCAAGAAACCAAAGATTGGGCTATACGAGAGTGACACATTCCATGTCTTGTGCTTAGTCTTGATATCTTCGACAAAGGGACAATGGCATATATCGGTGATGATCATAAAGGTTTAGTCGATTCACCGACAATCTTGTCACCTGGGTAGCAATGATGTGTTGCTAGACACTGCTCAATGCTTATGATCATAAATGTGATTTATGATCATTGCCAACATGGCAAGAGCCTATTGGGTTACACACATAGAGCTATTTGGATCATTAGAGTGCATGGGCTAATTATTTGGGTTATTGTTTCACTTTAATTTCGTATTAATAATGGGCCAAGGAGTTGAGCCATTATTAAGCCCAAAATTAAATCCTAATTGGATTAGGGCTTTGAAACCCATTAGGCCTGGAAGTTGAGTCTCACTATAAATACAACTTTTAAGTGAGAAATTCGCAGGTCTACTTGCCCTAGCCTCCCAAAAGGACAGCCCCACTCTTCTCTTGCAATTCCTTGGAGGACGCAAGCTAGCACTGCGAGCGTAAGAGAAACGCATCTGCCGGGACGTGGTGGAAGCGTGGTGATCCCGAGAGGCTCGTGTGGATACCATAGAGAGCCTGAACACGTCAACTGTTCAGGTTTTGTGATTCGACTCTACAGTTGAGTGAGAGATCTCAACCGAAAATTAGGTATGAAATTTTTGAACACCCGGTTTACCCCGTTTCACTTGGATCCTGGAGGGTTTCGGTTAAATTCTGCTGCGCTGTTTGGCTCCCGAAACCCAACAAAATGCACATAGGAAGGAACTATGGAAAACCTGGCAGAAATCCAAGAAAGGGGATCAAATTGTACACTTGCGTAAGTGATACAATTAAAACTACAAACTTGGAAAGTGGAAGTTTCAGCCATGCAAAATTTATGTGGACTAGTGGTGTACTAAGCCAAATTTATGTTCATTGGTGATTAGAATATCACGTGGTATGTTAGAATGCTGGGCAGCACATGTATGGATATATTGGGCCTTTTGGCCGAGAGCTTAAATGTGTGCAGTGTAGTGTCCTTCATAGAAATCATGGTAGTTAATCCATGGGTTGTGTTGTTAATGCCTATGTATTGTTATGGTAGGCATTGTGGTTGAAGAGCACTTGGACATTTGAAGTTGGCTTGAGACCGAGAGCTATTGAGGTAGGGTTCACTGGCACTTGACTTTGCTTGGTAATGTACACCATGATTCAAGTGTCTAGAGTGGCTAAGTGATGGTTTAATGTGCCATATGACCTTAGTTGCTTGATGGGCTTAATGCTTATACTTGGTTGTTTTGTTGATTAGCTAATTAACTATGGTACATGTACTAGAAATGCAAGTAAATGTGGCCTATTTGCTTGGCATTTTGGGAGCTCCAAATGGAAATAGTGTATTGGTAAGTTTGTGTGCAAGAAATGCACATGGGTACATGAATGGCTTATATGGCCGACAGCAACATTGTGAAGTGTGTGTGCGTACTTGTGTGCTTTGGTGTTTCCTTGTGCATGCTAACCCCACTTATGAAATATTTGACTTACTTATCTGTCTTGTATATGTATATGCCTGTTTTTCTAGTCTTGGTGTTTGTTTTGCAGGTTGAGCTAGCTAATGGGAGGTTAAGCTTTGAGTGATTACTCAGCTTAACTAAATAGACTCAATATGAGTTGTATATGTTTTAAGTGAATCCTACTGAGTTATATGCTCACTGCCTATCCTTTATTTTTCAGGCAAGGATATTCGGCCTGAGTAGTGCTAAGCTGCCTTGTGTGTGTGCTTAGTGTTTATTTGCTTAGTTACCAAGGTATGTGCCAATGTGTGCTTGGCGTAGCGTTTGCTTTCATTACAAGTCTTATTTACCTATGGTTGGCCGAGACTTATGTTTTAAGTTTGCAGGCTGTAGAGTGGGAACTGTCTAGGAGAGCATGGATACTTGGACTTTAGCTCTGATTGTGGTATTCACCTTTATGACCATGAATATGGCCATAGGTTTGGTGTTGCAGTGTGTACTTCTGTATGGGATTCTCAAGGTTTTGTTTGACCATTAGGAGTATGGTCTCGGGTTGTATGTAACTTGGCATGAACAACTATGGATGCTTGGCATTTATAGCCATGTTAGATACTAGGTAGACTACCATTTTGATTTGTACATATATGTAGTCTTGGATACCTAGTTGTGGATGTTTTGTGGATTTTGGATGCCAAGTTATGTATGGACTTATGGATGGCATTATGCTTGCCTATGTATGCTGGATATTATGGGCCAAAGTTGCCACTTTTATGTGAGTGGTTATGGACCTATTTATGTGGAACTGTGGTGCATAATGGCATGTACATTAGTAAGCCGAAAGCATCATGCATTTTTACTTGTTGTTTTCAGAAATCTAAACCAACCTTGTGGGCTTCTTGGTTGCCATATAGTTAGTACACTTGATGCACACCATGTATGCACTTAAATTGCATTTAAGTGTTGCCTTGCTTGTTATGCAAGTTATTAATTGAAACCTTGCTTGTTGTGCAAGTTAGGGGTTTTGGGCCTTGCCCTTGCTGCAAGTTGTTAATGGGTCTTGTTAAAGCCACCTGGGCCACCTCCCAGGCCTCTTAACTTAAGAAAATAAGACTTAAAAAGTTGCCATTACTTGCTTGGCCGAACCAAACACTTTGAGATTAGATATTGGGTTTGGGAGTTAAGTTAGTAAATGACAGGCTAGGGCCTGAGTGAGGTGTGACAGTATCAAAGTCCAACAAAAAAGCTGGCCCGAAAGGATGGTTCCGCCGTCATTTTTCCCCATGACGACCCATTGTTGATCATGCCGAGAATAGGAAACTGGGACGTCAAAAGAGTGCTGCTCGATGATGGATCAAATGCCGACGTCCTGTTTTCACACTTACTGCCGAGGTTGAGGGTATCTAGTAGCGACCTCAAGCCCGTCACCTCGCCTACCTTCGGGGTAGGTCCGGCCGAGCTGCCCGTCCTCGGTTGGATTGATCTCCCGTTGATGCTGAAAGGGACTTCGGTGATGGGAACAGAAGAGTTGTACGCCTCCACAATGGCAAGGTTCATCGTCATGGATGTCCCTTCATCGTACAACCCCATCCTAGGAAGACAGACACAGGGAAACCTGCACATTCGCCCTGATGTCAAGTACTTAACCGTCACTTTCGCTGCCAAGGATGGAGATGCGGAAATCTTCATAGATCAAGGCGAAGTAAGGAAGGTGTTCGTCAAAACACGAAAAGCTCCAGCAAACAACTCTGCGCAAGCTGTGGAAGCAAAAGCACCAAAAAAGGGCGAGGCATAGAGTCCCACCAAGGCGGAAAAAGAAACAGTAGAACTTGTCCCAGGTCAATCTACCCGAATAGGGAAGAGCTTGGCCGAAGGTGACAAGAAACAACTTGTATCCTTCCTACTGGAAAATAAAGATCTCTTTGCCTACTCGCCGAAAGATATGCCAGGGGTGAACCCTGGCGTAATACAGCATAACCTCAAAGTAAGTCCGGAAGCAAAGCCTGTCCGGCAAAAGAAGCGAGGCATCTCAGCCCATAAAAATAACTTCGTCAAAACCGAAGTCCAGCGCCTGTTAGACGCTGGTGTCATCAGGGAGGTCAAATGCCCCGAATGGTTGAGCAACGTGGTTATCGCCACTAAAGAAGCAAGCAGCAAACTCCGGATGTGCATCGACTTCAGAAACTTGAACGATGCTTGCCCAAAAGACTCATACCCTCTCCCACCGATAGACCAATTGGTAGACTCAACTGTCGAATATGGGCTCCTAAGTTTCTTAGACGCCTTCAGCGGCTATCATCAAATAAGGATGAACCCGAAAGATGAAGAAAGAACCGCCTTCATCACCGAGGGAGGAACATACTGCTACGTCAGAATGCCCTTCGGGCTTAAAAATGCAGGAGCCACCTACCAGAGGTTGATGAGCAACGTCTTTAACGACCAAATAGGGAGAAACATGGAAGTGTATGTTGACGATATGATAGTCAAAAGCAAGCTGCCTGACGACCACATCGCAGATCTAAAGGAAACCTTCCACAAGCTCAGAACCTTCGGGATCCGTCTTAGTCCCGAAAAGTGCATCTTTGGAGTGACCTCGGGAAAATTCTTTGGGTACATGGTATCAGAAAGAGGCATTGATGCTAACCCAGAAAAAATCAAGGCCCTACTCGAGTTTCGAACTCCTGCCACAATAAAAGATGTGCAGAGACTCACTGGAAGGATAACCTCCCTCAGCAGGTTTATTTCCAGATACGGAGATCGGTGTCGGCCATTCTTCAAAGTCCTCACAAAGGCAGCAAAAAAAGAGGACAACCTCGGAGGTGATGACCATCCCTGGGGTGAAGATTGCCAAAAGGCCTGGGAAGAACTGAAAATCTACTTGGCCAGCCTGCCTACTCTGCGACAACCTGGCGAAGGAGAGCCGCTCGTACTATACCTCGCCGTCACAGAAAAAGCTGTGAGTTCGGTCCTTGTAAAAGAAGAGGGGCCAAAGCAATGGCCGGTCTATTATGTCAGAAAATCCCTGCATGGCGCCGAAATCAGGTATCCTTTGTTGCAAAAAGCTATATATGCCTTGGTGCTGGCAGGAAGAAGACTACGACCATACTTTCAAGCTCACCCTATCATCGTCCGAAGTAGTTTACCACTTCGGGATGTCATGAGAAAGGTGGATCATTCCGGAAGGCTCTCCAAGTGGTGTATAGAGCTTGGCAAACACGACATCGCATATGAACCTCGGAAAGCCATAAAAGCTCAAGCACTGGCAGACTTTATCGCCGAAGTACCCACCACCGAGGACAGCCATCCGGATCCTGGCGAAGGTGATCCCGAATGGACTTTGAATGTTGACGGAGCCTCGGGGTCCGAACACCAGGGAGCTGGCATGATCATCAGGGGCCCTGAAGGCCTAGAGGTAATGAAGGCCATCAAGTTCAGCTTTAACGTCACCAACAATGTGGCTGAGTATGAAGCCCTCATAGCAGGATTACGCCTAGCCAGGAGAATTGGCGTGCGAAATCTAAAAGCCCACAGTGATTCCCAGCTAGTAGTTTGGCAAACGGAAGGAGACTATGGGGCAAAGGACCCGACCTTGGCAAAATACCATGAACTGGTGGCAAAACTCATTCAGGGGTTCGATATCGTGCGAATCGAAAACGTGCCTCGACGTGATAATGCCGAGGCAGACTGCTTGGAAAAATCAAAAGTATACACCGAGGTGCTAGGTCACCCGAGCATCACAGTGCTGAGCATATCAACTTCAGGAAAAGGCTGGAAAGACCTGATAAAGAGATACCTCGAGGACAATACACTCCCCGAAGACCCCAGTGAAGCTGCCAAAATCCGAAGATGCTCCGGCCGATTCTTCCTAATTGGTGAAGAATTGTATCGACAGGGATATGCAAACCCACTACAGAGGTGATGGCCAGGGGCTTCATCGTTGGTAGTCATGGTGACTGATGGAGGGACTCCCGGAGAGGAAGAACGCCTGGTGGCCGGTTTGCCCAAGGGGGAGTGCCTGAGATGTTCAGAAAAAGTGTGTTAGGAGGTCCCCGGGGTGTTTTTCCGGGGAGGAGCCTCCGACACCCAAGTCAGTGGTGCTGAGAGAAGGCGGAGGAAATAGCACTGAGGGGTTCAGTGAACTCGCCTGGTCGTATTTTCTCAGAGTGAGTAGTCAGGATATTTGCCCACCGTTTGCCAAAGTGTATTCCCTGGTATTTATAGAGGTGTCCAGCCCGTTCAGATCATGACACGTGTTCGGTCGGATGTTCTCTGAATGTCTGGGCATAGAGGACAAGTTGCTGGTGGCAGGCTTCCTTGAGCCCTGAGCCGAGACGCGCCATGATGTGACTTTGATGGCGTCGGCGTGTCACAGCGCCGTTTGAGGCGACATGTCAGAGGCTTCCTTAAATGCTCCGGCCGTACTCCCGAGGTCCCTGGGTGAGGTCGTCCTCTAGTACGCACCGTGCCACTTCGGGAAACATGCCCCCAGTTCGGGGGTTCCCAGATTCAAGGAGCTCCGCCTTCGGGAAGATCATGTTCGGCCCGCACTAGCTGGTGAAACTCTTCCGAAGGCGGTCCGTTTACTACCTTGGGGGGGCTAATAGTATCCTCAAGTTCCCTGGCGTGCCGAGCTCGGGCTCTTCGGCTTTTCTCCGAGGTGTGTGATCCCACCTTTTTCCGGGTAGCGCCATATCTCCTGGCCATTCTGGTGGCAGGGAGTTCGGCCAGGTGGAGGCAATAGTCCTTCGGCTATCACATGCCCCCCTTCGAAAAGCCGAAGTGAAGACTTCGGTTTTGTTTTCTTTTCGAGGATGTTCTTTGGGAGTCTATAGAGAGTAACACCTGTGTCGAAGGTACACCTCTTGCCCAAAGGTGTGGGCTGCTCGGCCTTGGGCTATTTTTTGGTGTCTCCGAGGTGAAGCCTGTGCCGAAGATACACCTCTTGCCCGAAGGTATGGGCTGTTCGGCCGTAGCCCGTCTTTTGGTGTCTTCGAGGCAACCTGCTTCTTTGCTTTTGCAGGTCTGTGCAGCGTTGCGTCTGATGGCCAAGCGCGTCAGTCTGAGCGACGCGTCCCAGTTTTTTATGGATGTCAGAAGACGTGTCCCGTATTTTGGCGCGATGGTTGACACGTGGTGCACTGTCATTGGAGGAGAGTCGCGTCGTTTACAGAGAGCGCATCTTTTCAGGCGTAGAGTGCAGTTACGGCGATGATTCGCCTTCAAAGGGCACTTATGATGTCGTTTCAGTTACCCACCCTTGGCCTATAAATAGCCCATTCCGTCATAAGCCCCTTTTGCTTTTGCTTCTGCTCTTTCCCTGCTTGCCCTTTTCTCTGCGCTTTCTCTTGCTTTTGTGGCATAGCTGTTTTAACAGAGCTTTTTCCGGCAACCTCTGATTTTGGCAAGTCTTTTGGTGGGTTTTTGCTTTCCAGAGTCTTTTAATACCTTTGTTTTTTTTAGTTTTTGCCGGAAGTTGTTTTCTTTCCTTTTTCCGAACTCATTTTTCTGTCCAAAATGCCATCCCTGAGAGCTAGCAGCCTCTTTTATCTCATCCTTGTTGCACTACCCCTAAAAAATTAGAGAGGTGGAAGAAGAAGTTCTTTCTTCCCTCTTACGCCATTACCGGCTGCCACGACCTGACCACTATGCTTTTTCAAACCATAGTAACGAGGTTATCATTTTCCGAGCCCAGCTGAAGGCCGGACTTCGGTATCCTCCCCCGAAGATGGTTTGCGAGTTCTGCCAATTTCATGGCATTGCTGTGAATCAGCTTCCCCCGAACTCGTACTGCTATTTTAACGCCTTCCTCTGTATGTGTGGCATCTTCGGGATAAAACCCCATTTTGTAATTTTCATGCAGTACTACAAGCTCTTCGTGGTCCCGAAGGGTGGCTTCTATTTCATGCTACCTCGGGGATCCGGGAGCAAAAAATTCATGTTCACTTTTGCCACTAAGGACAGTTGGTGAGGGTGGCAACAGAAATTCTTCTTCCTGAAGATAGATGAGGCCTGGTCGTATGTTTCGACCAAATGGGCTCGGGGAAAGCTGGATGTGGACGTCATTGATCCGAGGATACTGCTAACTCCAGAGTTGGCTCCCGTGTTAGAGGACTTCGAAGGACGTATTCGCGCTGTCTCCGACTGGGCTCCCGAGGTCGCTCCACGCTCCCTGTACCCCTTCCCCATTAACTGGAGGTTGATGACCGAAGAGGTCCTTCGGGAGTTAGGGGTGGTCAAGGAGCATGAGACTGACCTCGAGATGCCAGCTCCTGCTATCACCTGGAAGGACTCCTGATTGGTGCAGCTCCTTCGGGAGGAAGTTTCTTTCGAAACGCTTTTCAAAAGTAAGTTACCCTCTACTCCCTTGCAGTTTTTCCCTCGGACTTACGCTGATGTCTTTTTTCTTTGTCAGAGATGGGGGACGGGACTGCTGCATTCTACAAGTCCCTTTTCTCCCACCAGGTGGAGAAGGGCGATCAAACAAAGAAGGCGGCTTCCCGAAGGTGGAAGTCTACTGGCGCTGGTCCTTCGGCGAAACGGGCAAAGAAAACTGCGCAGCTTCCTCAGCAAGAAATTTCCGAGGAGGCTGCCGAGGAGCCTGGGGCAGCCGAGATTCCACCGCCCGAAGCTGCTGCCGAGGTCCCTGCTGTTGCCGAGGTTCCTTCCGCCAACGTCCCTCCCCAGAGCCCTTCCGCGCCGCAGGCCCTTCTGGAGGCCGTGGTAGAGGCTCCTTCTGCCGAGGAGCAGCGCAAGAAGAAAGGCAAGGGGATTTCGACCGAGGAGTCTCAGGACTCCGAGGACGTTGTGATCGAAGTGCCGCCAGGTTTGTTGTTTTCAGAACAAGTATGACTCTTTTGTTTTTCTGAAATTTCCTTTGTCTCTGACCTGCTTCTCGTTTTCGCCATGCAGGGGAGTTGCTTACTCCGAACTGGGCGGCCGAACACGCGAAGATGCGGGCCCTTCGCGATGCCAAAGTCCCGCAAGGGAAGATACCCAAAGAGCCTTTCTGGACGTTCACGGAGGACATGAACTTGTACTCCGAGGACTGTCCTCAAATGGCGAAGCAGATTTCGAAGGGGGTGCTTACAGAGGCCTCCTTCAAGGCTATTGCGGCGGCCCATCCGGGCGATGACACCCTCGCCGTGAAAGTTACCGAGCATGCTGCTCAGGTATGCTCTTCACACCTTTTTCCCTTCAATTTTTCCTAAGTTCTTGGCTCTTACTGACCTTGCGTTCATCTTTTCACAGCTGCTAGGGTACGCCGGCTTTCTCCGAGTTCGGGTAGCCAGGCAGACGGCATTCCGAGCTTCGGCCTTAGAGGCCTTAGAAAAAGTGAAAGTCACATGCTCGGAATTGACTGCCAAGAACCAGCAGCTGGCAGATGCTGCGAAGAAAGAAGTTGCTGCCCTTCGGGAGGAGTTCCAGAAGGAAAAGGAACACCTTGAGAAGGACTCCTCCAAGAAGATTGCTGACCTCAGCGATCAGGTGGTGGGGATGCTCGCTGCCAACCAAGACCTTCTCAAGGATAAATCAGATTCTGACAATCTCATACGGTCATTGGTGACTGAGAAAAACGCTCTTGAAGCTGAGCTCAAGTCTTTGAAGAAGGAGCCCGACGTGAAGAAGAGGATGAAGGCGCTGAAGAAGGAGGCTGCAGATTTGAAGGACGAGCTCGATGACCTTGAGGTTGAGAAGGACAAATCCGACCAAATGACCAAGGTCGCCTTCCAGGACGGGTTCTTCCTTTGATGCGAACCCCGATGGTATAAAGACCATGAAACTCACCCAAGATGTTTTTCAAGCTCCACAAGACATCAAAGAGACTGGGTTTGAAGACCTTCACCCCTAATCAAAAGTATAGAACTCCAAGAACACAAGCATACTTGTGCACCAAGGCAGTCCGCCAAGAACCAAAGAGAAAACCTCTCCAAAGAGCAATATTATTTCAAAATTTTTCTGTATGTTTACATCCAGAATATGTGCCTTTATATAGGCCTAAACTAGGGTTAAAAGCTGGGCAAAATTCGCAGCCTAAATCCCTTAGGAATCCTAGATACAAAGACATAGGAAATCCTAGTCAAATTAGAACTCTAATTCCTAGTTTGAACAAGTTTAATGAATGCAGCATGTGCCACTTGTCCAAAATGATTTAAAACTATTCCATAGCCTAAATAACTTCCTAAATAATGTAAATAATTAGGAAAATAAAATAAGATACGTTACAGCACAAGATTGGGCATAAAAACCCAAAATAGTCTTCTCAGGTGGTTCCTGCTTGTGTCTTCTTCAAGCTGAAATTCGAACTTGATGTAGCCATGATTTCACAAAATGTAAAACATGAAAGTTGTATATCTCTTTCTTAGCTTCGAAACCACACTTGAATCACACAAAATGGACTTCTAAATCGAAAGATATTCCCAAAATACTGCAACTACTTCTGAACCAGCGATAAGTCGTAAATCGCAATTTTGAAGCTAAATTGGACCTCCTTAACGTGCAAAATGGGTTTCATCGTATTCATATGATTTGTAGCTCCAGATGTTATCTTTCCAATGAATCAAGAATTACTCAATTCTGATCTGTTTAGCTCAACATATGATTTTTCTACCAGAACATCACCAATCTGTCAACATCCGAGCCTGAAGTGCACTAGTGAGCTCCTTAGCCTTCTCCCTTGTCAATGGTCCACTAGTTATCTTCAATGGGTCCTTATCATCACTGGTTGTGCCTTCTTTGATCATATCAGCTCCCCCCTCCTTAGAAGGATTCGTCCTCGAATCAAAACCTGCATTAGAAAAGGGAATTGAATCAATAACAATGAAATAATCAACACATAAGCACTTACCTTTCACATAAGAACCAATAGCATGGAATGCTTGTGTATGGATCTTTAATCTTGTGAAAAAATCTGAACCAATATCCAAATGCAATGATACCTCCAGGATCAAAGACAAAGTTTGAAACAATTAGCACAAAAAATCTGAATGTTTGCACAATTTTTATCTTAACTCTAGGCATCACTTTCATTGCCTTTGCCATCTCAAAAACATTACTCTTACAACAAGGAAAAATATAGGAAGAATTTACCTTAGGAATGCTGTATGCACTCAAAAGAAATGGACCTAAACTCACATAAGTATTATGGTTATGAAAAACACAAGTTATGCATGTCAAGACAATAGTTTGCATAGGCCATTCAACCAAACAAGAATTGAACACAATGTGGCCTAAACTAGTAACCAAACTAGGATGCATGAATTTCACAAAAATCCTACGCATTTTAAATGAAATAAGATTGGAGTAGATAGGATTAAGTGAAACCAATTCAGTAGCAAACTTATTTTTGCATGTATATGCACAACAATGCATGAAATTTGTGAATGGGATGTGACACAAAACAAAGGACTCAACATACCTCCTTAAAAGGTTGAATTTAAAACCAGAATTTTCACTCAAAATAAAAACTTTCAGGTTTGGACATAAAGCAAAAAGATCAATGCTGAAAAGTTTGTGTAATGCATGTGTCAAGATAAAAAAATGCTTGCTGGAAATTAAAGATTGACACACAAAAATGGGCTGAACATGAATGAAAATCAAAGAAGTATGAAATGCATGGGTAACAACCAATTTATGCATGCAAAATTCCAAAGAAGTAGATTTAACTTGAGACAAAACAAAACAATGTGACATGGATGCAAAGCAAACAAAATCAAAAACCAAAGACACCAAAACAGATTTTTCTCTAAAGAAACTCATGGAATTCAAAAGATGATTTGACAAAACCAAAGAATTAAAAGGCTTAAAACCATATTTTGTCAAATCTTCATGCTTACTTCCTTCTCTTAATCTAGTTTCATGAAAACCATTTGTCAAAATAACATTGCAAGCAAACACACATTGTTTGAGATTTTCATGCAAAAATACATCAAATCTAGGTGTTAGGAAGAAATACATTACAGTGGTTGGACTTAGTCTCCAAGTATCTTCCTTTGGAACCACAAAATTTTCACCTTTGCACTTAATGGCTTCGGTTGGAGTTGCATTAATTTCATCCCCTTGAAACATAGGATAAGAAACAATGTTAGGCAAACTTTTGCATATGAAATCACTTAGGCTTACCTTAACTTGTTCCTTCTCAACCTCCTTTGTTGTTTTAATGCATGGGACATGACTTGGAATATTAGGAACATCAACTTCTTGGATGGGCAGCAACTCACTTGATTCTTGTAGTTCATCGCCACTTAATTCCTGTAAAGAAGACAACACAACACTAGAAGAAGACTCCATTATGTTAGATGAAAGTATGGCTTCTCTGTAGGTCTTTCTCTCTTCACTCGGCTTGGGTTCATTGCACTTTTGTCTTCTCTCAACTTCGCACTCAATTTCTTCTCTCGGGAACTCTCCACTCTTCTTCCCCTCATATTCACTCTCCACACATAATCTCTCGGTTGTTCTCTCAGCTTTCCCCTCATCACTCTTGCCCTCAACTTTCCCTTCTTTTACTTTTCTCTCAACCTCACTTTGAAGTTTTCTTTGATCCTCCAAAACTTGTTGTGGTGAAAGTGGAACAAGCATGATTGACTTTTCTTGTTGCAGCCGAGACAAGTCTCCTTTTGTGGCCTCCATGTTTGGCTTGGGCACTTCTCTCACATCTTTACTCCATGCTCCTCTCCATGCGGAAATTCCTCCTTGACACATCTTGGATGCCTTTGCTCTCTTGATGCTCCTCTCGGCCTTAATGGCATGATGAAGCAAATCCTCCATGTTGACATATGGTACCATCTCCACTTCGTTGGCAATCTCAAGATTGAGACCATTAATGAATCTAGCAATGGTGGTCTCCTCATCCTCCATGATGTTGGCTCGGGTCAAGGTCCTCTCCAAGTCTTTATGGTAGTCCTCCACACTCCTTTGGCCTTGCACTAGCTTTTGAAGCTTTAAGCGTTGATCTCTATAGTAGGAGCTAGGCACAAATCTCCTCCTCATTAAGGCTTTAAGGGCTCTCCATGTATGTATGGGCTCCTCCTCATTCCTTCTCCTAGAAGTAACATCCTGATTCCACCATACAAAAGCATAATTAGTGAACTTTATGGTAGCCAATTTAACCTTCTCTTTCTCGGAGTAATGATGGCAATCAAACACCATCTCAATCTTTTGTTCTCACTCCCAATATGCATCGAGATCACTCCTCCCTTGGAAGGATGGAATGGTAAAGTTGATGGAGTTAAGGTTATGATCTTCTCTTGGCTGCCCCCTCCTTGGAAGCCCATGGTCATGCCAATGCCCTTCTTCCTTCTCGGGTTCTTCTCTCCTTAGGCCTCTCCTTGGTTGCAAGATGGGATTTGGTCTCCTTGGCAACCTCAAATCAATGTCCTCAATCCTCCCAACAAGTCTATTGAGAGTTTCTTGAAGCTCTCTCATGGTTGGCTCATCATTGTTCCTCACTTCCATCCTCCTATCCTCTTGGCCCTCCATACTCCTGAAAATAACAAAGATCCTCACAAACACTCACCTCACGTGTTTCACTCAAAAGATGAACACTCAAGCACTCAATTTGTTAGTGAGATATTGCTATTCAAAGAGTTCTCAAAAGTTCTAAGAAAACTATCCTCAAAGCACACAAGAAAACTTGAATTTTTGAAGAACTATTTTGACTCCAAAAGAGGCGGGCTAAACAAGCTTTAAAAGACTCTAAGAAGCTCTTGCAATTGATGATCACAAGAACCATACAGAAAGCTTTTTGGCTTATAAACAATGGGATAGGTTTTTGGGCACGAAAACTTTCAACACTTTGTAAAACTTCTCTTTTTGCAAGCTTTCCTTTCTTTGTTCTTTTCTTTTCTTTTCTTCCTTTTTTTTTTCTTTTTTTTTCTCTTTTTGCTTGCTGTTTTGATGCTAAACAAACGTTCTCTTTGAAATTCCTTTCTGCCAATGACAAAAAGTCAGTTTTCAATTTGGCCAAAACAAGAAACTATTGAAACTTGCACAATGTTGAAACAACTTTTGATACCGAAACTTCCTCAACTTGGATCCTTCTTTTTTTGAAGTTTTCTGGACTCTAAGACGCTGGAAACAATGAAAACAAAAGAGATTAATATGGCTGGAAATGAAACAGAAAGATAAGAAATAATCAGGAACAAACAATTTGAAACCGAGAACACAAGGATTGGCTTCTTTTTGTTGTTTTTTTGTGATTTTCGGACTTGAACAAGGATGGAATAAAAAAAGGACAGACCTCAAACAAGAAGAAAACAGATTAAAACAGAGAATTAAAGCATGAAATTACTGGAAAAAATTGAAGGAAAAACAAAGAGAAACAAGAACACAAAGATATGTCCTTCAATGGAACTTGTGGCTCTGATACCAACTGATGCGAACCCCGATGGTATAAAGACCATGAAACTCGCCCAAGATGTTTTTCAAGCTCCACAAGACATCAAAGAGACTGGGTTTGAAGACCCCCACCCCTAATCAACCTGTGACTAGAAACGAGAAGTATAGAACTCCAAGAACACAAGCATACTTGTGCACCAAGGCAGTCCGCCAAGAACCAAAGAGAAAACCTCTCCAAAGAGCAATATTATTTCAAAATTTTTCTGTATGTTTACATCCAGAATATGTGCCTTTATATAGGCCTAAACTAGGGTTAAAATCTGGGCAAAATTCGCAGCCTAAATCCCTTAGGAATCCTAGATACAAAGACATAGGAAATACTAGTCAAATTAGGACTCTAATTCCTAGTTTGAACAAGTTTAATGAATGCAGCATGTGCCACTTGTCCAAAATGATTTAAAACTATTCCATAGCCTAAATAACTTCCTAAATAATGTAAATAATTAGGAAAATAAAATAAGATACGTTACAGCACAAGATTGGGCATAAAAACCCAAAATAGTCTTCTCAGGTGGTTCCTGCTTGTGTCTTCAACTTCAAGCTGAAATTCGAACTTGATGCAGCCATGATTTCACAAAATGTAAAACATGAAAGTTGTATATCTATTTCTTAGCTTCGAAACCACACTTGAATCACACAAAATGGACTTCTAAATCGAAAGATATTCCCAAAATACTGCAACTACTTCTGAACCAGCGATAACTCATAAATCGCGATTTTGAAGCTAAATTGGACCTCCTTAACGTGCAAAATGGGTTTCATCGTCTTCATATGATTTGTAGCTCCAGATGTTATCTTTCCAATGAATCAAGAATTACTCAATTCTAATCTGTTTAGCTCAACATATGATTTTTCTACCAGAACATCACCAATCTGTCAACATCCGAGCTTGAAGTGCACTAGTGAGCTCCTTAGCCTTCTCCCTTGTCAATGGTCCACTAGTTATCTTCAATGAGTCCTTATCATCACTGGTTGTGCCTTCTTTGATCATATCAGCCTTGCTCGGCACCAAGTCCTTCAAAGGTTCCCAGGTCTGGACCTCTCTTTTTTGGAAGCTCTGAACATTCCCGAGGGGCCTCAGTGGTCCTGGTCAAAAATCGAGCACCTGAACCTGCCTTCCATAATTCCGGCGCCAAAGGTGGTGGAAAAGGGCACAGAGGCTGGTGGCTCCCGGGACGCCGAGAACTCTTAGGCTGTTTTAGGGGCCTTTTCCTTTTTTTCCTCTTCATTTTTGTGCTCCTTCTTTGGGCACTTCTTCTTTGTAAGCCTGATCATTCTTAATGAATATTTTTTGGCTAAGTCTTTTTTGCAAGAATTTGCATTTCCATCGTCCCGAACAAGGTCGCTCAAGAGACTTTTCGGAAAGTCAGGAAAATTTGACTAACTCTTTTTGCAAGATTTTGCATTTCCATTCGTCTCGAACGCGTTCGCTCAAGAGACTTCGGAAAACTATTCTGCGCTTGTTGTGGCGTGTACATTCGCGAGATTTTTTCCATTTTTCCGAGCATGATGGCTCAAGGGACTTTGGAAAATCACATATGCACTTTATCACGGCGAACACCTTCGCGGAATTCTGTATTGCACCATTTTGTACACTTAAGAATTTTTCTCAAGGACATTCTGTACCTAACACAATCCTTCCACTCCATCTTAAGCGTAGAATTTCTTCAGGGCATCTGAGTGCCAAGTGTTTTCAATTCTACGCCTTTGGTGTCGCCAAGTTTATACACGCCTTTTCGTACTTCGGCAAGAACCAGATAAGGTCCTTCCCAGTTCGCGCGAAGTACTCCGTGGGATGGCTTTCAGGGTGCAAAGTTAGCCTTTCGGAGAACGAGGTCCCCTTTCTTGATTTCTTTTGGCCTGGCTCGTAAATTTATAGCCGCGGCCACTCTTTGCTGGAAAGCTTTTCTTCTCAGCTCAGCTATTTCTCTGTGTTCGCCGACGAGGTCGAGCTTCGTTCTTAGGCAGAGGTTGTTTCCACCTTTATCAAATACTTGCACTCGTACTGATGGTCTAACTATCTCGATAGGGATGATGGCCTCTGTTCCGAAGATGAGTGAGAAAGGAGTCTCTCCTGTGGCTCTTCGGGGCGTCGTTCGGCAACTCCATAATACGCTTTGGAGTTCTCCTGGCCATTTCCCTTTTGCTTCCCCCAGTCTCTTTTTCAGGCCATCTTTTATGGTCCTGTTAGATACCTCCACCTGCCCGTTGCTTTCGGGGTGAGCTACTGGGGCGAAGTGCATCTTTATTCCGAGGTCGCTGATAAATTCCTGGAATCCTTTGTCTATGAATTGGGATCCATTATCAGCCACTAGTACCCTCGGTATGCCGAATCTGCATACGATGTTCTTCCATACAAACTTTTGCGCTTCTTTCGCCGAGATAGTTGCTAGCGGTTCTGCCTCGACCCATTTGGAGAAATAGTCTACTACTACCACGCAGAATTTCACGCCTCCGGGCGCTGAGGGGAGTGGCCCAATAAGGTCTATACCCCAGACTGCGAAGGGCCAGGGATAGTCAGCCGAAGTTACCATTTCCGAGGGTGCCCTCTGGATGTTCGCCTGTCTCTGGCAACTACCGCATTTCCGGACGAACTGCCTTGCGTCCTTTCTTAGGGTAGGCCAGAAGTATCCCTGGCGAAGTATCACTGCCGCCAGGGCATCGGTTCCAATGTGTGAACCACACATGCCTTTGTGGACTTCTTCAAGGATCATTTCAGTATCCTCTTCGTTCACACATCTTTGCAGTGGATTCGCGTATCCCTGTCAGTATAGTTCTTCACCGATTAGGAAGAAACGGCCAGAGCGCCTTCACAGTTTTGCAGCATCACCGGGGTCTTCGGGGAGCACATTTTCCGTGAGGTACCTTTTTATTGGATCCCTCCATCTTTTTCCCGAGGTCACTATGCTCAACACTGAGATGCTCGGATGGTCTTGCACCTCGGTGTAGGTCTTTGACTTCGCTAAGCAATCTGCTTCGGTGTTTTTCCGCCAAGGTACATTTTCAATCCGTACGGCGTCAAACTCTTGAATGAGTTTTGCTACCAGCTCGTGGTATTTTGCCAAGGTTGGGTCCTTCGCCCCATAGTCTCCTGCCGTCTACCGAACTATTAGCTGGGAATCGCTGTGAGCCTTTAAGTTTCTCACGCCAATTTTTCTGGCCAGTCGTAATCCCGCTATGAAGGCCTCATATTCAGCCACATTGTTAGTGACGTTGAAGCTAAACTTGATAGGCTTCATTACTTCCAGGCCTTCGGGGCCTCTGATAATTACCCCAGCTCCCTGGTGTTCGGACCCCAAGGCTCTGTCAACATGTAAGGTCCATTTTGGCTCACCTTCGTTCAGATCCGGATGACTGTCCTCAGTGGTGGGTATTTCGGCAATGAATTCTGCCAGTGCTTGGGCTTTTATGGCCTTCCGAGGTTCATAGGTGATATCATGTTCACCAAGCTCTATACACCACTTGGAGAGCCTTCCCGAATGATCCACTTTCCTCATAACGTCCCGTAGTGGTAGGCTACTTCGGACGATGATGGGGTGAGCCTGAAAGTATGGTTGCAGCCTTCTCCCTGCAATCACCAAGGCGTATATAGCTTTTTGCAGCAGAGGGTACCTGACTTCGGCGCCATGCAGGGATTTGCTTACATAGTAGACCGGCCATTGTTTTGGCCCTTCTTCTTTCACGAGGACCGAGCTCACAGCTTTTTCCGTGACGGCGAGGTATAACACGAGGGGCTCTCCCTCGTGAGGTTGTCGCAGAGTCGGCAGGCTGGCTAGGTAGATTTTGAGTTCTTCCCAGGCTTTTTGGCAGTCTTGATCCCAAGGATGATCATCCCTTCCGAGGTTGCCTTCCTTTTTTGCTGCCTTAGTGAGGACTTTGAAGAAAGGCCGACACCTATCTCCGTACCTGGAAATGAACCTGGTAAGAGAGGTTATTCTTCCGGTGAGTCTCTGCACATCTTTTACCGTGGTAGGAGTTCAGAACTCGAGCAGGGGCTTAATTTTTTTGGGGTTAGCATCGATGCCTCTTTCGGATACTATGTACCCAAGGAACTTTCCCGAGGTTACCCCAAACATGCATTTTTCAAGATTGAGACGAATCCCGAAGGCTCTGAGCTTTTGGAAGGTTTCCTCTAGATCTGCAACATGGTTGTGAGGGAGCTTGCTTTTGACTATCATATCGTCAACATACACCTCCATGTTTCTCCCCATTTGGTCCTTAAAGACCTTGTTCATCAACCTTTGGTAAGTGGCTCCTGCATTCCTAAGCCCGAAGGGCATCCTGACGTAGCAATATGTTCCTCCCTCGGTGATGAAGGCAGTTTTTTCTTCATCTTCAGGGTCCATCCTTATTTGATGGTAGCTGCTGAAGGCGTCTAGGAAACTTAGGAGCCCGTATTCAGCAGTTGAGTCTACCAGTTGGTCTATTGGCGGAAGACGGTATGAGTCTTTCGGGCAAGCATCGTTCAAGTTTCTGAAGTCGATGCACAATCGGAGTTTGCTGCTGCCTTCTTTTGTCGCAATGACCACGTTGCTTAACCATTCGGGGTATTTGACCTCCTTGATGACTTCAGCATCTAACAGGCGCTGGACTTCGGTTTTCACAAAGTTGCTCTTATGGGCTGAGATGCTTCGCTTCTTTTGCCGGACAGGCTTTGCTTCCAGGCTTACTTTGAGGCTATGCTGTATTATGCCAGGGTGCACCCCTGGCATGTCTTTCGGTGAGTAGGCAAAGAGATCTTTATTTTCCAGCAGGAAAGATACAAGGTTTTTCTTGTCACCTTTGGGCAAGCTCTTCCCTATTCGGGTAGATTATCCTGGGACAAGTTCTACTGTTTCCGTTTCCGCTCTTGTGGGATCTCCTTCTTTGCCCTTCTCTGGCGCCTTTGCCTCCATTGTTTGTGCGGGGTTATCTGCCGGAGCTTTTCACGCTTTTACAAACACCTTCCTTACCTCGGCTTGATCTATGAAGACCTTTGCATCCCCATCCTTGGTGGCGAATGTGACAGTCAAGTACTTCACGTCAGGGCGAATGTGCAAGTTACCCCATGTCTGCCTTCCAAGGATGGCGTTGTACGAAGAAGGAATGTCCATGACGATAAATCTCGCCATTGTGGAGGCGTACAACTCAGCTGTTCGGTCGACCGAAGTTCCTTTCATCATCAGGGGGAGATCAATCCATCCGAGGACAGGTAGTTCGGACGGTCCCACCCCGAAGGTGGGCGAGGTGACAGGCTTGAGCTCGCTGCTGGAGATGTCCAAATTCGGTAGTAAATGCGAGAATAGGACGTCAGTATTTGATCCATCATCAAGCAACACTTTTTTGACGTCCCAGTTCCCTATCTTTGCCATGATTAGCAGCGGATCGTCATAGGGGAAGATGATGGTGGATCCATCCTTGCGAGCCAGTTTCTTTGCCGGACTCTGATATTCCATGACCGCAATCTCTCTGGCCTTCCGCTTTCTTTCCGAGGATGGGAGCCCCGTAGTGATGGTTTGTATCACCCCTGCAGGAGGAGGAGGGTACTTTTTCGGACTTTGGTTTCTCCGCCTGTCGGAGTTGTAGTCCTCATCTTCGGCCCTTTCTTCCTCATCTTTTCTTCCTTTTGAGGAAGGCATCCACAGATATTTTCAAAGTTGGCCGAGTTTTATCGGCGACTCAATGTACTTCTTCAGTTGGAAGCAGTCTTCGGTGTCGTGGCCGTGGTCGCGGTGAAACTGGCAGAACTTTTTGATGTTTTTCTTGTTATCAGCGGTCATGGCCCTTGGCCGCCGAATCTGCGTCCCTTGCATTTCCAGCGCCATGAGGATGTTTGTCCGTGTAGTGCTCAGGGGTGTGAAGCTTTGAAGTTTGCTTCCCCGCATCCTCCGAGGTCGGCCTGCCTTTTCAGTTGGATGCCGGGCTTGCTGATTGGACCCTTCGGTGCGGTTGTGATCAGACTTCGGCCCAGCCATTCTCAGCTCCTCGGCAGTCATGTGCTGTTCGGCCGTTCGGTAAAATTCTCCGAGGGTGTCCGGGGGGTCCTTTGAGAACTCATAAAATAGCTGTGAGTCTCGCCGAAGGCCCCGTGTCATGACAAGGATGCGTATTTCGGGCCGGAAGTCCGGGACGCTTAGAGCTTCCCTGTTGAATCTTTCAACATAGTCTCGGATGGTTTCTCCGTTTCTCTGCTCTATGTCGAACATCTGAACAGGCATCTTCGCCGTTGGTCGGCTTCCAATAAATTGCTGCGCGAAGGCCGTAGACAACTCCTGGAACTCAGTGATGGTTCCTGGGGGCAATGAGTTGTACCACGTAGTTGCTGGTCCCGTGAGGGTGACCTCGAAGCATTTACACATGGTAGCGTTGTCAGCACCATGCATTATCATGCTGCGTCTGTACTTGGTCAGATGGGCCTGGGGATTAGTGCGGCCATCATAAATCTCCAGCCGAGGTACCCTGAAGTCGCCTGGCATGGCTGCCTCGGCCACAGCCCGGGTGAACGGGGACCCATCTTCGCAGAAGGCTCCCGCCAGCCTGTCCCAGACGGGTTTGCGAGCTACCTGCTTTTCCACCCTGTCCAGCCGCGCTAGTATCCTTTCCATGAGGACTGTGGTATTAGGCTCTTCCTCTGGGAAGGGAGATCGTCGGCGCCTCTTCGGGGAGCGAGTTTGGCGCTAAGGGGATAGGGACCTCACCTCAAGCGATGAACTCCTTCGCTGTGAGACTTTCGGTCGCTTGGACCCAGTTTGTCCCACAGGCCGTTTCCCGAGTGGTATATTCTCCGTAGACGACTCTTCCCGTGGGTCTCCGCTTCCCGAACTGCGATGAGTCGACCTCAGGCTTTTCTCCCGAGGGCGTGCAGGTCAGGGAGGTCTTTGGGCCTGTGCCTGCTGTGACCACCTTTGGTCGATCTGCTGTGTCATTTCGGCCACGACCGAATGCTGAAACTCCTTCATAAAGCTCATAGTGATTACTAGAGGGCGGTCTTCCTCAGGCGCAGAAGTCCCTGGGAGTGTTTGCTCAGCAGCCGGTTGTGTCTCAGGCGCGGACGGAGACCTCGGGAGTCCCCTGTCCTTAGAACCCCGAGTTTCAACGACGGCGATCTCAGAGCGGGTTCCCACAGACGGCGCCAAATGATGGCCAGGGGCTTCATCGTTGGTAGTCATAGTGACTGATGGAGGGACTCCCGAAGAGGAAGAACGCCTGGTGGCCGGTTTGCCCAAGGGGGAATGCCTGAGATGTTTTGAAAAAGTGGGTTAGGAGGTCCCCGGGGTGTTTTTCCGGGGAGGAGCCTCCGACGCCCAAGTCAGTGGTGCTGAGAGAAGGCGGAGGAAATAGCACTGAGGGGTTCAGTGAACTCGCCTGGTCATATTTTCTCAGAGTGAGGAGTCAGGATATTTGCCCACTGGTTGCCAGAGTATATTCCATGGTATTTATAGAGGTGTCCAGCCCGTTCAGATCGTGACACGTGTTCGGTCGGATGTTCTCTGAATGTCTGGGCGTAGAGGACAAGTAGCTGGTGGCAGGCTTCCTTGAGCCCTAAGCCGAGACGGGCCATGATGTGACTTTGATGGCGTCGACGTGTCAGAGCGCCGTTTGTGGCGGCTTGTGACGTCTGTGGGTGACATGTGAGAGCCTTCCTTAAATTCTCCTGCCGTACTCCCGAGGTGATACGATCAAAGAAGGCACAACCAAGGATGGCAAGGATCCATTGAAGGTTTCTAGTGGGCCAATGACAAGGAAAAAGGCTAAGGAGCTCACTAGTGCACTTCAAGCTCGGATGTTGACAGATTGGTGATGTTCTGGTAGAAAAATCATATGTTGAGCTAAACAGATCGGAATTGAGTAATTCTTGATTCATTGGAAAGATAACATCTGAAGCTACAATTCATATGAAGACCATCAAACCCAGTTTGCACGTTAAGGAGGTCCAATTTAGCTTCAAAGTCGCGATTTACGAGTTATCGCTGGTTCAGAAGCAGTTGCAGTATTTTGGGAATATATTTCGATTTAGAAGTCCATTTTGTGTGATTCAAGTGTGGTTTCGAAGCTAAGAAAGATATCTACAACTTTCATGTTTTACATTTTGTGAAATCATGGCTGCATCAAGTTCGAATTTCAGCTTGAAGTTGAAGACAGAAGCAGGAACCACCTGAGAAGACTATTTTGGGTTTTTATGGCCAATCTTGTTTTGTAACGTATTTTATTTTATTTTCATATTTATTTACATTATTTAGGATGTTATTTAGGCCATGGAATTGATTCAGGTCATTTAGGATAAAAGGAATTCGCTGCACACCTTAAACATGTGTTAAAAGTGTGTTAGAGTCCTAGTTTGACTAGGTTTTCATGAGTCCTTTGTAACTAGGTTTCCTAGGTGACTTGGGCTGCGAATTTTGCCCAGATTTTAACCCTAGTTTAGGCCTATATAAAGGCACATATTCTGCATGTAAACATACAGAAAAATTTCGAAATAATATTGCTCTTTGGAGAGGTTTTCTCTTTGGTTCTTTGTGGACTGCCTTGGTGCACAAGTGTGCTTGTGTTCTTGGAGTTCTATACTTCTCGTTTCTAATCACAGGTTGATTAGGGGTGGGGGTTTTAAACCTAGTCTTTTTGATGTCTTGTGGAGCTTGAATCACATCTTGGGCGCATTTCATGGTCTTTATACCATCGGGGTTCGCATCAGTTGGTATCAGAGCCACAAGTTCCATTGAAGGACATATCTTTGTGTTCTTGTTTCTCTTCATTTTTCCTTCAATTTTGTCCAGTAATTTCGTGCTTTAATTCTCTGTTTTAATCTATTTTCTTCTTGTTTCAGGTCTGTCGTTTTTGTTCCATCCTTGTTCAAGTCCAAAAATCACAAAAACAACAAAAAGAAGTCAATCCGTGTCACCTAGTATTCTCGGTTTCAATTCGTTTGTTCTTGTCTAATTCTTATCTTTCTGTTTCGTGTCCAGCCATATTAATCTCTTTTGTTTTCATTGTTTCCAGCATCTTAGAGTCCAGAAAACTTCAAAAAAAAAGAAGGATCCAAGTTCAGGAATTTTCGGTATCAAAAAGTTGCTTCAAATTGTGCCAATTTCACTAGTTTTCTTGTCTTGGCCGAAAAGAATTCTAACTTTTTGTCTTTGGCAGCAAGGAGTTTCAAGGAGAACGTTTGGTTAGCATCAAAACAGCAAGCAAAAAAAAAAAAAGGAGGAAAAAAAAAAGGAAGGAAAAGAAAAGAAAAAGAAAGAGCAAAGAAAAGAAAAGAAAAGAGCTTGCAAAAAAAAAAGAAGTTTTCTCAAAGTGTTGAAAGTTTTGCGCCCCAAACCCTATCCCATTGTTTTTAAGCCAAAAAGCTTTCTTTGTGGTTCTTCTGATCATCAATTGCAAGAGCTTCCTAGAGTCTTTTAAAGCTTGTTTAGCCCACCTCTTTTGGAGTCAAACTAGTTCTTCAAAAATTCAAGTTTTCTTGTGTGCTTTGAGGATAGTTTTCTTAGAACTTTGGAGAACTCTTTGAATAAGCAATATCTCACTAACAAATTGAGTGTTTTGAGTGTTCATATTTTGAGTGAAACACGTGAGGTGAGTGTTTGTGAGGATCTTTGTTATTTTCAGGACTATGGAGGGCCAAGAGGATAGGAGGATGAAAGTAAGACACAATGAGGAGCCTACCATGGGAGAATTTCAAGAAACTCTCAATAGACTTGTGGGGAGGATTGAGGACATTGATTTGAGGTTGCCAAGGAGACCAAATCCCATCTTGCAACCAAGGAGAGAAGAACCCGAGAAGGAAGAAGCGCATTGGCATGACCATGGGCTTCCAAGGAGGGGGGAGCCAAGAGAAGATCATAACCTTAACTCCATCAACTTTACCATTCCATCCTTCCAAGGGACGAGTGATCCCGATGCATATTGGGAGTGGGAACAAAAGATTGAGATGGTGTTTGATTGCCATCATTACTCCGAGAAAGAGAAGGTTAAATTGGCTACCATAAAGTTCACTAATTATGCTCTTGTATGGTGGAATCAGGATGTTACTTATAGGAGAAGGAATGAGGAGGAGCCCATACATACATGGAGAGCCCTTAAAGCCTTAATGAGGAGGAGATTTGTGCCTAGCTCCTACTATAGAGATCAACGCTTAAAGCTTCAAAAGCTAGTGCAAGGCCAAAGAAGTGTGGAGGACTAACATAAAGACTTGGAGAGAACCTTGACCCGAGCCAACATCATGGAGGATGAGGAGACCACCATTGCTAGATTCATTAATGGTCTCAATCTTGAGATTGCCAACGAAGTGGAGATGGTGCCATATGTCAACATGGAGGATTTGCTTCATCATGCCATTAAGGCCGAGAGGAGCATCAAGAGAGCAAAGGCATCCAAGATGTGTCAAGGAGGAATTTCCACATGGAGAGGAGCATGGAGTAAGGATGTGAGAGAAGTGCCCAAGCCAAACATGGAGGCCACAAAAGGAGACTTATCTCGACTGCAACAAGAAAAGTCAATCATGCTAGTACCACTTTCACCACAACAAGTCTTTGAGGATCCAAGAAAATTTCAAAGTAAGGTTGAGAGAAAAGTAAATGAGGGGAAAGTTGAGGGCAAGAGTGATGAGGGGAAAGTTGAGAGAACAACGGTGAGATTAAGTGAGAAGAGTGAACATGAGGGGAAGAAGAGTGGAGAGTTCCCGAGAGAAGAAATAGAGTGCGAAGTTGAGAGAAGACAAGAGTGTAATGAACCCAAGCCGAGTGAAGAGAGAATGACCTATAGAGAAGCCATACTTTCATCTAACATAATGGAGTCTTCTTCTAGTGTTGTGTTGTCTTCTTTTCAGGACTTAAGTGGAGATAAGTTACAAGAATCAAGTTGGTGTTCCTAATATTCCAAGTCATGTCCCATGCAATAAACCAACAAAGGAGGTTGAGAAGGAACAATTTGAGGTAAGTCCAAGTGATTTCATATGCAAAAGTTTGCCTAACATTGTTTCTTATCCTATGTTTCAAGGGGATGAAATTGTTGCAACTCTAACCAAGGCCATTGAGTGCAAAGGTGAAAATTTTGTGGTTCCTACACCAAAGGAAGATACTTGGAGACTATGTCCAACCACTGTAATGTATTTCTTCCTTACACCTAAATATGATGCGGTTTTGCATGAAAATCTCAAACAATGTGTGTTTGCGAGTACTGTTATTTTGAAGAATGGTTTTCATGAAACTAGATTAAGAGAAGGAAGTAAGCATGAAACTTTGACAAAATATGGTTTTAAATCTTCTAATTCTTTGGTTTTGTCAAATCATCTTTTGAGTTCGATGAGTTTCTCTAAAGAAAAATCTGTTTTGGTGTCTTTTGTTTCTGAATTTGTTACTTTTGCATTCATTTCACATTGTTTTGTTTTGCCTCAAGTTAAGTCTACTTCTTTGGAATTTTTGATGCATAAATTGGTTGTTACCCATGCATTACATATTTCTTTGTTTCCCATTTATATTCAGCCCATTTTTGTGTGTCAATCTTTAATTTCCAGCAAGTATCTTTTTGTCATGACACATGCATTACACAAACTTTTCAACATTGATCTTTTTGCTTTATGTCCAAACCTAAAAGTTTTTATTTTGAGTGAAAATTCTGGTTTTAAATTCAGCCTTTTAAGGAGGTATGTTGAGTCCTTTGTTTTGTGTCACATTTCATACATATTCACAATTTTTATGCATTGTTGTGCATATACATGCAAAAATAAGTTTGCTACTGAATTGGTTTCACTTAATCCTATCTACTCCAATCTTGTTTCATTTAAAATGCTTAGGATTTTTGTGAAATTCGTGCATCCTTGTTTTGTTATTACTTTAGGCCACATTGTGTTCAGTTCTTGTTTGCTTGAATAGCCTATGCAAACTATTGTCTTGACATGCATAACTTGTGCTTTTCATAACCATAACACTTGTGTGAGTTTAGGTCCATTTGTTTTGAATCCATATAGCATCCCTAAGGTAAATTATTCCTACACTTTTACTTGTTGTGAGAATAATGTTTTTGAGATCACAAAGGCAATGAAAGTGATGCCTAGAGTTAAGATGAAAATTGTGCAAACATTCAGATTTTTTGTGCTAATTGCTTCAAACTTTGTTTTTGACCCTGGAGGTGTCATTGCATTTGGATATTGGTTCAGGTTTTGCTCAAGATTAAAGCTCCATACACAAGCATTCCATGTTATTGGTGCTTATGTGAAAGGTAAGTGCTTATGTGTTGATTATTTCATTGTTATTGATTCAATTCCCTTTTCTAATGCAGGTTTTGATTCGAGGACGAATCCTTCTAAGGAGGGGGGAGCTGATACGATCAAAGAAGGCACAACCAAGGATGGCAAGGATCCATTGAAGGTTTCTAGTGGGCCAATGACAAGGAAAAAGGCTAAGGAGCTCACTAGTGCACTTCAAGCTCGAATGTTGATAGATTGGTGATGTTCTGGTAGAAAAATCATATTTTGAGCTAAACAGATCGGAATTGAGTAATTCTTGATTCATTGGAAAGATAACATCTGAAGCTATAAGTCATATGAAGACCATCAAACCCAGTTTGCACGTTAAGGAGGTCCAATTTAGCTTCAAAGTCGCGATTTACGAGTTATCGCTGGTTCAGAAGCAGTTGCAGTATTTTGGGAATATCTTTCGATTTAAAAGTTCATTTTGTGTGGTTCAAGTGTGGTTTCGAAGCTAAGAAAGATATCTACAACTTTCATGTTTTACATTTTGTGAAATCATGGCTGCATCAAGTTCGAATTTCAGCTTGAAGTTGAAGACAGAAGCAGGAACCACCTGAGAAGACTATTTTGGGTTTTTATGGCCAATCTTGTTTTGTAGCGTATTTTATTTTATTTTCGTATTTATTTACATTATTTAGGATGTTATTTAGGCCATGGAATTGATTCAGGTCATTTAGGATAAAAGGAATTCGCTGCACACCTTAAACATCTGTTAAAAGTGTGTTAGAGTCCTAGTTTGACTAGGTTTTCTTGAGTCCTTTGTAACTAGGTTTCCTAGGTGACTTGGGCTGCGACTTTTGCCCAGATTTTAACCCTAGTTTAGGCCTATATAAAGGCACATATTCTGGATGTAAACATACAGAAAAATTTCGAAATAATATTGCTCCTTGGAGAGGTTTTCTCTTTGGTTCTTTGTGGACTGCCTTGGCGCACAAGTGTGCTTGTGTTCTTGGAGTTCTATACTTCTCGTTTCTAATCACAGGTTGATTAGGGGTGGGGGTCTTCAAACCCAGTCTCTTTGATGTCTTGTGGAGCTTGAAAAACATCTTGGGCGAGTTTCATGGTCTTTATACCATCGGGGTTCGCATCACGAGGTCCCTGGGTGAGGTCGTCCTCTAGTACGGACTGTGCCACTTCGGGGAACATGCCCCTAGTTCGGGGGTTCCCAGATTCAGGGAGCTCCGCCTTTGGGAAGATCATGTTCGGCCAGTGCTAGCTGGTGAAACTCTTCCGAAGGCGGTCCGTTTACTACCTCGGGGGGGCTAATAGTATCCTCAAGTTCCCTGGCGTGCCGAGCTCGGGCTCTTCGGCTTTTCTCCGAGGTGTGTGATCCCACCTTTTTTCGGATAGCGCCAGATCTCCTGGCCATTCTGGTGGTAGGGAGTTCGGCCAGGTGGAGGCGATAGTCCTTCGGCTATCAAGATGTGTGTCGGTGAAGAGGATACTAAAATGATCCTCGAAGAAGTACACGAAGGCGCTTGTGGTTTGCACATCGGAACCGACGCCCTTGCAGTAGTAATACTTTGCCAAGGATACTTCTGGCCTACCCTGAGAAAGGACGCAAGGCAGTTCGTCCAGAAATGCGGTAGTTGCCAGAGACACGCAAATATCCAAAGGACACCCTCGGAAATGGTGACTTCGGCTGATTATCCCTGGCCCTTCGCAGTCTGGGGCATTGATCTCATTGGGCCGCTCCCAACAGCCCCTGGAGGCGTAAAATTCTGTGTTGTAGTAGTAGACTATTTCTTCAAATGGGTTGAGGCAGAACCACTAGCGACTATCTCGGCAAAAGAAGTGCAGAAGTTCGTATGGAAGAACATCGTATGCAGATTTGGCATACCGAGGGTGCTAGTAGCTAACAATGGATCCCAGTTCATAGACAAAGGATTCCAAGAATTTATCAGTGACCTCGGAATAAAGATGCACTTCGCCCCAGTAGCTCACCCCCGAAGCAATGGGCAGGTAGAAGTATCTAATAGGACCATGAAAGATGGTCTGAAAAAGAGACTGGGGGAAGCAAAAGGGAAATGGCCAGGAGAACTCCAAAGCGTATTATGGAGCTACCAAACAACACCCCGAAGAGCCACAGGGGAAACGCCTTTTTCGCTAGTCTTCGGTACAGAGGCCATCATTCCAATCGAGGTAGTACGACCATCAGTACGGGTGCAAGTGTTCGATGAAAGTGGAAATGACCTCGGCCTAAGAACAAAGCTTGACCTCGTCGGTGAACACAGAGAAATAGCCGAGCTGAGAAGAAAAGCTTTTCAGCAAAGAGTGACCGCGACCATAAACTTACGAGCCAGGCCAAAAGGGATCAAGAAGGGAGACCTCGTTCTTCGAAAGGCTGACTTTGCACCCCGAAGGCCGTCCCACAGAGTACTTCATGCGAACTGGGAAGGACCTTATCTGGTTCTTGCCGAAGTACGAAAAGGCGTGTATAGACTCGGCGACGCCGATGGCATAGAATTAAAAAATACTTGGCATTCAGATGCCTTGAAAAAATTCTATGCTTAAGGTTTCGTGGAAGAATTGTGTTGTACAAATTAGAGAAATATTCTAAGTACAAAAGTTTCTTAGAGAAATTTTTGAAGTACAAAACCAGAATTCCGCGAAGGTGCTAGCCGAAAAAAGCGCAAATGATTTCCCGAAGTCCCTTGAGCAATCATGTTCGGGAAAAATGGTAAATAACAAGCCGCGCAAAGATACTCGCCATGACAAATGCAGGTGCCGTTTCCCGAAGTCTTTTGAGCGAATGTGTTCGGGACAAAGGGAAATGAAAAAACTTGCAAAAAGACTTAGCCAAAAAAATCTTCATTAAAGATAGACCAGCTTATAAAGAAGAAGGATTGCCAAAGAGAAGAAGCATAGAGAAAAAAGAACGAGAAAAAGGTGAAGGGCCCTAGAACAGACTAAGGATTCTCGGCGTCCCGAGAGCTACCAGCCCCTGCATTCTTCTCCACCACCTTGGGCGCCGGGAGAGAAGAAGGTAGGTTCAGATGCTCGATCTTCGACCAGGACCACCGAGGCCCCTCAGGAATATTCAAAGCCTAAAAAAAAAAGAGGTCCTGGAAGGCAAAAGCCGTCCTTGAAGGTGACCTTGGTCATTTGGTCGGATTTATCCTTCTCGACCTCAAGGTCCTCGAGCTCGTCCTTCAGATCCGCAACCTCCTTCTTCAGCGCCTTTATCCTCTTCTTCTTCTCAGGCTCCTTCTTCAAGGAATCGACCTCGGCATGAAGCGCATTCTTCTCAATCAGCAACGTCGCCAGGAGTTCTTCAGACTCCGTTTTTGACTTTAGAAGCGCTTCGTTGGCCAAAAGCAGTCCCGCCACCTCGGAGCCAAGGTCGGAAATCTTCTTGGAGGAGTCCCTCAAAATGTCCTCTTTTTCCGCCCGAAGGACGGCAACCTCCTTCTCCGCAGCATCAGCCAGCTACAGGTTCTTGATGGCCAGTTCCGAACACATGGCCTTCGTTTTCTCTAAGGTCTCTAAGGCCGAGTTTCGGAACTGCGTCTGCCTGGCCACCCGAACTCTGAGGTAGCCAGCGTACGCCATCAGCTGCAAAAAGATGAAGGCAAGGTCAGTAAAACCCAAACACTTAGAAAAAATTCTTCAAGGGCAAACCAGCATACCTGAGCAGCGTGCTCGGTAACCTTCGCTGCAAGGGTGTCATCGCCCGGATGAGCCGCCGCAATAGCCTTGAAGGAGGCCTCAGTAAGCACCCCCTTCGCGATCTCCTTAGCCATTTGGGGACAGTCACCAGAGAACAAATTCATGTCCTCCGTAAACGTCCAAAAAGGCTCTTTCAGAATCTTCCCTTTCGGGTCTTTGGCATCACGGAGAGCTCGCTTCTGGGCGTGTTCAGCTGCCCAACTTGGAGTAAGTGACTCCTCTGCATGGAAAAACGAGCAGTTGGTGAGAACAAAAAAGAACTTTGGAAAATAAAGGCATTACACTTCGGCAGAAAAAGCAAACCTGGCGGCACCTCAACGACGTCATCGTCAGAAGCCGGGGCCTCCTCGGTAGAGGTCTCCTTACCCTTGCGTTTATGCCGCTCCTCGGCAGAAGGAGCCTCCACCACTGCATCCAAAAGAGCCTGTGACGGAGTGGGGCTTTGAGGAGGGACGTCGGCAGCAACCTCATAAGGCGGAATGGCAGCGACCTCGGGCTCCCCACTTTCCTCCTCAATACTTTCCAAAGGGGGAGGAAGAATAGTCTTCTTCGCCCGTTTGGCCGAAGGTCCAGCACTAGTGGTTTTCCGCCTTCGGGAAGCCGCCTTCTTCATCTGCTCGCCCTTCTCTACTTGGCTGGTGAAGAGGGACTTGTAGAAAGCAGTAGTGCCGTCGCCCATCTCTGAGAAGGAAAGAAAGCATCAGCGTAAGTCCAAGATGAAAGCTATAACAACGGGAGTAAGAGATAACTTACTCTCATAAAAGGTGTCATAAAAAACTTCCTCCCGAAGGAGCTGCATCTTGAGGTCCGTCTTGTGCTCCTTCACTACCCCTAACTCTCGAAGAACCTCTTCGGTCATCAACCTCCAATTGATTGGGAAGGGGTAGAGAGAACGCGAAGGGACCTCGGGACCCCAGTCCGAGACAGCACGGATACGGCCGTCAAAGTCCTTAAAGATAGGAGCCAACTCCGGAGTTAGCAGTATCCTCGGATCCACGACGTCCATCTCCAGCTTTCCCTGAGCCCATTTGGTCGGAACATGCGACCAGGCCTCCTCCATCTTCAGAAAGAAAAATTTTTGTTGCCACCCTCGCCAGCTGTCCTTGGTGGCGAAGGTGACCGTATATTTCTTGCTTCCAGATCCCCGAGGTAGTATGAAGTAAAAGCCACCCTTCGGAACCACAAAGAGCTTGTAGTACTGCATAAAAATAATAAAGTGGGATTCTATCCCGAAGACGCCACACATGCAGATGAAGGCGTTAAAATAGCAGTACGAGTTCGGGGGAAGTTGATTTACGGCAATGCCATGAAATTGGCAGAACTCGCAAATCATCTTCAGAGGAGGGTACCGAAGTCCGGCCTTCAGTTGGGCTCGAAAAACAGTAACCTCAAGTAGGCCATTTATCATCATAAATAGAAAGAAAAGGGACCTCTCCCATCGATGGATTATAAATTCAATATTACTTCGAAGCAATACCAATCAAAGAAAAGAGACTAAAGAGATATGATGAAAGAGATATGATGCTAGATCATGTACTATTCATCTTGACAAGAAATTATATACAGAACATAATAGTATAAATCCAATAAATATGTATCACAAACATAAGGAAGGGCTGTAGCTCAGTTAGGTAGAGCACCTCGTTTACATGCACGCCAATGTTTTTCAGAGGAGTCTATCGTGCAATCAAATCAAAAGAATTGATCTTTTTGATAAGTCGATGTCTATATCTCTCAAAGAAGTCTAGTCTTGAACAAGTAGGTGTAACTGTTGAGTTCTACGGCTGCGAACTCAATGGAGTGAGTTATAGTGATCCTGCTACTGTGAAAAAAGATGCTAGACGTGCTTAATTGGGTTAAGCGAATTAGATCGTGCTACTTTGAAATCCGATGGTGTTTTTCGTAGCAGTCTAAGGGGTTGGTTTACTTTTGGACATACTTAATTTGCTTTGCTTTTCTTATTTGGACACATTTGGCACGGTGCTAGAATCTTGTTCAGAGATGTTTTTGCTGGTAGTGACCCAGATTTAGATGCTCAAGTAGAATTTTTAGCATTCCAAAAAAAAGATGAATTGAAAGGATTCAAAGAGGCCTGTAGAGAAAAAACATTTATCCAAAAGATTTATTCATTACTGCTACATAAAGCACTACATTACATAAACAACCACATATGCCTTTACTAGAGCTTTAAAAGCATTAGGCTAACTACATTAATAATTTTCGAAACAGAAAGAAGTCAAAGGATAGGCCTTAACAAGTAGACAGAAGATAAAGTAACTACTCATTTTTTTTTTCTAGTTGTTTTCCCGGTCACGGAAGGTGACAGCCTACACAATGAGTGCTTGCTGCTGCTCCTGCAGCACTTGCTGCCTCCTCTGCCCTTCCATACCCAAATAACCTAAGGAAACTGGGACCGAACCTACTATATCAGAAGGTTTGGAACCCTACTTGCTTGGAGTATCTGCTCTCTCTGTAGAAAGTCTTTCTCTATGTTCAACTAATTCGCATAGGCAAACATAGTTTAGTAAAGGGTAGGGATTTCTTCTATCCTTATTGGTAAAGGGTTTAGATAAGACAATGGAGGCTAATGAAAGAGATCCTCAACCTGAACCGAGCAAAAGGGAGGATGGATGAATTAAGATAGTGAAGATGGTATAGTTGGAACTGAACAGGCTTTTGATCTAATGATGAATGACTGGGAGTGTTAGGCACCTCCTAAATGCTTGGGTTAGGCCAAGGAGAACCAAGGAAAATGAGAGGAAACAGAAAAGAGGAAGTAAGAGGGAGTATGAAATTAGTTCAGTGACTTATGTGCAAAACTGGAGACTTTCAGGGCCTAAATGCACATAGGAAGGAACTATGGAAAACCCGGCAGAAATCCAAGAAAGGGGATCAAATTGTACACTTGCGTAAGTGATACAATTAAAACTACAAACTTGGAAAGTGGAAGTTTTGGCCATGCAAAATTTATGTGGACTAGTGTAATACTATGTCAAATTGTGGTAGACAACCATGATGACTATGTCACATCATGTCTGCCACTAATGGGAAATGTCATTTCCTAGTTGGTTTAACTAGTACTTAAACTAGTTACATTGGCCGGTTAGCACTTGGAATTAATTGACTTTATGGCATCTTTGTTTTATGCTTCGCATTTAAAGCCACGAGAGGACTTAAGTGACAAGGAAAACCATGTTTTAGTGGTGCATTTGTGATTGTGAGAGCTTGAGGACTCCTTTGAGCCATGCAAAATAGGTGAAGGCCGAGAGGGACAATATGGCTAGACTAATACTAGTTTTGTGCCCGAATTGCCTAAGTCATTTGGGTGCTTTTCATTTCGGGCTTCTTTGCTCTCACTTGGCTGAGACCTTGCTCAAGAACTCCTCTCGCCATTTGCTCTTGAAAATCCAAGCAACCTTGAAGGAAATTGAAGAAGGCAAGCTTAGTTTCGGCGTTTGTTTCACTTGGAGTCAAGTTGTGTTCATGAGGAAAAGGTGAAGGGCCGAGCCATTCAAACTAGGTTTGAGGTAATCTCGTTATCTTCCTTGAATCCATGGTAATTGCTTCCATGAACAAGGATTTGAGGGCTCAAATGTTATTAAGTTGAATGAATTGAGCAAACGAGATGTTGTTGTGGAAACCTAGTTATGGCCGAAAGGATTAATGGTTGCAACTTGATGTTCTTTGTTGTGTACATGGAAATTAATCCATGTTTAAGGCTAATTGGTGCCTATGTGGTCTTATACTAGGTTGTTTTGAGCAAGTAACATCGAGGTGAGCAAATTTGAGCTTGGCCGAAAGGTTCATCTTTGAGGTAAATCATGTTCTTCTTGTGTTTACATGGCATTGATGTCATGAGTAATGTTAGTTGATGACTTGATGGTCATGTGTTGGTTTAGAATGATGAGGAATATTGATATGTGAAGTTTAGCTTTAAGGCCGAGGGCTTGAAGTGGCATAGATTAGTGCCCATTGCTTGAATACATGGTAATGATGCCATGAAACATTAGTTATTGATGTTTTGATGTGTATATGTGGGGTTGGTTGATAGAGAACATATGTAAGTGAAGGTGTGCACTTTGACCGAGAACTTGACTTGGTATATCATGATGTACTTCAATGAGTTACATGGTAATTGTGACATGAGCATTGTCATTTGATGGCCACTTGAGCATGTTTTGGGTTAGTTGTATGAGTGACACAAATATGTGAAAATGTGTACTTTGGCCGAGAGCTTAATTATTGGTAACATAGTGCATTTCACTTGGTTACTTGGTAATACTACTATGGAAAATGTTCATTGGTGATTAGAGTACTATGTGGTATAACAGAATGATGGGCAGTACATATATGGACATATTGGACACTTTGGCCGAGAGCTAAAGTGTGTGCATTCTAGTGTTCTTCATTTGAATCATGGTAGTTTAATCCATGGATGTGTATGATAATGCCTATGTATTGTTATGCTAGGCATTGTGATTGAAGAGCACTTGGACATTTGAAACTTGGTTGAGACCGAGAGCTATCTGAGGTAGGGTTCACTGGCACTTGACTTTGCTTGGTAATGTACACCATGATTCAAGTGTCTAGAGTGGCTAAGTGATGGTTAAATGTGCCATATGACCTTAGTTGCTTGATGGGCTTAATGCTTATACTTGGTTGTTTTGTTGATTAGCTAATTAACTATGGTACATGTACTAGAAATGCAAGTAAATGTGGCCTATTTGCTTGGCATTTTGGGAGCTCCAAATGGAAATGGTGTATTGGTAAGTTTGTGTGCAAGAAATGCACATGGGTACATGTATGGCTTATATGGCCGAGAGCAACATTGTGGAGTGTGTGTGTGTACTTGTGTGCTTTGGTGTTTCCTTGTGCATGCTAACCCCACTTATGAAATATTTGACTTATTTATCTATCTTGTATATGTATATGCCTGTTTTTCTTGTCTTGGTGTTTGTTTTGCAGGTTGCGCTAACTAATGGGAGGTTAAGCTTTGAGTGATTACTCAGCTTAACTAAATAGACTCAATATGAGTTGTATATGTTTTAAGTGAATCCTACTGAGTTATATGCTCACTGCCCATCCTTTATTTTTCAGGCAAGGATATTCGGCCTGAGTAGTGCTAAGCTGCCTTGTGTGTGTGCTTAGTGTTTATTTGCTTAGTTACCAAGGTATGTGCCAATGTATGCTTGGCGTAGCATTTTGGTTTCATTAGAAGTCTTATTTACCTATGGTTGGCTGAGACTTATGTATTAAGTTTGCAGGCTATAGAGTGGGAACTGTCTAGGAGAGCATGGATACTTGGACTTTAGCTCTGATTGTGGTATTCACCTTTATGACCATGAATATGGCCATAGGTTTAGTGTTGTAGTGTGTACTTCTGGATGGGATTCTCAAGGTTTTGTTTGACCATTAGGAGTATGGTCTCGGGTTGTATGTAACTTGGCATGAACAGTTAGTATTGTGCCCAAAAAGCCAATCATGAGATGATTGTATTTTTGCACATTGAGTCATGATATTTTATTGAGGCATTAATCCAGCAATTTTGTTTATTGTTTTGTTTCTGCGTAACATAATAAACATAATTGTAACCCTAGAATAATGATATTCTTAAACGTCCCTAGTCTAGTATTATTGTGGAGCGGGTTGCAATAATACATAATGACTAGCATATGTGGAGACTAATATGAGATATGTAGTCTACATATGGGTACAAGTTGGAGAACTTGTGTACTAGACCGACCCACCATGAGAACACTTCATGGATCGTTATATGAGTGTCATAAGTGATTCTCATAGTGATCATGGTATATGTAGTCCTTCGACCTAAGATCATCAAGGTTCCCTACATGTGAGTCACATACTTTGATACTTTCCTTTGTTGCTCGTAACTGAGTGAACTTGAAGGAGGTCATTGGGTATGTCACATATCATGTGGAGGGATTTGTATGATCAAGATGGGATTTGTCCCTCCTATGTAACGGGAGTGATATCTTTGGGCCCCTTGATAGAGTGAGACTTAGAAAATGCATGGCCATGCTCGGATGAGTTGATATATGATATCAACGTCGTCAGTTTAAGTTGGTCTACTCGGTAATCAAGAAACCGAAGATTGGGCTATACGAGAGTGACACATTCCATGTCTCGTGCTTAGTCTTGATATCTCGGACAAAGGGACAATGGCATATATCGGTGATGATCATAAAGGTTTAGTCGATTCACCGACAATCTTGTCACTTGGGTAGCAATGATGTGTTGCTAGACACTGCTCATTACTTATGATCATAAATGTGATTTATGATCATTGCCAACATGGCAAGAGCCTATTGGGTCGCACACATAGAGCTATTTGGATCATTAGAGTGCATGGGCTAATTATTTGGGTTATGGTTTCACTTTAATTTCGTATTAATAATGGGCCAAGGAGTTGAGCCATTATTAAGCCCGAAATTAAATCCTAATTGGATTAGGGCTTTGAAACCCATTAGGCCTGGAAGTTGATTCTCACTATAAATACAACTTTTAAGTGAGAAATTCGCAGGTCTCCTTGCCCTAGCCTCCCAAAAGGACAGCCACACTCTTCTCTTGCAATTCCTTGGAGGACGCAAGCTAGCACTGCAAGCGCAAGAGAAACGCATCTGCCGGGACGCGGTGGAAGCGTGGTGATCCCGAGAGGCTCGTGTGGATACCATAGAGAGCCTGAACACGTCAACTGTTCAGGTTTTGTGATTCGAATCTACAGTTGAGTGAGAGATCTCAACCGAAAATTAGGTATGAAATTTTTGAACACCCGGTTTACCCCGTTTCACTTGGATCTTGGAGGGTTTCAGTTAAATTCTGCTGCGCTGTTTGGCTCCCAAAACCCAACATGAACAACTTATGGATGCTTGGCATTTATAGCCATGGTAGATACTAGGTAGACTACCATTTTGATTTGTACATATATGTAGTCTTGGATACCTAGTTTGTGGATGTTTTGTGGATTTTGGATGCCAAGTTATGTATGGACTTATGGATGGCATTATGCTTGCCTATGTATGCTGGATATTATGGGCCAAAGTTGCCCCTTTTATGTGAATGGTTATGGACCTAGTTATGTGGAACTGTGGTGCATAATGACATGTACATTAGTAGGCCGAGAGCATCATGCATTTTTACTTGTTGTTTTCAGAAATCTAAACCAACCTTGTGGGCATCTTGGTTGCCATATAGTTAGTACACTTGATGCACACCATGTATGCACTTAAATTGCATTTAAGTGTTGCCTTGCTTGTTATGCAAGTTATTAATTGAAACCTTGCTTGTTGTGCAAGTTAGGGGTTTTGGGCCTTGCCCTTGCTGCAAGTTGTTAATCGGTCTTGTTAAAGCCACCTGGGCCACCTCCCAGGCCTCTTAACTTAAGAAAATAAGACTTAAAAGTTGCCATTAATTGCTTGGCCAAACCAAACACTTTGAGATTAAATATTGGGTTTGGGAGTTAAACTAGTAAATGATAGGCCAGGGCCTGAGTGAGGTGTGACAGGGGGGTTCTGGACAGAAGTGTTCAAAGGGTTATTGGATCTGGGGGTCCAAGCTCAACTTCTCCACAAGCTTCCACCTAAAGTACGAGCTTCGTCCTTAGCCCTCCACTCGTTCAACTCTAGAGAAGTAAGGATGACTATCTTTTAAGGGCTCGTTTGACGGAACTCGTTGTAATAAGGAGGTTCTGAAATGGATTCCCGGGTATAAGGAATAGAGAGGGTTAGGATCACGAGATTGGAGGGAAAACGAAGAGGAATAAAGAACCTTATTAGGCTTAGGCTTACAGCAGGAACTCGAATAACACCGGACTCTCTCAACGAAAAGGCCTGACAAGGGAAGGAGGTGAATACTCGAAAGCCAAAGATCTCTTTCCTCTCGTCCCGTCAGTAAACAGTCTTTAGTTTATTCTGGCCCTAAGTCCCTTAGTTGAGTGCCAGCTGTCGGTGGGAGAGACTTCCTGAACCGAGTGAGGTATAGACAGATTAGATTTTACCACAGCTTGTGTTGTGGCGAGACCGAGACTAGAGGTTCTAACTCTAAACCCTAAGAGAAGTGCCCCCACTATACTAGTTTCTACCCGACGGTACTCAAATCTATAAGACTTTCATATCGTCTAACAGACTATACTAGCTACATTCATCTACTTCACTTCCTTACCAAAAGGAGTGAAATGTAAATGGCAATCCCCGGTGCCAAGAAAGTCACCTTTATACTCCTCAATCTAATCCTGCCCAGCATATGCAGGCGTGGCAACCAAGGGCCCTATTATCATATTCTAGCTGTGCGAGAAGCTATGCTTGGAGCTTGCAATCCTTGAAAATAGCCCATCCCCCACAGTGGATTTTTTTCCCTTTATAGCTTGTGATTGAGTTTGGCATTTGATTAATTAAGTGATTGGGCATTTCACTAGCACCTTCACCCAAGAGACCCCCGCCGGGGATGGGGATGATTTCACCGAGGATTCCGGCCTCCTTGAATTGAATTGCTCAGGAACGGCTACGAAATCGCACACTTCAGTCTTCAGTCATATGGCATCAGCTTGGTGAGTCTCCCTTTTGATACTCACCCGCCTAGAATAGAATGACATTTCACCATGATTTTTGGGCAGGAGGCTTCGGTCATACTATGACTCGGGCACTCACCCTCTCTCCTGAGCTTGAAAGAGAGACCTAGGTGTCAAAGACACTCCAACTTGCTTAATATAACAAGTGAAAAAAGGAATCCAGTGCGTGACTTCCATTTAGATTAGTAGGGGTGAGTTCACTCGAGTCTGGCACTTTCAGGTGGGCAAAAAAAGAGCCCCAAAGGAAGCGAAATAGGAAGAAAGGTTACGTGAAACTTAAGCCTTTGGAGGGAGCTTAAGGCTAATCAAATTCTTGTTCATAAGCACTTACTTACCAAGGATGTTAATATATCTTCAAAACCACATGAGATAGGCACATACATTTTTTGCCATCAGTTATAAACGATGGAGCGGGAATATGACTGAAAGATGGTATAGGTCCACAATGGAGAGACTAAATCCAAGTAAGCTTTGTTAGGGGAACTTCCCTTATAGCCTTTCCCCGTGGAAGTACGATTTTTTTTGGTGAAAGGATAGCAGTCAAGCCACAAGAGAAGAGATCATTAACATCTTCGCTTCCAAGATACAACCTAAAAGAGTATGGAGTTCGGTCAGAGACTAGAAAAGTACGAAAGACTCCTTACTTTCCAGTCTTTTTCTGAAGTTCCTGATAGATTACTGTCAAATAGCTTCTTCTGCCGCTTCATTGTAAGATCGGCATACGAAGGTGTCAGCA
The DNA here is from genome assembly GCA_039654915.1 of Aquilaria yunnanensis. Classification (NCBI taxonomy): domain Eukaryota; kingdom Viridiplantae; phylum Streptophyta; class Magnoliopsida; order Malvales; family Thymelaeaceae; genus Aquilaria; species Aquilaria yunnanensis. Next base: position 49,384,574 of record CM077594.1, read on the forward strand.
CTAAGAAAGCAAATCAGACAATAACAATAGATCAGAACTAAGTTAGAAGCAAACTAAGCATTAGGCCCTAAGCCAAAAAAATGGGATAGTACCGTAAGTGTCATCACTGAATTGGGTACATCTGGCTTGGTGAAAACTAGGTCCGTGTGTCAAAGAAGATCTCCCTTATTAAGTCCCCTCTAAGCAGGCTCAGGATATGGGCAGCACATATGACAGGCGATCATTTGCTTCTTAATAGAGTACCAGACTTCTCACACGGCTATATAACCAAAGATCAGGTCTCCGACCCTTAGCTACTTTGAAACAACACATTTCACACTGAAAAGAAAAGCGCTTAACGATGCCATAGTCTGTACACGCCTGACTTATCCCTTATTCAGGATTGGTTATTTTCTCATACCGAAACACACTTAGTTTATCTAATTCCAACCGGAGCGATGTTGGGAACTTGCACTCCTGATAACAAAAGCTGGATTCCTTCTGCTGTGAAGCGTATCTATTTGTTGGTTGATTGGCTTGTGGTGCTGCTCTAACCACGCTGTGGAGTTGAACCACAGTTCTTCCTTACCTTTCATGGTGAAATTCCACTTCCTTTTTTCATAGCTATTATGGAGGAACTGCTGCCCTCACTCAATTCAAATCTCGAAATCCCGATCTGGAAATGCTTATTATGGCATCATAGGTCTTATGAGATCCACAATGCCATGATTGTATGGCCGAAAGAATAAAGTACGATTCGACCTTCGTTCTAGTCTTGAAAGCGGCAACCACCCTCTACAAAGTGGTCTTTGAAAAGTTCTGTTAGGTTCTTAGTAGCAGTCGGCGACCTTTACTTCCTTTACTTCACATAGCTAACGATGTTTGTCCCACGGAAGATCGGGATCTTTACAAAAGGCTTTATAAAGCTTTCGTCTCCTTGAAGCGATATAACAAAGAACACATTCCGAACTCACTCTTGCCTTAGCTCTCTTAGTTGTCTAGCTAGTTTCATTTTCCCTTCGGCTTTTAATCTGACTATTCCATCTGTTATAAACAAACAAAAAAGACGGTGGACCTCTGGGATAATAAAAAAGAATGGAACCTGCATTAACAATCATTTGACCTTCTTCTTCAATCCATAAACACGCGCAAATCCCATCTCCAACTAGCTCTACCCTGGTCACTGGGTCAATAATCAGCCTGGTGGTTCTTCGACTGGAACCGGAATAGATCTTGGGGGAGGTGGTGGTGGGGAAGTTGCTGGTACTAGTATCGAAACCATAAGGGGCGTTTACGCTGGTACTGAAGCTTTGATACTCGTGCCTACGCAGCCTTTGTTCACATCTCTCATCGATTCCCCTATGGAGAAGAGGAAAAAATAAGAGCATTCATTAGTTGGACCTTTATGCTACCAGCCTCTGCTATTGACACTCTTTCTATACTATACGAGCTGTAGGATCATGAGCATCACCCACAAAAAAGGCATACATAGAAGGCGGTTTCTCACCCGGGTCGAGATCTGAGGCCAGTGCGGCAACCCATTGATCCACCGGAATAAAAGCGAGCTGCATTGGGGTTAGCAGCATTTTAAACCAAAAAAGCGATTCACTTGGTTTCAAGCTGCGTAGCGATCCTAAGAGATCAGATCAGAGAATTGAAGAGTGGAGCCAATCACAGATTAGGATCTCGTCCCACCAACTGAATGAAAATGGCGTTGAAACTACCCCCCGGGTTGTAGTTAAACCATCTCCGGTGAGAGACTCGGTCAACCGAGTCGAAAAAGAAGCACCTTGCCCATATTAATACCCCGTTTAAGGTATTCCAATTGCAAATCGGCGCCGGTTTAATAGCTTGTTAAGGAGCCAACACCCCTTAGCCCGGTAGGGGCAGTACTAATTATGGGAACATCAGTTTATGCCGGAACAGGGGTGAAGAAAGCAGCATCTCCGCCGCCATATCCATATTCAATCCCCTTGTTTACCTGGGTGAAAGCTGCACCATCACTAGCGACAGAGTCATTACGCTAAAAATCTTCTAGTTAAGGATCGCTATGGAAGGAGCTTACCTTGGATGACTTGTTCCTCATATTGCCTCAGGATCAACAACTGAAACTACTGATGCTTACTCATATGCTGGCCGGTACGGTTAAATCCAATGGAATCCGCCTTAGTCTATACCTATACGGGTAGTGCTATTCGGTTCAAGGTAAGAAGCTGAAGCAACTGCAGGGGGTACCTATCCAACTCTCTCTGCCGCTGGCATTCCTTGTTTGAGGCATATCGATTCTAGAAGACATATTGGTTCGGATGCGAGCGAAGGGAAGCTAGGTACTATGGTTCAATGGGTGAGGATGCTAGGTTACCTGGTTCTCAAATCGGGTATTAAACCCTCTCTCCCTGCAACTCAATCTGCTTCTACATCCTCCTTTTGGGGTCTCGATCTCGAACTCAAACTGATGCCTAGCTGCCTGAATCTCTGCTTTCTTCCACTACCAACGGGCTAGCTGCCTTAGTTATGTTATCTCGATCCCTTTGGTTGGAGGACGGATCTCGCTACATACTAGAAAGATGTTCATCGCCGCATTGGAACTACCTACCATGAACCTTCTACCCCGAAATCCCACCACTTAGAGTCCATAGGAGGTTGCGGGATGGGAACTCTCGGGGCAACACCCTACCATTATACTAAGGGGAAATCATAGTAGGTTTCTATGGAACCCGATTCCTCTTGCTCTAAGTATATGGGACAATCTGCCCTCTGGTATCGGGCATCTGGAATTAGTCTCGTTAATTAGCAATTTCTCTCTTGCCATTAGCGATTCCCTTATTTCCTTCTGGTAAAATGAATCTGTCCAACCTCTATCGGGCATCTAGAAAGGGTCATCCCTTGGGTAAATGTTTCACGCAATAGCATGAAAGAAGTCCTACTAAGCTAAAGAAGCAGATGAAGCATCGGGTCTTGGAGAAGAATAAGATCACAGAGCATAGCAAACCGCTAAACCATGTGCGCGTGATTGCTCGCCTATCATGAGTTTGACCTGCGCTCTAAAGCTGTCTTTTTGAGAAAGACCGGAGAGAACCTTTATGACATTCTTGTGGATAAAGTAGTCGGTGAAGCTTTTTCTTATGTTGTTTAATAGGGAAACTCTGGCAAGGTCTATTATTCCTTTTTCCCAGTGGGTGCAGGCTTCATCGAAAGGCTCTTCGCCTCGTGGCATTCTTGGATTCGCTTGCAAACAACACTTCTCCTCTCGCCCCCCTTGGATCATTTTCAAAAGGGTTTGCCCGACTGACTTAAGAGTTACACCTTTATTGACCAGATCCCATGAGTGCTACTAAATGGCACGTCAGAGCTCCCCTCTCGTATCATGATTTGCCGCTTGATTCCGAAGACCAAACTTCCTTATGATTTGTTGATTCGCATCGATAGAACCAGTTGTGTGCCACATACATGGCACAAATCCCGAGCTTCCTGTTACCGATAGGCATCAATCCAAGTCGCTGAGGGACCTAACTAAGAGTTCCCCTCTGGACCTGAGAGAAGAGAAGGCTGATCTCCTGCACAGATTCTCAATCAATATGCATTGAATGAAGGAATTGGTCCATTCCCTGGCCAATATTGGGTAAGCGCGTTCACAAATCAAGTCATTTCATATATGATGTTCCCGATCCCGATGACCCGCATACGATGTTAATGAGTGCTAGGAGAAGGAAGGGGACAATAGCACTGCTCGCCTCGGTTTGAACAAAAGAAATTATCACAACCAAAAGGAGACAACCATTTGTAGGGAAATCCATTCGATAGGAGGTATAGGATGGAACCGAATCCGCTTCACGAGGGTATCGTTCGCAAGACTAAAAGAAATTTAGCTAATTGACGGCATGCTAAGGAGTAGGAAAAGGCACGTACGCGGGAAATTCATCGAAGTAACGCGATGGATTCGCGGGAATGAACGAAGAAAAAGCCTTCAGACAATTCAACATCATCTTTTATTTATGTTAGAAGGTGCAGAACGTTAGAAGCAAGTGGGCCTCCGGCCACACTACCAACCCTCGCTACGGCTTCTTTTGAAGCTCAAGTTCTCACGCATTCTAGCTTCAAGATCTGGCTTTCGCTTTGAGCGCGAAGCGGCTTGCTGAGATCAAATGAGATATCCCAACCTTTGATTGTCAAACTTGTAGTTCCCATGAACCAAGCACAGGATAGGATGGATGGTGTACCAATCCGGGAAGATGGCGAGGATGAAAGAAGGATATCGAGAGAGAAATAGGAAAAAGAGTACGGAAGCTAGAGCTGAGATATAGGTTAGCTAAACGCCCTCAAATCCATGTACGAAAGGTCCGCGATCCTAGGCAGTACATGGATAACCCGACTCACCAAGCGCTTAGGAACATGTGGTGAAGGCAGAATAGAGTTTGCCGTTGAAATGATGACTTCTGGTGTAACCAAGTTTGAAGGGCGGAATGCTAACGAACCGGGGCTACAACACTTGTTTATCCCGAATCCTCCGAATCAGATGTGGGGAAAGGAGAAAAAGGAGTCGTAGCTTATCAACCATAGGAATACCCTTTATTCTAGGTCCGATTTTGTGTAACCTATCTGACTAATTGGGAACAATCTATCTATCTTATAAAAATGAATTGCACACTAGATTCTCGATGTATGCGTCCCAGTCTACGGAAGGGGAATACTAATAAAAGATCAAAGATTCGCTCCAACTTCTTATGATTCGATACTGGGAAGGGATATAAAATAAAAAAAACACAAGATGATGATATTATGGAAGTACTGAGCATTTATTGCTACTGCACGGTTTCTTCTAGTTTCTATTGCTTTTTTTTACCTTTTTCAATAAGAAAGAAAAAGAATCACCCATCAAATATTGAATGGTTGGGCACTCAAATTCTATCGCCAGTCTTGATACATACTATCTTCAGTCCTTTCCACAACTTCAAATTGGATTCCCCATCCAATCTAATTTACGACTCAGTCAGTAGACACTACACTAATAGGGTAAGTTAGGTAATAAGGAAGGATTTTGATTCTTTCCTAAAACCAACCCCTCCTAGGAGTAAGGATTTACAGTCCTTTATAACAACCTTTTTTTCCTAAGATTTCCGGTCCCTTACTCTCGTATTTTTTAATATCACAATTGAATTCGACTACCCAAGTAGATCCTATTGGCAACGGGCAAACGACGCTTATGCGGGATCTCGGTGCCTTCTCTTGAGAGAAGACAAGTGGAGTTCGAGTTGTTTATCATGCCGGATTAGAAAAGTAAAAAGCCATACAAAAAGACAGCGGACCCGCTCACGAGAGAAAGGCCTGCTCTGTAGTGGGCAGACGTAGCAGGGCCGTCTGATAAAATATAAAAAAAGGAGCCGCTGGAGAAAACCAATTACGCTGGATTCTGAATTCCATGGAGTATGTTGTGAGTTTGAATTGACCCGGTTAGCTAGAAGGTTCCTTTCGCTACCGTCCTAAGGTTCAATCAACCGTTGGTTTGCTTTAACAAGATTTTACTGAAGTGAATCCGACGCGAAGTTGGTGAAACACGAGCGTAACTATGTCACGTGAAGTGAAGAACCTCTGCTTCCTTTTTTAGTTTAGACACCTTGGAGCACAAGAGCTAGGGTCAACTCGTTAGCTGGATAGCTATAGTATAGAGTATAGTGGTGGAATAATATAGATATCTATTCTATATATATCGCTTTTCCGGAGGGACCGAGAAAAAGGAAAGGAGATATGGAGCCAATGAGTGGCAACTGGTTCTTCGGTGCTATCAAAAACAGCCTTCTATGCGCTATCAGAGCCATTCGTCCCTTCTCCTTTCCTTAATAATAAGGAAAGCCCCTTTACTTGAGATTTTCTTTTTTTAGTAAAACGCGCTGGAGCGCCCTTTGTATATAAAGGTAAGGCCTTAGTTTTCCCTATCTTACTAAAAGAAAAGGGGGGTGCTTTTTGTTTTGTGCGTGCAGTAAGAATATGTTTGGAATAAAAGCCCCATCTCCCTTCTAACTAAGAGAGAAAGCTCTGCGAGCTTCCCCTTTTCTCTATAGAAAAGGATGGGCCCTGATCAATGCAAAATTGATCGAGATGGGATCATGATTTTTTTTTAAGATGCGTAAGTAAGAGGAGATGGGAGTAAGCGGGCGTTCTATATACTATGAAAACCCTTTTTCATTTCTTTTATTTTATAGAAACTAGTGATGCACTTCTATAGCCGTTATAGTGAAGTTAACTCCTTTGGTTTGGTGATGATGTCTGATTCCTATTTGACTAGTTGAGGGAACTCGTTACTTCACCAAGATAGACTTGAAGTCGGGATACCACCAAGTAAGTGCAAGTGGTGGAAGGCGTTGGAAGACCGCGTTAAAGACAGGGCAAGGGTTATATGAATGGATCGTCATGCCATTCAGCCCTATTACGGTAAGGCCAACGCACCTGCAACCTTTATGCGGCTGATGAACGATGTTCTTAGGGATTATTTAGATTGGATGAATTCGTCACGGTCTACGATGACATCTGGTTTATAGCAAGACCATCTGAAACACGTAGAGATTGCTCTAAAAGCTCTGCGCGAGCACCAGCGGAAAGCCCATACGGTGAAAAGCTTACTTACTTTTTAGTAAAAAGGGATGAGGGAGCTGAGCTGGTATACTTGGGGCACATCATTGGCTCATCTGAGTCAAGATAGATCCTGAGAAGATGAAGTCTGTCCTGGAATGGCCAACTACCTCCGCACTAAAGATTCATAAAGAACTACTCCCGGTTGATCTTACTCGGGCCCAGAAAAAAAAACAGACGTTTCAGTGGGGAGAGGATCCAGAGCGTGCATTCCAGGCACTTAAGGAGAAAGTATATGAAGCACCTGTTCAAAAGCCGTTAGAAATCGAGACGGACGCTTCCGCTCATGCTTTGGGAGCCGTCTTGCCATAAAACGGCTCCCAAAGCATTCCGGCATCTTTGATTCCTGGTCTCACCCTGTGAAGCAAAGTCGGACAAGAGGGAGAAAGACATGGAATTGATAGGGAACTGTAGCCAAGTGGCTAAGGCATGAGTCTGCAAAACTTCTATTCGTCGGTTCGAATCCGACCGGTTCCTACAGCGCCGACCCATTCCACCCATCATTTTTTACATCATTAGTGGATAGAACGGGGGCCTCTGCTTGCTCCTTCCTACTAGTGGCTTAGCTGCCTTAGTTTCCCTTCCTTACCGTATTCCTTTCCTTATTAGCAGTCTTATTCTTTATGTCTCTAGTTTTTTTCTCTTTCTTTAGCAGTTATCCTTGCTTCGGCCTTATGTCTTACAGCTATGGTACTATAGACATATCTAGTTAGTCTTCTTCTTTCTTCGCCTTTGGCTTTCATCCTTCGTCCTCTTTACACTTAGTTGCTTCAGCTTTCATCTTTTGGCTTTAGGACTAACTCAGTCTTCTTTAAGAAATAGGTATTCAGTGAGTGACTCTTTCCGTCTTTTGTTTAGGTTCATTACGGCAGTTGTGAGTTTTGTCTCTTTAGAGGAACTAATCAGAGCTAGAATAAACGGGAGCTAGACCTGCGCTTAGGAGAATCATCCTGTCTGACTGACCCTACCATGGTTGAATGAATGAGCTATGCCATGGAGGAAGTCTTTCTTTGAGCATGCCGTGGAAGAACTACAACGCTGCTGCTTGCCTGGACCTTTCCTTTTGTTCCTGCTTGCTTAGAAAAGATGAAGCACCTTTTGAATTAGTCAACTAAGATGGACTATCTGGATTTCACTTAAACTCTTTCGGGATTTCTATTTTTTCAATTGCGACAACAGCTCCAATAGCAAGGACCAGTGGTAATGTCGATAGCTCTTATTACCAGAATTGCTTTAGGGATTGGATTCGTTCCCTTTCAAGCATACTATTCTGGGGGGCGCCTATGTCTCTGTAACAACAAGAGCCCTTATTCCGTCAACAGCTTCTCAAGCAGGGGATTCAATCCTTACAGCCTCTAGCCTTTTTCCTGTGCTTTGGTTAAGAGGACGGTCTCTTAAGGCCCGGGAGGGGAGTAATAAGATTTCCTCTAGAAAGCTAGTCAAAATAATCGTAAGGCTTGCACACCTGTACCTGCCCATCTGAGTCCAAGAATGCAAGTTTTTTATAAGACATAAGGGGCTCATCATCTAGTCCAGTAGATAGAATCTTTCCTGACAGATTGTGTTCTTTCAATAGCTCATATATTGCTTTTTCGTTGATGAGCAAAGAATCATCAACTCTTCTTGAAGGAAGAAAAACTTCATTGATGAATCTAGTAAATGCTATCCCTAGATACCTTTTGGCAAACTCACGATCGAAGATGTCCATTAAGGCTATATTGAATAATATCCTCGTGATTTCACCCGCTGGTGGCAAAGTACCAAAACTTATATCTATCCTATTATTTCCATTATCATCAATGATAGGGAGATTAAGAAAAGATGAAATCAGTTTATAAACTGAACCTTCTCCAACAAAAGGCAAGACCTTATCTAAAATAAGACTGATTGGAATTTTACTTAATGAACTCCCTAAGCCAAGCCGGTACAGTCTATCAACCTTTCCCATTTCTTGAAGACTGCTATAAAAGGAATCAGCCCGATCCTCCATTCGGTATCCATCTTTTGGCAACCCACCATAAGTAAGACGAAATAACATTAGGGATAAAGCCATTAAGACCAATAAATCCTCCTCATTATCGGGCATTATAACTTGAAAGATATCTCCTTTATATATACCAATCATGATATCGCTAAAAACAGGTAGCGTATTCCATAAAAATGGAATAAGGTCGTCCTTATTTACGAACTTAACACGTAGTGGGTTTAGAATGTATAAATTGTTAAGGATTTTTTGTTGAATAAGAGCTAATTGGTAGCGAGACAAAGAAAAGGATTCATTATTTTCCGTCAAATCCTTATAGACAAAGTAAATATCAGCAGACAGCTGCACAAGAGATCTTTCTACACTAGATAGCTTTCTCATTCTTAATATTCATATGAGAATGAGAAAGATCTCTAGTGTGAGCCCAAAGGCGCTCTCTAAAAAATCCTATGGTCATGTTCTTGGTGAAGTTTGCCCCCTAGGAGCTTGATATGATCATGTCTGAGGTTCCTTGGATCATTCCATTCTCTCACAGTTCGTCGATGGGATCCCGATTGCAAGCCGTCGTTGGCCCCACTCTCGATTTGACTTGGATCTGGTTCCCCGAATGGAATCTTCTGTCTTAGAATGACGATGTTCTTAACACCTTTGCATCATGTATGGGTACTCCGGTGAAAATAGATAGAAACTGTCACTACCCGTGGGCGCTTTTCTAAGGTTTGTATAGGGCTATAAGTGGGCCGTTTGCTATTGCTATAAGGGCTGCTCGCCTTTATACGGCTTGGCTTCGCTATCGTTCTCCTATGTAGTGACTGGCCGCAAAAGTCTACCATACAAGAATGCCTATTATCTAGCTTCGCCAGAAGCAAGCAAGACGAGGTCGCTCTGCTTTGTAGACAAAGTTGTTCCGTACTTGACTTACAAGCTCGTGTAGTACTCGCCCTATCTCTAAAGGGGCTTATGCACTCCACTCGCTGTCTACTAAACAAGCGTTAGAGCGAGCGAGTGAAGCCTTCAATTTAGTGGCTTCCCTTCTCTCACCCTACTCTTTCATTTCCGCTTAAGCTTCCCCGGTTTGGGGGATTAATTGATTGGATACCCGAGAACCATAATCTTTCCTAGGAACAGCTTCTATGACGATAGATAGGGGTCAGGTTTGTTTGGCATCTATGCCCCTGCCCTCCAAACAGTATAAGAGCCTTTCAGCTCGTACTGCTCACTCTCCTAGATCTTCACGGCACCTCCTCCACCATAGTGTGAGCTGGGAGCAGCTCCAAAAAGTGAGGCCTACTTCAAAATTAGCTTTCAACAACGTCAACAACACCACAAAAAAAGTCAACTATGGTTGCCCACTAATCTGATCATAGGTGAAATCCAATCCCTTCGCTTCGCGTCCGTAAGTCAGGCTTCTTTCACCTCTCGGAAGCGAGCAGCAAGCCCTTTCCCCTTTTCATAATAAGAAGGTCAGCTCCAACCTATACAAGGGGCAAGCCAAAACCAGTTGAAGAAGGGGCTTCATAGCCTTACCTTATTATTAGAGAAAGGGGAGCTTCTTCATCTTTTTTTATATAAATACTAAATAAAAAGGATTGCCTTAGTTGATAAGCTAAGGGGGCTGGGAATCGCAAGAATGGAAAAGTCCTCCGAGGAAAGACAGGTTCGAAAATGGCCGGATTAGCGGGCGGCCCCACCCTGAAACAAAAGTTTACGTACATAAAAAAAGAGGCTGGTTATGGCCTTTACTTGATAGGGCTCCTTCCCATCTATCTTGATCGGGAAGAGGGGAGGCCCTTTCGGAAGCCCTGCCCGCCCTTCTCTATTATGGGGATCCCTCATATTTAGGATTCCAGGCTTCCCGGACTCGTAACAGACGGCTAAGAACAAGAAGGTGGTCAGTAGTCTCTGCCGTTGCAGGTCCTTTTCCTTCGGCCCTTTTTTTTGTTTTGTTTGTTCACGCACAAAATCATGAAGAAGCTGGAATAACTCAGAAGTAGAGTGGCGCCTAGCCGTTGAGAGCGTCTGTTGTCTTTGTAAAGGAACAGTACGATCTTGGACTGGCCCCCTTCGCTTGACCTAGAAAGCAAAAGAAGTCCGTGCTACTATAAGGCCTCTAAACTCCTCCCTCAGGACACTGTTGCGTTGCCGATGGGGACGGGGTAGCCCCGACTTTCCTATAGGTCCTTGGTTCGACCTCCTAATGACAATTAAGGTCCTTGCGCGGGCGTCTCATCCCTAAGACTTGCTTGCTCTGTATGGAGTGCCCCGTGGTTCCTTGAGTGCCAGCCGCAGAGAGGAATGCCATCAACTAGGGCGCTATTGGCCACTAACCACTCACTCGCCAGCTGCTCGGGCTCCATGTTTCAAGTTCGTTATCCTAACCGTCTCCTCTGCTCCACCGGGAGCCTGCCCCCTTCTTCTATCTTATCTACTGCCTTGCTCCTCGGCTCCCTACAGCTACAGCCGCTCACTAGAATAGCTTGCTTCTCGGGTGGTGCGGCGAGCCAGAGTGGGCTCAGCAGTCGGCCTATGTTTCCGGGCGCACGCGTAAAGGCATGATTAGTTCCACAAATCTCACTGCACTGACCATAGTAAACTCCTTCTCGTTGTACCGAAATAGAGATTTGATTTAAACGACCAGGTACAGCATCACATTTGACACCTGAGGAAGGTACAGCCCAACTATGAGGTACATCAGCAGATGTTACAATAATACATAGATGAGTTTTGGCTGGTACAACCACCCTATTGTCCACTTCTAATAAACGTGATTGACCCAATTCTAGATCATCTTCTGGAATCGTATAACTGTCAAAAGTGAGTGACTCTTTATCGGAACTTTGATAGTCTGAACACTCATAAGTCCGATACCATTGATGCCCAATAGCTTTGATAGTAATGGCTGGATTTACTACTACCTCGTCCATTGAGTATAAGAGAGCAAATGATGGTATAGCAATGAACATCGGGATGATACTAGGAAAGATGGTCCGAAGAATCCTGATAGCAGTTCCATGAACAATCCTTTGCGGGATTGGATTTTTTTTATAGTGGAAATGCCATAAAGCACAAACCAAGATCCATAATACGAAAACCAATAAGAATAAGGAAGAAAAAGATATCGTGATGTAAGTCTATTATTCCTTGCATCATAGGTGTTGCTGCGTCTTGAAATCCTAATTGCCATGGTTCCACTGCATCACAAGGAGCAATTGTTAGGAATACCCATTCGAGAACAATCATTTGCTTTGCTTCATTCTTTGACTACTCTCTTCCAAAAAAGAAAGAAATAGAGAATCAAAAAATCTTCTTTTTTTCTCTACTTGAAATTGAAAGCCTTCTCTTCCAATTCAGGAAGACGGGAATCTCCGGTTGGCTTGGTCCAACCAAGAAAGACATGGGAGTTGTTGGGCATTGCTTGAGTTAAGTGAAACTTGGACCGAGTTAAGTAAAGAAGGGCTACCTAGAAAAATCCTTCATTGCACGCTTTCTTATGACTTTCAGTCCATACTGGTGGCAGTCTCACTCGTTTTTTGATTAGAAACTTTCTAGTCCGTGTATTTTACTTGACTTCACCTACTATAAAAAAGACTCACTTTAGCGCACCTTGCTAAAGTCAGAATCTGTCCGACCTTGCAGAAGTCAAGGTCCGTTCCTTTGTCTGCGCCGGTTTACGCCTGTAAGCTCGCTTGGGGGAACTCGCTTGCGCTTTAGGAAGGGCATGATTGAGGTTTGTTGGGGCAAGGAGTAGTTTATTTTCTACTAGAGGAGGAACGAATCAAACAAGTGAACCATGTTGTTCGAAGTGATCCAAGTGAGACTGAGACTACGTACTGCGCGAATCCATTATTCGTTTGGTCAAGTCCAATGCTGAGATGACTGGACTTGTCACACCTCACACAGGCCCTGGCCTGTAAGTCGCCAACCTGACTCACAAGCCCAAACTAAAAACTGGGTAACTAGCCCTCGGCCATACCACATGGACTAACTTTAAGTCTTATTTTATTAAGGTAATGGGCCTGGGAGGTGGCCCAAGTGGCTTTCAAACCAAACTAGTAATTACTTGCAGCGTAAGTAAGGCCCAAACTACTTTCTTGCATGACAAGCAAGGCAACAAATAATGCAACTTCCAGTGCATACTTGGTGTGCAATCAAGTGTGCTACCTATATGGCAACCAAGAAGCCCACAATGTTGGTTTAAGTTTGGAAAACCACAAGGAACAATGCATGTAGCTCTCGGCCATCAAACATACATACAATGGTGCACCATACAACTTGCAAGATCATGCCATCCATATCATATAAAAGTGCCAAACCTTGGCCCATAACACTCATAACACATATCCATACACATAACCATCCATACTCTCATACATAACATGGCATACAAGGTTCTCAAAATAACACCATCTAGGTATCCGAGACTACAAATATACACAACCAAAAGTGTAGTCTTCCTAGCAAATAACATGGCTAATAATGCCAAGCACCCATAAGTTGTTCATGCCAAGTTATATACAGACCGAGACCAAACTCCTAATGCTCAAACATCACCTTAAGGATCCCATACAAAAGCACACACTGCAACACCAAGCCCGTGGCCATGTTCATGGTCATAAAGGTGAAAAGCAAAACCAGAGCTAAAGTCCAGGTATCCATGCTCCCCTAGACAGTTCCCACTCTACAGCCTGCAAGCTTAAACCATAAGTCTCGGCCAACTCACAATAAGACTTGCAAATAATTCTAAAGTGTCAAGCCAAGCACACATTGGCACATACCTGAGCAACAAAGCAAATAAACACTAAGTGCACACACAAGGCAGCTTAGCACTACTCAGGCTGAATATCCTTGCCTGAAAAAAAATGGAGAATGGGCAGTGAGTTTAACTCAGTAGGATTCACTTCATTATACCCAACTCTTAAAGAGTTTATTTAGTTAAGCCGAGTGAACACTCAAGGCTTAACCTCCAATTAGTTAGCTCAACCTGCAAAACAAACACAAAGACAAGAAAAGCAGGTGTATCCATATACAATAACAATAATGGGGGTTAGCATGCACAAGAAATCACCAAGGCACACAAGTACTCACACACACTTCACATTGTTGCTCTCGGCCATATAAGCCATACATGTACTTGTGTGCAATCCTTGCACATAATCTTACCAATAACATTCCATTTGGAGCTCCCAAAATGCCAAGCAAATAGGCCACATTCACTTGCATTTTTAGTACATGTACCATAGTCAATTAGCTAATCAACATTGCAACCAAATATAACCAATAAGCCCATCAAGCAACTAAGATCACATGGAAAATTTTAACCATCACTTAGCCACCCTAACACTTGAACCATGGCATATATTACCAAGCGAACTCAAGTGCAGTGAACCCTACCTCAAGCTCTCGGTCTCCAACAAAACTTCAAGTGTCCAAGTGCCCTTCAACCACAATGCCTACCATAACAAGGCATAACCATTAACAACATATTCCATGGATCAAATACCATGCTTTCAATGAAGGACACTACCATACAACACTTTGAAGCTCTCGGCCATATGGCCTAAAATACCCAAACATGAGCTGCCCATTAATCTCACATACCATAAGCTATTATAATCACCAATAAACATCAACCATGGCATTGATGCCAAGTAACCAAGTGAAATGTACCATTTCACTCTAATTCAAGCTTTCGGCCAAAGCACACATTTTCATCTCATTGTACTACTCAACATTCCATTACACCAAATGAGTAGCCAAACAACCAATAAGCTTACTCATGGCACAATTACCGTGTAACTAAGCAAAATACATGTAAACACCATTTCCACTCTTTCGGCCATAGTACCCATTTCACATACACATGTTCTTCATTCAATCCAATCCAACACACATATACCAATGCATCAATAAGCATGGTTCATGGCGTTAATGCCATGTAAACAAAGATTGAACATGGGTTACCTCAAAATGCACTTTCGGCCAAAGTACTAACTTGCACAATCTTGGTGTTCTTCACCCAAACAACCTATCACAAGGTTAAATAATCATCAACAAGCATCACACATGGATTAATTTCCATGAACTCCAAGAAGAACACCAAGAACACATGTTCATCACATTCGGCCATAGCTAGGTTTTCCACATAATATTTCAATTGCTCTATTCTCCAAGCTTAGCAACATATGAGCATTCAAAATTCCTTGTTCATGGAAAGAAATACCATGGATTCAAGGAAAATCCGAGGTTACCTCAAGAACCCTAGCTCAAATGGCTCGGCCCTTCACCATTTCTTCATAAACAAAGCTTGAATCCAAGCAAGCACAAGCCGAATCCACTTCTCCAAGCTTGAATTCGCCAAGTACTTCAAGAACTTTGGATGTCAAGGCAAGATTGTGAAGGAGCTCTCAAAATGCTCTCGGTTTAGCAAGGACAAGGAAGCCCGAAATGAAGCAAATGGACTTAGGCTAGTTTCGGCCGAAAGTCATTTGCTTTAGTTAGCTAAAATGCCAACTTCCACTTCCATTTCTTTGCATGGCGCAATATAGCCCTTAAGTCCACTTATGCACAAGGCCGCCACTCAAACTTGTGTCTAAATGGGCACTTAAGTCCACACATGGCTCAAAGTGCCAAGCAAATAAACAATACAAGTACCAAGGTGTCATAAGCACCCATGCATAACCGGCCATGTAACTAAAATAAAGACTAGTTAGTTTAACTAGTAACTAGTGAATAGTACACTAGTGGTAGACAAGATTTTGATTAGTAATCATTGTTGTCTCCCACAAATGGCCTAGTCTTGCACTAGCCATTATAGAAATTTGCATGGCCAACAATGCCATCTTTAAACTTGTGGTTTCACTTATACCACTTAACTTAGTGCACAGTTTGGTCCCTTTTCTCAGTTTTCTGTCAGCTTTCCCATAGTACATTTTCCATGTGCAACTAAGTCCTGATAGTTTCCAGTTTTGCACATAAGTCATTGTGCCAGTCTCCATGGCTCCTCTTTCTTCCCTTTCTGTTTTCTCTCATTTTTCCTTGGTTCTCCTCGGCCTAAGCCAAGCACATAGGAGGTGCCTAACAGGACTCCCAAAAGAATGACATAGGGCCTTGAAAGCCTCATCAAGCAACCCTGGCCGGAAAGCCAAATCGAAAAAAACAAGTGAAACTTATGCCTATATATGAAGCTATGCATAAAGTGCATACTCATCTGTTGATGGAAGAGAGCCTGTGCGTGAATCCCTTAATCCTGCACCTCCAGAGCAGGTTGGCAAGCACTCACCCTTAAGAGATCACAATTTAATCAATAGGGAGAGAGAAGGAGTGGCAGCCCTAGCAAACTCAACCAAAAATGAGACCCCGAATGAGAGGCGAGGTTCTGAAATAAAATGCCCCACATGTCTATAACTGCCTACCGCTACATACGTCTTCTTTACTGCTTGGTCTAGCGAACTTAAACCCGAGAATGTCTGGGAGAAAGCACTTCTTAACAGAGCAGTCTAATTGTTGTATTCGGCGGTAGGACTGTGATAACAACCTTCTCTTCGACCTGCCTCGAGGCGAGATCAGATCACCCCTCATCAACTCAAATAAAAGTTATGAAAACCGGCATTCTTCTAGTAGTAGTAGAAAAAGGCGATTCCTTCTGCTTCCTCTTTCGGACCGAAAAATTTGTGACAAGCATTTAGTTACTCAATTTTTTTATTTTATAGTTCCCCAAGGCGGGATAAGATCAATTTGATTTTAACATAAGTAAAGTGGAGGAGAGATCTTTTTCATAGCCCTAAGTGAAGTTTTTATATTCCAACACCTTCTTGGACTCCCAAAGCTCTATTAGCTAGGACACCCGCTTGATCGGATCATCTATTGTCTCATCAGGCCCTAACCCGGAAAAATACTTAACCAGGTGAAAGAGAGTTCGACTTCCTCACCCGGCCGTGATTGCTTGAGTTAGATCAGGCAGGCTAAGAAGATCCACGTACCTAGAAAGGAAGGCATCCCTTTTGGAAAGATAAGGCGCATCATACAGAGGAATCAATCTATCTTGAGATAGCCAGATTCACGAGCTGAGGACTAAGTCGAAGTGAAAGTCAGTGCCATTGTTAGTGCCAATACCCTATAATAGTTAACACCAAGTGAAGAGCCACCATCCGGAACTTCAGAAGGGGGACGAACTACTTTCTTTGATTGGATCCGATCTGGTAGATAGAGACGAAGACAGGGATGAATAAGATGAAGAAGGCTATGCCGAATCCGAGGGTCCGCAAGAGGCTGAGCTAAGAAGCTGGTTGAATATATCATGGGGATGCCTGATTTGCGATTGAGCTAGCCGATAAGTATAATCTCTCCGGTCTGGCATGAGCCACTCCATTCCATTCCTACTTCCACTCAAGAAAAAAGAGAGGATTCTTGGGTCCTACCTCCAGAGTGGGTTATGGAGAGGAGTGCGTACGGCTATTTCGGACCTTTGGGGGCCAAGGGGGGATCCCATAAATAAGAAGTCAGAGAAGTAAGAAACTCGGGCTATGAGCTATTTCATCCTTTTCTTGCCGCAAGGATTGAGTTCGCTAGCCGTTCAATCCGATCTTCCGGCTCGAGACTACTCTTTCAATTGAAAATGAAAGGCAAGCAAGAAATTGAACCCACTAATGGGCCAGTGCTTGGCGCTGACTCTAGCCTGTCTTTCTAGGATAGACCTTTTATATATACTTGTCTTTCCCCTTTGTTGTGGATCGGTTGAGATAAGTAGATTGTTTGAGGCCAGACATCTTTCTGTTACGAATCTCTTATTCGGGGATTACTGAAATGAAGTTCTGCTAACTGCGGTAAAGACTGTTAGAGCTTGTGGTGTTCTCGGACGAAAGAAAATGTCAAAAAGAAAGAAGAAGAAGTCGGGTCTTCTTTTTAGGGCAATAAATGGGCTTAAATTAAAGAGCTAGGGTGGCAGCAAGAGTCTCTCACAAACTCGAGTTCAACACCTCCAATTCAAATCTGATTGACTAGATCCGATCACATGACCAAAGAACTATTCATGAAGAAGAAGAAGTTCCAGCCAATTTGGATTTATTTAATAATAAGGAAGCGCTTGATCCGGGTCTTATAAGGGCATCGAAATAAAGGAGATCGTGGGATCAAAGTGGACGTTCCCGATTTCCATGGCCGATTGCATCTCGAGGACTTTCTTGATTGTCTAAGTAGCGTGGAGAAGTTCTTTGAAGAAAAAGCGAGGTATGCGAAGGTGAAATTCCTGAGCACGGGTCATACCTCAATTTGGTGGGATCAAGTCCAAGCAAGGCGTGAGCGGAAAGGGCAAAGGGAAGTACATGTGACAAGATGCGATCGAGGTTGCAAGATCAATTTCTACCCTCCGATTAGACCAAAAGCTTGTTCAAAAGGTTTCACTTCACTTTAAAGGATAGGAGGGGGAGAAGCGTACAAGAAAGCTCCTACTCCTAACAAATTGCGGAGTTCTACCAATTGTTTATTCACAATGGCTTGAACGAATCCGATGAAGAATCCCTTGCTCGATAGGGCTTTAGGTTAGTTAGAGATCAAAGATGAAATCTCGACGCATCGGATGTGGAAAGTGGCCTATCAACTAGCTCTAAAGGCCGAGGAAAAGCTAAAGAGAAGGACCACAAGGAGGCACTGAAGGTGATAGGGGATCGACCTCTACCATCGGGCGAGGAAAGAGACCGCCTTTTCCCTTCCCTCAATATATATGGCACGCTTGACTAATATAATAGAAACTCAAAAGTCAAGGCTCTGGGCAACGAGTAGGATGGAGCCTTGACTTGAGCATTGTACAAGCGCTTATCGGCGGCTTGGCACACTGAACCGAGAACGTCCTACTGCTTTGACTCACTCCCCTTAGCCTTATCTTGGGTGGACTACGATCGATCTATCTTATATGTTCTTTCCCCCCTGATCTCCTAATAAGTATTGGACATTTTCTATATCCGAGAATGTCTATCCTAACTTCGTTCAGTTTCTAACTTTACCTTGACTCGACTTCGCAAAGCTAACGGGGGAACCTGATGTGAACGGGAAACCATTGCCGAATCATGGAAATGCTATTAATGCCATTGATGGGGAATCCATTTATCAACGCAAGCGGCACTTGTTTGAAGCCGATGAAAGTTATATTGTTCATTCTGTTCGAGGCAGAAAGGATCCAGCAGGAATTCCTGGATCCCAACATTAGATACCCCGGTTATGATCCCAAAGAAGTTTGCGAATTCCACAAAGGTGTTACGGGACACTCCATAGAAAAATGCGCGTGATTCCGACGTAAAGTTCAAGACATGATGGATGCCTGCTTAATCTCATTTTTTGAGAAAGAGAGAAATTTGTGAACACTGTATACAAAGAAGCACCTCTTGTCGGTCAGACAATCCATTCAGAAATGGGTCAACCATCTCCTCTTGTGCCAAAGCCCTTAGTGATTCATTATCGTGAGACAATGAGCTCGTCTCTTCCTCAACCATCGGGTGCTCCTAGACCAATAACGATTCAAGTTCCTGGCAAGTTTCCATACCAAAGTAATGGGACCGTCCCTTGGAAAGATGACTGTAAAGTAATAGCCCAAGGTCATGATTCAACAAAAGGTTGATCCCAAAATCACCCACGGAACATCGCTAAGGCTGCAACATAGATCTCGGGTGTAGATGTTATATACCCCGGAGTCTTTAGATTAGAAACACGGAGAAGGGAAAGAAAAAAGAAGGAGAGGAGCGGAAACATTTATATTACCCGAGGCTCTCCCAATTCCAGTTTCGCTAACACGAGGAAAGTAGGGCTTTTTGGCATAATCATCTTTCTTCTTCTTTAAACCTGAAAACTCTTCGTTATAGTCTACCTATGCAACTTTTTTGAAGTGAAGCAGGCTTCAAAGCTGTAAGGGCTAGGCTTGCTTCTGTGATAAGGGGAAGGGGAGTGGTGAGGAGAGCCCCTTCAACCAGACTACTTTACTAGCTTTAATTCATTCAAAGTACAGGAACTAGTTTCAAAAAAGGGGTCGAGAACTACGGGTTGACTACTGACTCGTCACAGTAAGGAAAAGGCATCATATTTTCTTAGTCTTTCAGAACACTTTTCTAATGAAATGGATGGCTTCGAAGAGAAAGCCTTATGCTTAAGACATGCGAATTTGACTCCATTTTTTCTAGATGAACTCGAAACCTCTTATCTACATTTTAAGAGACTCTTCTCTCAAGGAGGAGACAGGATTTCTTTGTCTAATGCCAAGCTTTCCCTTTCTTCTGGAAGGAAATGGGAGGACCAGGAGCAGCATGAGGCACAAGCAAGACCAGAAAGAGAAATCAGAATAAGCGTATTAGGAATCGAAACAAGCAATCTTAATAGGAACCGGCATAATCTAATAGCCAGCAACCAGAGCAGCATCATCAATAGTCTTAATACGAAAAAAGGTCGGGTGAGCGGTCAATCCCGTCGTTATTGGTTGGATGGGGCTCAATCGGCCTGAAAGGAGCCTAGCCTTTTAACAGAAAGCAGCTCGCACTCGGAAATAAGACCTGGTGAAAGTTTTCAAGTCAACCTTCTCAACCTGAAAAGAGCTAAGCCCGTCTTCCTGCCTCTTCTCGTATCCTTCTAGGCCGGCTTGCAGGGGAAAATCTCTTAACCCAGACTCTTTCACTCCAGGCCTTGCTTTGTTTAACTGTCCTATCGTATCGAATAAGGTTTCCCAGCATAGCCTATCTTGGTGTCTGATACTGAACCGAAAGAGAGAAGCGGTCTAAGGGCAGCTCAAAACCAGCTCTTCATGGTCACATCCCCTTTTCCGATGCTTTTCATGTTGTTGTTGTTGCATGTGCCTTACGGTATCCAGATCCAGTCCTACCTGCTTCCTATGATGGAAGTGAATATCTGCAAGAGACTGTCTATTTTCCTTGGTAAGAAAATAAATAAGGAATTTCTAATAGAACTTGGGACTAGAGGCCTCTCCCGATTGAGAGGATAAAGTTTGTGATTCAAAAACCAAACCAGTTGTTAAAGCTGGGTAAGATAGGCAATCAACATGATTGGTCCCGTCCTAGTTTAAGTAGTTGGATGTGAGTGCGTCGGATAAGCAAGCAGTAGATCGAGAAAATAAAGAAGACGGATTGTAACCTACAGATCTTCATCTGCATCGGAGAACAGGCATCTCCGAAGGAAAGCCTTAACGCCCTTGCTGGGCCGGGATAGAAGTACAAAAATGAAGGAAGAGATGCGCCTTTCGCCGGGTGTTGTCATCAAGTAACGGAAGGTGCCTATTGACGAGATCTAGGAGTAGTTTGAAAATCTATATTCGATGTCAATTCAAAAGTAATTTCTCGAGTAAAATGAATGATGGAGTCAGATTCTTTAACAATCGATTCTTTTTTTTCAAGCCCTTCTGTAACAGAACTAGCACCGTTTACTTTGACAACGGGGGATGATTTAAAAGTGACTTTATCTGTAACACCGGCAATGAACTCACCAGAAAGTCAAGTCATCTGTTACAGAGCCTATGATTGCAAAGAAGACCTGTTTTGATTAACTGACTTCAAAGAACCTATTTGAAAGCAAAACAACTGATACGATCACACCAAGAAAGACTAGTGCTGCTCCCTTGGCTTCCTTCCTCCTTTTATTTGACTACTATTGATTAACTTCCCAAAAACCGTCCACCAGGAGCTTTTATTACCCTAACTGCTGATATTCAAACTCTTCTTCGAGAGCAAGCCCTTCTGGCAAAAGGATTCGCAGTCTTAGGGCAGGCCATTAGAGCATATGAAAACACAAGGCGAGAGGTAAAGGGCTAATAAGCACCTTAGAATTCACTGCGGGGCCAGTCCTATTTAAGGAAGAATTCCAGGTACTCGACATCCCGGTCTTCCTTCCATCTTTCAATTCAGGTTCCAACTCAATCGCCTGTCCTCTCCGATTGGCGAACATCGAAAGAGGGAAAGGAAGATACGAAGGCCTAGACGAATGAACCCAAATTATGCTGAGCTTGTATGTCAAGAAGGGGAAAAGGAGATTCCATGAATACTTGACGCCTGTATCTATCATCAACCTAACCGGTTACCTTTGGAAACGCGCTAATACAGGCCTATAGGTTCGCCTTTCTAATAGAAGAAGAGTATATAATTAGATAGATAGAAGTCTATCTAATTAGCCAGATCGTCTGAATCATGAACAGAATCACCTTTGCTCCGGCGAGTTCCTTTTCTTTTAAAGGCGGTCCTTTTCTTTCCCCGGACCAATGACTCGCTTGTTCAGTACTGCTAACTATTATAAGTATAGGAAGATGCCCTCCCCTCGGGACTACCAGTAGTTTCGGTTGTTGAATCTCGTGCAAGTTAGGTTGTGGTTGTATTGGCTGCAAGCGAAACCTAGGCACTTTAGGTGCGTGTTGACCATCATGCACTCTCACGTCATGTAATGTCGTATGTATGATAGAGGTGGTTGGTGATTGACCTCAATGCTAATGGTTATCCCTAAGGTTCAATGAATGAATGAAGCTATGATCGTACCCGGGGATAGAGGGTCTTCTTCAGATGTCCCCAAGCCGGCCACAATAGAATCGATAGGAGAAGCAGCCAATAGCAGTATGTTCTCGCCTATCGATAGATAGCAGGTTGCTTCCAAGCTCAAACCATTTGAAACTGAATTGCTACTTTTTTCTTGTTATTGAGAGAGTGGTATTGTATTCTCCGCCCCTGTCAAATAAAGTAGAGGGGGAGAACTGGAAGAGAGAAGGAAAAAGAGCAAAGGATTTACAAGTCTAATGGGAGAAGAATGGCTGACACGTTGACTGCCTTCGAGACTTTCAATTATAAACCAAGCGGTCTAACCCCCGCCCAACCGAAAGGTGCTAGACGGACTAACGGCAAGCGAGATAAAGAAAGCAGCTGGCCTTATGTGTAAAACCTTGCCGCGAGAGAGTCTTTCTCCAATGATGATGCGAACCCCGATGGTATAAAGACCATGAAACTCGCCCAAGATGTTTTTCAAGCTCCACAAGACATCAAAGAGACTGGGTTTGAAGACCCCCACCCCTAATCAACCTGTGACTAGAAACGAGAAGTATAGAACTCCAAGAACACAAGCATACTTGTGCACCAAGGCAGTCCGCCAAGAACCAAAGAGAAAACCTCTCCAAAGAGCAATATTATTTCGGCAATACTCTGTATGTTTACATCCAGAATATGTGCCTTTATATAGGCTTAAACTAGGGTTAAAAGCTGGGAAAAATTCGCAGCCTAAGCCCCTTAGGAATCCTAGATACAAAGACATAGGAAATCCTAGTCAAATTAGGACTCTAACTCCTAGTTTGAACAAGTTTAATGAATGCAGCATATGCCACTTGTCCAAAACGATTTAAAACTATTCCATAGCCAAAATAACTTCCTAAATAATGTATCTAAATAGGATTTGAACGAAAATAAACTATAAATACAAGATTGGCCATGAAAACCCCAAAATAGTCTTCTCGGGTGGTTCCTGCTTGTGTCTTCAACTTCAAGCTGAAATTCAAACTTGATGCATCCATGATTTCCCAACATGCAAAGCATGAAAGTTTTAGATCTATTTCTTATATTTGAAATGACACCTTAACCACACAAAACGGACATCTAAAGCCAAAGATATGCCCAAAATACTGCAACTGCTTCTGAACCAGCGATAACTCATAAATCGCAACTTTGAAGCTAAATTGAACCTCCTTAACGTCCAAAATGGGTTTGATGGTATTCATACGACTTGTAGCTCCATATATTATCTTTCCAATGAATGAAGAATTACTCAATTCTGATCTGTTTAGCTCAAGATATGATTTTTCTACCAGAACATGACCAATCTGTCAACATCCGAGCTTGAAGTGCACTAGTGAGCTCCTTAGCTGATATGATCAAGGAAGGCACACATGGAGAAGGCAAGGACCCATTGAAGGTTTCTGGTGGACCTATGACAAGGAAGAAAGCTAAGGAGCTCTCAAGTGCACTACAAGGCTTTGTTTCAAGTTTCTTCATGGAGAATGGACATGGAACTTCACAAGGAGCTGCTGGAACTTTCAAGACACCATATGGACATGATGGATATGCTTGGTACTCAGTTCTAGAGTGCTTAGATAAGTCACAAAACAAGGACACCAAGGATACCACTCAAAGTGCACCATTTGAGCCACCTTAAGTGTTCTTAATGCATTTTGTGTCCACAAGCTGGATTTTTGAGCTCTAACTTTCCAAACCTTCATTACCACATCTAATATGAAGATTCATGCCATTGTGATATGATCAAAGAAGGCACAACCAAGGAAGGCAAGGACCCACTAAAGGTTTCTAGTGGACCATTGACAAGGAAAAAGGCTAAGGAGCTCACTAGTGCACTTCAAGCTCGGATGTTGACAGATTGGTGATGTTCTGGTAGAAAAATCATATCTTGAGCTAAAGAGATCAGAATTGAGTAATTCTTGATTCATTGGAAAGATCACATCTGGAGCTACAAGTCATATGAAGACCATCAAACCCAGTTTTCATGTTAAGGAGGTCAAAGATCACATCTGGAGCTACAAGTCATATGAAGACCATCAAACCCAGTTTTCACGTTAAGGAGGTCCAATTTAGCTTCAAAGTCGCGATTTATGAGTTATCGCTGGTTTAGAAGCAGTTGTAGTATCTTGGGCATATCCTTGGCTTTGGAAGTCTGTTTTGTGTGGTTCAGGTGTCATTTCAAAGATAAGAAAGATATCTACAACTTTCATGCTTTGAATTTTGGGAAATCATGGATGCATCAAGTTCGAATTTCATCTTGAAGTTGAAGACACAAGCAGGAACCACCTGAGAAGACTATTTTGGGTTTTTATGCCCAATCTTGTGCTGTAACGTATCTTATTTTATTTTCCTAATTATTTACATTATTTAGGATGTTATTTAAGCCATGGAAGTGATTTAGGTCACTTAGGATAAATGGTATTCGCTGCACACCTTAAACATGTGTTAAAAGGGGTGTAGGAGTCCTAGTTTGACTAGGTTTTCTTGAGTCCTTTGTAACTAGGTTTCCTAGGTGACTTGGGCTGCGAATTTTGCCCAGCTTTTAACCCTAGTTTAGGCCTATATAAAGCACATATTCTGGATGTAAACATGCAGAAAAATTTCGAAATAATATTGCTCTTTGGAGAGGTTTTCTCTTTGGTTCTTTGTGGACTGCCTTGGTGCACAAGTGTGCTTGTGTTTTTGAAGTTCTATACTTCTCGTTTCTAATCCCAGGTTGATTAGGGGTGGGGGTTTTAAACCTAGTCTTCTTGATGTCTTGTGGAGCTTGATTAGCATCTTGGGCGCGTTTGATGGTCTTTATACCATCGGGGTTCGCATCACATTGGAACTCAAAGATTCAAGCTTGGAGCTGAAGATACAAGAGAGAACCTTAAAGTGCCCAAAATGCACCCAAAAAGGCTATTTGGGAGTTTTCGGGTTTAATCTTGTATTTATATTTTATTTTCGTTCAAATCCTATTTAGATATATTATTTAGGAAGTTATTTAGGCTATGGAATAGTTTTAAATCATTTTGGGCAAGTGGCATACGCTGCATTCATTAAACTTGTTCAAACTAGGAATTAGAGTCCTAATTTGACTAGGATTTCCTATGTCTTTGTATCTAGGATTCCTAAGGGATTTAGGCTGTGAATTTTGCCCAGCTTTTAACCCTAGTTTAGGCCTATATAAAGGCACATATTCTGGATGTAAACATACAGATTATTGCCGAAATAATATTGCTCTTTGGAGAGGTTTTCTCTTTGGTTCTTGGCGGACTGCCTTGGTGCACAAGTATGCTTGTGTTCTTGGAGTTCTATACTTCTCGTTTCTAGTCACAGGTTGATTAGGGGTGGGGGTCTTCAAACCCAGTCTCTTTGATGTCTTGTGGAGCTTGAAAAACATCTTGGGCGAGTTTCATGGTCTTTATACCATCGGGGTTCGCATCAGTTGGTATCAGAGCCACAAGTTCCATTGAAGGACATATCTTTGTGTTCTTGTTTCTCTTCGTTTTTCCCTTCAATTTTTTCCAGTAATTTTGTGCTTTAATTCTCTGTTTTAATCTATTTTCTTCTTGTTTCAGGTCTTTCCTTTTTTTTATTCCATCCTTGTTCAAGTCCGAAAATCACAAAAACAACAAAAAGAAGTCAATCCATGTCACCTTGTGTTCTCGGTTTCTACTTGTTTGTTCTTGTTTAATTCTCATCTTTCTGTTTCATTTCCAGCCATATTAATCTCTTTTGCTTCATTGTTTCCAGCATCTTAAAGTCCAGAAAACTTCAAAAAAGAAGGATCCAAGTTCAGGAATTTTCGGTACCAAAAAGTTGCTTCAAATTGTGCCAATTTCACTAGTTTTCTTGTCTTGGCCGAAAACAATTCTAACTTTTTGTCTTTGGCAGCAAGAAGTTTCAAGAAGAACGTTTGGTTAGCATCAAAACAGCAAGCAAAAAAAAAGGGGGGGGGGGGGAAAGGAAGGAAAAGAAAAGAAAAAGAAAGAGCAAAGAAAAGAAAAGAAAAGAGCTTGCAAAAAAAGAAGTTTTCTCAAAGTGTTGAAAGTTTTGCGCCCCAAAACCTATCCCATTGTTTTTAAGCCAAAAAGTTTTCTTTGTGGTTCTTGTGATCATCAATTGCAAGAGCTTCCTAGAGTCTTTTAAAGCTTGTTTAGCCCACCTCTTTTGGAGTCAAAATAGTTCTTCAAAAATTCAAGTTTTCTTGTGTGCTTTGAGGATAGTTTTCTTAGAACTTTTGAGAACTCTTTGAATAGCAATATCTCACTAACAAATTGAGTGTTTGAGTGTTCATATTTTGAGTGAAACACGTGAGGTGAGTGGTTGTGAGGATCTTTGTTATTTTCAGGAGTATGGAGGGCCAAGAGGATAGGAGGATGGAAGTGAGGAACAATGATGAGCCAACCATGAGAGAGCTTCAAGAAACTCTCAATAGACTTGTTGGGAGGATTGAGGACATTGATTTGAGGTTGCCAAGGAGACCAAATCCCATCTTGCAACCAAGGAGAGGTCCAAGGAGAGAAGAACCCGAGGAGGAAGATGGACATTGGCATGACCATGGGCTTCCAAGGAGGGGGGAGCCAAGGGAGGACAACAATCTAAGCTCCATCAAATTGTCCATTCCACCTTTTCAAGGGAGGAGTGATCCGGATACATATTGGGAGTGGGAGCAAAAGATTGAGATGGTGTTTGAGTGCCATCACTATTCTGAGGAAAAGAAAGTTAAATTGGCTACTATTGAATTCACTGATTATGCTCTTGTATGGTGGAACCAGGTTGTCACTTCTAGAAGGAGGAATGAGGAGGAACCCATCAATACATGGAGAGCTCTTAAAGCCATGATGAGAAGGAGATTCGTCCCAAGTTACTACTATAGAGATCAACACCTCAAACTTCAAAGGCTTGTGCAAGGCCAAAGGAGTGTGGAGGACTATCACAAGGACTTGGAGATGACACTAACCCGAGCCAATATCATTGAGGATGAGGAGGCAACCATTGCTAGATTCATCAATGGCCTTAACCATGAGATTGCCAACAAAGTGGAGATGGTGCCATATGTCAACATGGAGGATTTGCTTCACCATGCCACCAAGGCCGAAAGAATCATCAAGAGGTCTAAGGCATCCAAGATGGCTCAAGGAGGGAGTTCCACATGGAGGGGAACATGGAGCAAGGAGGCACCAAAGCCAAGAATGGAGGCTACCAAGGGAAGCATGTCTCGGCCTCAACAAGAAAAGCCCAAGGTGCCACCCAAAGATGTGCCAAAGTCAAGGGAGATTGAGTGCTTCAAGTGTAGAGGCAAGGGGCACTACATGAGAGATTGTCCTAACAAAAAGGTGATGATTCTCAAAGATGATGGTGAGATCACATCCGAGGAGGAGGATGCCATGGAGGAGACCCCACCATTGGAGGAGGATGAGCAAGACACAGTTGAGCCCGAGGAGGGTGACTTTGCTTTTGTTGCTAGGAGAGCTCTAAGTGTGCAAGCCAAGGAGGAGGCCAATCAAAGGGAGTGCATCTTTCACACTAGATGCCGAATTAAAGATCAAGTGTGCAGCCTCATTGTTGATGGAGGGAGTTGCACCAATGTAGCAAGTTCAACCATGGTGGAGAAATTGAAGCTTCCAACACAAAAACACCCACAACCATATAAGCTTCAATGGTTGAATGATGCCGGGGAGGTAAAAGTGGTAAAGCAAGTTTCGGTTAAATTCAAAATTGGTACTTACCATGATGAAATTCTTTGTGATGTTGTTCCTATGCATGCTTGCCATATTTTGCTTGGAAGGCCGTGGCAATTTGATAAGAAGGTCACACATGATGGAGAGAAAAACTTGTACTCATTTTTCCATGAAGGAAGGCCGGTTACACTTAGCCCACTTTCACCACAACAAGTTTTGGAGGATCAAAGGAAACTTCAAAGTAAGGTTGAGAGAAAAATAAATGAGGGGAAAGTTGAGGGCAAGAGTGAAGAGGGGAAAGCCGAGAGACAAAATGAGAGAACAAGTGAGGTGAGTGACCATGAGGGGAAGAAGAGTGGAGAGTTCCCGAGAGAAAAGAATGAGAAGAAGTTGAGTGGCAAAAAAGAGTGCTATATTGCTAAAATGAGTGATGTGAGGAAAGCCATTCAAGCACAAAGACCAGTGCTTCTTTTAATTTACAAAGAATCTTTACTTGTTGTCAATGATCTAACACATCTTCCTAGTATTGTTGTGTCTTTGTTGCAGGACTTTGAAGATGTTTTCCCTGAAGATCCGAGGGGTTTGCCTCCAATTAGAGGCATTGAGCATCAAATAGACCTAGTCCCGGGAACACCAATTCCAAATAGGCCAGCCTATAGAACCAATCCCGAGGAGACTAAAGAGATTGAGAAGCAAGTAAAGGAGTTGTTGGACAAAGGCCTTGTGAGGGAAAGTTTGAGTCCTTGTGCCGTGCCTGTACTTTTGGTGCCAAAGGAGGATGGCTCATGGTGCATGTGCATGGATTGTAGGCCTGTCAACAAGATCACTGTAAAGTATAGACATCCTATTCCTAAACTTGATGATATGCTTGATGAGTTGCATGGTTCTACTTTGTTTTCAAAGATTGATTTAAAAAGTGGGTACCATCAAATTAGAATGAGGGAAGGGGATGAATGGAAAACTGCTTTCAAAACCAAGTTTGGACTTTATGAATGGTTAGTTATGCCTTTTGGACTAACTAATGCTCCTAGTACTTTCATGAGACTTATGAATCATGTCTTGCGTGACTTCATTGGAAAGTTTGTTGTTGTGTACTTTGATGATATCCTAGTATATAGCAAGAACTTAGAAGAGCATGTTGGACACCTCACACAAGTACTAAGCACCTTAAGAGGACAAAAGTTGTATGCTAACTTGAAGAAGTGCTCTTTTTGTGTTGACAAAGTTGTTTTCCTTGGATTTGTTGTGAGTTCACATGGAATTGAGGTAGATCAAGAGAAGGTGAGAGCCATACAAGAACACCGCCCCCAAAAGCGGAGACCGAACACCGCCAGGTTGTCGAGGACATGTCTGAAGAGGAGGCGGGTGCCCTCTAAGTTGACCACCCTACCCATTAATGGACTATGAGGGGGGCAGGCGAATGGGAACCGACCGAGAACCCAAGCCGCTTAACTGGCTGACCACTTCATAGTAGATTTATTAGGGTCGGGGATGGATGGAACCAATCAGAAGTGCAAATCGCGCAAGCAAAGCTGGGAAATGGACCGCAGCGCAACGACTAGGACTCGTGTCAGAGGAGTTTTGAGCGTGAGCTACCACTCATGCAGCGGCAAGGACCCGCAACTCTCAAAGGGGCCACCAACCGCCCGAATTCTTATATTAGTTGCAAACCCTCCCTTTACTCAATGGATAGCGCTTATCCTCTTTCAATCACCAAAATGAGAAATGAGAAAGAAAAGAAAGAGGTCTTTATTGAAAGAGGCTTTTCACCTGAAATAGGACTAATTCAAATCCAGAAGAATGGGTCTGGGCTTTCAAAAAGATGAAAATGCAAAGGGTAAAGATAAAGTCTTTTGAACAACCAACCTGACATAAGGATTCTTCTAGCTCGCCCACTTAGAGTAGATGGAGATTCTCGGGCGGCACTCGACATCTATTAAACAACACCAAGAACAAAGCCATACCATACCCTCAAAGACGTGATGATTGCCATGAATGCTGCCTTCGAGGAAGTGTTGTACAATAAGGTCTTTGCCGATTCCTATCAACATGGTGCACCTCTCAGTAGAGGGGCGTGAAAATGCCGTGGATACTTTGACCGGGGATCAATTGATAGAAATTCTTCTTGAGGAAGAGAATCCAGGATGAACGCCTTTTTTGTTCGCTATGTGCTGACTGGATGCGGACTCGCGTGATCAATCAATGGACGGGGGAATTGCGTGAATGACGAGACCGGCCTAACCTAAAGTAAAGGCTCTTCCCTCTTTTCTTGATGGCGAATCTTGATTGACTGACACTAGGAACCGATTCGGAGAAAGAAGAAGCATGGCATGAGATAGGCGGCGGAAAAATTTCTGATAGCGAATTACTTGACTCGATGGATGGAGCCAAAAAAAGCACGAAATCAATGTTGAGTCCACAATCATCGAGAGGGGCACCACCCAGCGAGACCGAGACCAGAACGTTGTATAGGTTGGGCAAAGAAAAGTCCCTTTTTTAGGGCTACGCGCGCTTCTTCAAATATCCCATAAAGAAAGGTAGGGGCTTCAAAGCTTCTCTAACAAGCGAGAAACTTGACTTTGAGAAAGAAGGGGGGCGCACTTGCTGCAATCTTTCTAAAGTGCTCACGCCTATAGTAAGGGGCCCTTACAAGTTCATGTTCGTTAGCGCTTTAGTTTGACGCGCTAGCTTACTGATAAGATAGGGCTTTTTCAGCTTGATCGGAATCGATTCTATGATTGAATATCAGAAGTGCTACTTATACTTAGTAGTAGAAAAGAAACTCGGAGAGACAGACAGAGAGGGGACTCTATCATACCTGCTAACTCCTAGGATGAGAAGTAGGTCCCTTGTTTTTGGCAGGAATAGTTCCAGCCCCTGTTGCCTCTCGGTAGAGTGAGTCTACTTAGCGAACTGGCAGGCCGCAGAGATCGATTGATCAATATGAATCTCGAGAGTGGATGGTTGACCGCCGCCCCCTTGTCCTAGAGGCTCTCCGAGCAGGGAGAGGCTTGCTATCGTAACCTTTTTTTTCTCCCGGTGTATGTGAAAAAGAGTGACGAACCCATTGTTTTTCGGTTATAGGTTGGTCCAAAGAAAGAGAGTCGGCTTCCTTAAGTCCGTTGTCCCTCAGTAGCTCAGTGGTAGAGCGGTCGGCTGTTAACTGACTGGTCGTAGGTTCAAATCCTACTTGGGGAGAATTTAGGGTTCTCGCTTTTCTGACCTAGCGACCCCTGCCCTTCCCCTTAGTTTCTAAACTAGCAGAATCGTGGGACATCAAAAGTGGGAAGTTTCTTTTTAGTTTTTATTCCTCACTCTCTTATAGGTGAACTTGGTTCGTTTAATTCTTAGGAGGAAGAAAGATCCACTGGGAAGACTAGAGTAGTCTCTCTTCCTGCCGCCGGAAGGCATTTTTCTCCACTAGCGTCATTCGAAAAACAAAAGAATCCGAACAAACAAGAAAAGGGTGACTTTTTAGGTAGGATAGATGGATGTAGTCCAATGGTTAAAGCTCTGCCAGCTTCTTGTAGACTGAACTCTCTTCTCTTTAGGTTAGGCTCCGAGTTGTTTTTTGGTAGTGGCAACAAAGTTCTTGGTAATTAACAAGGGGGGAGGAGGATCTCCATTCATTTCATTCAAAAAGTGCATGCGGTGAGGCGCAACCCACAACAAAGGGGGAAAGCTTGCTTGCTGTAGCCCTATTTTAGTAGACTAGGCTTGGTAAGCGTAAGCTATTTAAGTAGGCAGGTAGGCTCGCAGCTTCGCCAGAAGCGACTAGTCGCCTCCCTCCTTTCCTTCTCCGAAAGATGCTTATCCAGAAGCGACGAAGGGGGGGCTGGGGAAGGCCGACGACTACATGATGGGGAAGCTGTCTACGAAGCTTTACCCCTTGCTTTACAGAAATTTTTATGAACTGACTAGATTATCCCGGAATGCTAGCTAAGCTAATAAATAGTTTGAATTCCCAGAAAAAAAGAAGCTTTTTTTTATTGATTCAGGGCGCCGCCCTCCTTCTTAGAATCTATTGAGGGGAGCTTCGGCCCCGGAAGGGGAGAGTGGCCGAGTGGTCCAAAGCGACAGACTGTAAATCTGTTGAAGTTTTTCTATGTAGGTTCGAATCCTGCCTCTCCCACTTGTTTGTTATAGACTTAAGAGAAGAGAAAAGAGGCATTCATCAGCGTAGGAAGGCCCACTGAGCGAAGCTCTTTCTTTTTTTGCTGTGCCGTGAAGTGAAATTGTATCGTATGTTAGTTAGAGAGGTTTTTGAACTACTACGATCTATAGATTCCCCATCTATATCCAATCCCAACAAGAATAGAAGCGAGTCGCTTCCGGCTTGGAAGTAAGTCCTCAACTCAAATTACCCTATTATTCAACTTTTTTTATGGAGTATTGCGTGATGGTATGCATTTCTCTATTATGAATCTATTTTGGGATCCCAGTCATCGCTTTCTGCGATGGCGATGATCATAGGGACGAACAAACTAGTTCTGCCGTGGAAACGAAGACTGGCATCGGCGCACAGGAATACAGTGGAGCTCGTGCTCCAGGAGAAGGTGTGCCAAATATGGCTTCGGGAAGAAGAAGAGCAGATCCGATGGATGATGTCGGTCCCTCTTCAGTACGAGGAAGGGTGGCTTCACTATTCTCGGACGATCAGCTTCGTGTCTGGAATATTCATTAATCTTCAGCTTCCTAGTTTTCTGGGCAACTAGAAAGAATTCGGGCTGCTCCACCCCTTGCGGTGGTCGTGGCTCAGGAAGGATTCTGCCCTTCTGGCTAGGTAGGATCCCTCGGGGGGCTGGGGTAGGATTCCCTTCTCCGCTGTCAGCAGGAATGTATTTCGAGGAATGTGGAGGGAGCCCCTTTATTGGAAAGACTAGCAAGCCTACTCTGAACTCCCCTTTCCTCATTCTTCTGGGGATTTTTCCAGGGAAATACACAACTGAGTCCACATGGAGACTCCCAGACATCTTGCTTACCCTTTCCCCCCTCAGACATATTTTTAATCATACAAGGCCTGGGCGGCTATTTTTTATGCCTTTCTGGCCATGACTTCTTCTAAAAAAAAACTCTCTTTCACATCTTTTTTTTCTTATTAATAGGAAGATGTTTTGCATTGGAGGGCCTTATTTATGCAAATGTTTTTTCTTTTTCTATTGAAAGATAGGGGTTGCATTAATCGGACCTTCTCACTACCTTTTGCTATGATATGCTGCTATTCTGTCCTGCCTTTTTTTATCCCGCTAGATGGCGTGGTCAAATACCTATTATTCCCTCTTGCGGGGGCTTTCGCTCTTTTCTTTCTCTATATAGTGAGAAGTGAGAAAGAGCACTTTCTCTCTTTTCTTTTTTATTTATTAAATGGTATCCTTCTTTGTATACTCTATTCGAATATTAAAGCTGCCTTTTATGGGTGGAGGCAAATTGTGAGTCAAGATGTGTGGAAGAAGAGGGCGGAGCTTTTAGTTTGCAGGAGGAGCTCGAGCCTTAATGGATTTATGCGTGACATAGGTGATGTTGAACTATGATAACAACGGCTGCCATCGAGCAGTCCTTCCTGATAGTACTGGCTTCTCGGAAAGAGACTTCAATGGGCCCATCCTGGACAAAAGCCAGACTTGGTAAGCTAGCATGTAGTGTCTAAGTCTCTGCATGGCCCAGACAAGCGCAAGGCATGCCTATTCAAGCTAAGAGTATCTAGCCTCCTATGTTGTCAGCGGTAAGGGGAGAGTCTGACTCAGATAATAAGAAGCCCGCTCTTTAAGGCTGACTTCTATTCTAAGGCTGTATCATCATGTTGTCCTAATACGCATCCCATCGACGTATCGGCCACTGAACAATATAACAACAGGGGTCTTCCCGGCGTTGGTGGGACCAGTACTCGTGGGTTCATCGGGTACCGTTTCATTTTATCGAATGCTCTCTCTCTATCTCAGCCGCTTTCCCTACTACCGGCACAAGAGGGACTTTTTATCTAAAGCTTACTTCCTCTCTCTGATCTTTAAACCTACTTTTTCTCTCTAAATATTTTTGTTGCTGAGGTTGGGCTGATAATCCCCTAATCAGCTTTCTTGGGCCCCAGGGATTGTTCGGAAGAGGAAAAGAAGATGATGGATCGAGTTTCTTATGCGAGCCTTGTGGGAAGCTTTATCTTTGCCATGGTATGTACTAGACCGGATATTGCTTATTTGGTTGGTGTTCTAAGTCGGTTTATGGCGAATCCGGGTAAAGCTCATTGGGAGACCGCCAAGTGGGCCCTTCGCTATTTGAGAGGCACAAGTGGTTATTCAATATATAGCAAAAGTTTGGAACTCATGCATGCTTTTTTTATGCAAATTTTTCCGGTGATCTCGACAAAAGGAGGTCCGGCTTATGTATTTCGGTTTGGGAATGGTCTAGGGTGTCAAAGCTTCAATCGCCTCATGAATGTACTAGGGGCGTTGCCGACTACCGAGGCCGAGTATATAGCATTGACGGAAGCTTGCAAGGAAGCGGTGTGGCTTCAAAGTGGAATGCGTGAGATAGGTATAGACTCTAAACCCATGGATTTCTCTTGTGAGCATGTGTTCTTTGGCCAAGAACATGGTTTATCACAATAGGACAAAGCAAATTGCAGAAAAATTTCATTACATCCGTGAAATCATTGAAGAAGGCAAAGTAGTGATCTCTTCATCCCCCAGCAGTTCCAACTCAATTTTCCAAAACCCTCTCCGCCATATTCAGTAAGTGAACTGGTAGGGAGCAGCGCATCTGTGAATCTCATATAGGATGTATAGGGACAAGAAGATCTAGTACACCTGATTTCTTCAGCATCAGATGAGGTGAACGTGATTAGTCCCTTAGTGCTGCCAGTCTCTACGAGACCTTGCCTCCGAGGTCCCATCTGAGTTCTTTCCCAACTCCTACACCTGTGATCATTCCCGGCTATCCATCCTTCACCAATTCGCCGTCACACCCGTTGTTTCGCAATCCATCTCCCCAAAAAAATCCTTTCTCTGGATCCACTGTAGTGATACTAGGGGCACCACCGTCTTTGGTTATAGAGATCCAACTCGCGTGCCCAGCTCTCGTGAATCCCTCCCTACCTCAAATAACCAGTCAATGCGTAGAAATTGGGCACACGCAGCCAAATACACTCTTAAGAAAGATCGGGCCCGGCCTTCCCTAATAATGGAAGCAAAGTCTGAAAAAGGCGGATCCAAAGTCTTCCGTATATGATGTGGCTTCCCTGCTCAAAAGCATCCCAGCACAAATTTCCATTTGGGAGCTACTTTCTACATTGGAAGCACATCGGAAATCGTTTTTAAGAGTGCTTCTCGAAAGGCACACGTGCCTGAAAAAACTTGATTCAATTTAGTGGGCCTTTTTTCGAAAGGCTATCAACGTATACGTATATAGATATAGTGAGTGCGCGTTCAGGGTGTAGGTATACCACTTACGAGAAAGAACCCCAAGTCAGTAAAGTAGTTAACCAAACACAAGTAGTTCGTCAGTCCTTCCTCCGACGCCTCCTGTTCATTCTTCTTCATTTCATCATGTTTGTTGTGTTGTTTTATTTTCGTTCATAGGTCCCAAGCCCTTCTTAGAAAACTCTCCTCCCTCTCCTTAAGTAAAAAAAAAAGAAGAATGCTGCTTTTTGATTGAACGAACATTGTAAGAACCTTTCTAACTGACACCCCACTCATAATGCCACCCACGTTTTTTTCTTTTTCAAAAATAGGCAAACGCCTGAAGAATCCTCATTTTTTTTATTTGAATCTAGGCAGGTTTCATTAATGAAAAGAAAAGCGGAGGCCCGCCATCTGCTAGCACTGTGTTTTGGAATCGATTCTTTATCAATGGCCCACCCTTTCTTTGAACCTTGTCAATGATCAAACTTAAAGATATGAACTGAGTGCCATTTGATGAGTAACTGAGAACAAGGGAGAGGGATATAGAAAGGATGAAGTAATGAAAAAGGAAGACATTGCTAGTAGTAACGACTTGTTACGATCCATTGGTTCATATAGAATCCATGTCCTAGGTGTATCAAAAAACATTCTTTTCGCTAAGCGTATATAATAAAATAGAGTGAAAAGGTCCACCCCGAAACCAAGGGGGTACTCACTTACAGTTGAGTCCTCTTCGAACCGCAGGAGATAGTTGCCCATCATACAACTCACCAACTTCACTTGCCTCTATGGGAGGCTCGCTCCGGGCGGGTTCGGATCACTTACAATACACAGCTCCACGAAGGAAGGAGTTGGGTTAGGGACTTTTTCAATATGATTCTTTCCCCATATTTGTCCGATGAGAAATGCGAGACGAAAAAGGAACTCATCTTTTTGACTGGGAAATACGAGTCTGTTTTGTCCACTTTCTTCATCCCCCTCTATAAATAAAAAGAATCAAAAAAGAAGGCAAGCCTGCTTCGTATTTCCGTGTTCGATCTCTTCCATCTCTGCCTTGCTCGTTGTCACCTATGTTGAAGAAAGGTTTTGAACCCTGTAGAGAATGAAGAGGGGCCAAGGATCTTTCTCTCAACAGTGCTTCTCAAGGCTCCACTCTCCCCCCTGAATAAGTAAGGCCCCGTTAGCTCTGCCAGGCACTGGACAGGGGTTAGCTCGGTAAATGTGTAGAGCCAAGTGTAGTATGGTGTAGTAGTAGGCACTTCTAGGCCCCTTCCCGGCTATTGGATCACTCCAGCACTTTTGGTACTACGGACCCCCTGCCATCCATTGCAGCAGAGTCATTTCATGAGTGAGGGGACTAAGCGCAGTTCTTTGAATCAAACGTTGAATGAAATCGATTCTTTTTTATATATAAAAATGGAAATCGGATAGGATAGATGGATGGATCTATCTTTCTATTTATATAGATTATAAAAAAAATGTATTTTTATAGTTAAGTAGCGTAGCAAGAAGCCCCAAATCCTTGATTTTGAAAAGAAAGATTGCACTGCTTTTGGCCCAGGAAGCGAAGGGAATGAGCTCGGCTGCTTCTCCTCCACACTTATTTTTCTCTGTGTCTGCTCCGCATGCGCTTCAGGCGCCATTGGCGCTTTGCTCTCCTCTTATTCTTCATTGGACGGTTCGGATGGACTTCGCCGTTCTTTCTCAACAAAAATAGAAAAGACTGTATCACATCGAGATGTCGATTCATTTTCCGCCCCCAACGAGATGGGGAATTTGTAACCCCCCTTTCTTTTTGACTTTTTTTGGGCCCTTCATCTTTCTGAATCGAGGCCTGGCTCGGCTCGCGTCATTCCAACAACCGGCGGGGAGCACCTCAGTATACGATCGCGCGCAGTAACTGGGAGTCCTATTACACCTAAGGCCAACTTCCATTCACCAAACCAAGGTTCATCTCGTGTAGTGATTGTGGACTCATACAAGGATATTGAGTAGACGGTTGATGTATCAGACTTGACCCTATCTTTCGTAGCATGCATTCCCATCCGTGTCGCAACTGATTAGGTAAGCTACGTGTCCGGTGCACGGGGAACTTTCTTCGGCCCCCCAAACTTACTTACTCGTGGCAACCTTCCGGCCGCCCAACAACCTATAACGCTAGTCACTACTCCCACTGGGGCTAGGAAGTAAGCCCCACAACCCAAAGCGGCGAAGAACAAATAGAATTTACTACAAAAGCCAGCTAACGGGGGTATTCCTGCATATGAGAACATAGTAATGGAGAAGGTAATAGCCGAAATAGGATTCGTTTTGGCTAGAGCGCCCAAATCCGCTATATATTTGACACGGGTTTGCCGTAATGCTGAAACTATGGCGAATGCATCTATCATCATTAATGCAT
This sequence comes from Aquilaria yunnanensis, assembly GCA_039654915.1. Taxonomy (NCBI): domain Eukaryota; kingdom Viridiplantae; phylum Streptophyta; class Magnoliopsida; order Malvales; family Thymelaeaceae; genus Aquilaria; species Aquilaria yunnanensis. The sequence continues at coordinate 49,422,160 of CM077594.1, forward strand.
AAATATAGATACCAATTAGTAGTGATTGAATTCCTTCTATGGTTCCACATGAGAAACCAGTACGAATATAACCTACATGTCCAATTGAACTATGAGCTAGAGGTCTTTTTACTTTCATTTGGGCCATGCCGGCCAGTGCTCCTAACATCATAGAAGCAATGCTACGGATAAAGAAGATTTTTTGCAATGTAACTCCATAGGAACCATAAATAGAAAGACGTGAAATATTAGCAAAAATAGAGATTTTAGGCGCAATAGAAAGAAATGTTGTAACCGGGGTGGGTGAACCCTCATAGATATCAGGTGCCCACATATATAGAGTAAAAAGAGAGATGGAGTCCGAAGGGGGGGTTTCTTCAGGGCTCGAGAGATGGGGCCCCACAAGTTTAAAATTCACCGCTGGGGAATTCACACGAAAGGGAACGAGGAATTCTCAACGAAAAAAGTGCTCTCTGAACCGAACGTGAAAGTCGTTTTCCATCAGACGGCTGTTCCCGTAACTCCACTCTCGACTTGGATTATATATCCAAAAAGGTACGCTCTCGGCCATTCCACACGCTGCCTAGCAGAGGCGTGGTTATCTGAAATGGATTCTATCATTTCTAGTAGATGCCGAACCTGCTGACCACTAAGAAGAGGGGCGGGCGCAGCAGCTACATGGACCCCTTCCTTTCTGTTGTTGTCAGTGCTTTCCCGGGCCGAGCCAGATTTTGTGATTCTTTTTAAAGGAAAGGGCAGGGAAAGCCCGAAGGCTGCTATCCCAATAGGCCAGCGGCCGGAACGAGGAGACACCCCGGCAATCATACCACCGCCGCGGTCGAAAAAGCGGGTTACCTTCAGATAACACGCACCTTAGGCCATCCTCGGCCTTCTTCATTTTTTATGAAAAACACAAAAAATCCCTCGATCTCCGAAAGCGTTTTCCTTCCCCCGCCGCCCGGCCCGCGTTAGAGGGGAAAATATTCAAAGCGAGAAAAGACAGAGGGAAAGAGAGCAGCATTTTCTTTTATTCTCTTTAGAGCCCCGGATCGGAGAAGCATTCAGAACGGGCTCCGCGTTGATTTCGTTGGCGGAAACGATCCAATCCATAACCCTGGAAATGAAACAAAGTACATTCCCTTTCGTCAAGTAGGCATACGAACCACTGACTTTTGCTTTGCCTTAGACTCTATTAGAATAAAGCAAAGAAAGAGGCGGAATGGAGAAAGGAAAGGGAGAAGGGCGGTCTTGCTTGTCGCAGAGGCTGCTGGTTGGGGGGTAGGGTACTAAAGGTCCTTGGACTTCCAGGCGGTTTTTCTTTTGGGCAGCTTTTCACAGTTGGATCTCGCCAATACAGCCCCCTATAGTTTTCGTTACCGAGATATCTTTTTTTTCATTGTTCCTAGGGATTTTTTGGGGAATTTGCTCCCATGCTGCAAACAGTCAAATCTGAACTAAACCTTGTCGCTCTTTTTTCTTTCCTCGCGGGCAGGAAGAACACCAGCAGCGTGCATTGCGTGATTCTACTATGTTTTTTGCACTAGACTGGGTGGACAGTTGACCGGAAGAGAACTTAGATTCGCCCGGCCAGCCGGCGGGCGGCGTTGTTATCTTGTGTGACAACACTACAGAGCGGGTGGCTCTGCTAGGCAGGCAGCTGTGTGACAACACTATAGAGAAAGCGGCGCTTTCGTTTAACATGCTATGGTCCCAATGCCCTTACGAGGTAGTGATGAGTTTCACGCGCTCTAAGCTCGGCCCGCGCGAGGTTAGGAAGATTGGCCGCAATCTGAGCGGTACCACCCACCCTACCCTACCACCTATAGGCGGCTGTCCGTCCTACAGCCGCCCGAAAAGGAACTGCACTGATCTTGAATAGGAATACTACAGCGATAGAAAGAATCCCCATAAAAATACCACTAGATCGAGCACCAGTGATTTGGTATCCGGTCAAAGTCTTGGCTAATTGATCGAAGTGGGTAGCTCCAGTAAACCCATAGATCATGGAACAAATAGGGTGGGTAGGCCCAACCACCACACTACACGTATAGACGTGAACCCCCCTCATTACCATACGTGTGACTCTCACCGCATACGGCTCGCACAAAGACTCCTAAATCCATCCCGAGCCTTTTCTTCCACCTCTTCTCCCCTTCCCCTTATCATGGAAGCAAGCCAAACCAAAGCAAACTTGCCATGAGAAGGGCCTTCCTTTCAGTGCGTGAAAGAAGTCCTGCTCTTTTCACTGCCTGACTTTGGACCCTCTCTAGCCAAAAATACAACTCCGAGACACCGAACAAATGCCATCCCCTAGGACTGATGTATCAACCCATTACTTACCACAAACTTACTTGTATTGTTTATGATGCGAACCCCGATGGTATAAAGACCATGAAACGCGCCCAAGATGTGATTCAAGCTCCACAAGACATCAAAGAGACTAGGTTTAAAACCCCCACCCCTAATCAACCTGTGATTAGAAACGAGAAATATAGAACTCCAAGAACACAAGCACACTTGTGCACCAAGGCAGTCCACAAAGAACCAAAGAGAAAACCTCTCCAAAGAGCAATATTATTTCGAAATTTTTCTATATATTTACATCCAGAATATGTGCCTTTATATAGGCCTAAACTAGGGTTAAAATCTGGGCAAAATTCGCAGCCCAAGTCACCTAGGAAACCTAGTTACAAAGGACTCAAGAAAACCTAGTCAAACTAGGACTCCTACACCCCTTTTAACACATGTTTAAGGTGTGCAGCGAATTCCATTTATCCTAAGTGACCTAAATCACTTCCATGGCTTAAATAACATCCTAAATAATGTAAATAATTAGGAAAATAAAATAAGATACGTTACAGCACAAGATTGGGCAAAAAAACCCAAAATAGTCTTCTCAGGTGGTTCCTGCTTGTGTCTTCAACTTCAAGCTGCAATTCGAACTTCATGCAGCCATGATTTCTCAAAATGTAAAACATGAAAGTTGTAGATCTATTTCTTAGATTCGAAACCACACTTGAATCACACAAAATGGACTTCTGAATAGAAAGATATTCCCAAAATACTGCAACTGCTTCTGAACCAGCGATAACTCGTAAATCGCGACTTTGAACCTAAATTGGACCTCCTTATCGTGAAAACTGGGTTTGATGGTCTTCATATGACTTGTAGCTCCAGATGTTATCTTTCCAATGAATCAATAATTACTCAATTCTGATCTATTTATCTCAAGATATGATTTTTCTACCAGAACATCACCAATCTGTCAACATCCGAGCTTGAAGTGCACTAGTGAGCTCCTTAGCCCTTTTCCTTGTCAATGGTCCACTAGAAACCTTCAGTGGGTCCTCGCCTTCCTTGGTTGTGTGTTCTTTCATAGTATCAGCTCCCCCCTCCTTAGAAGGATTCGTCCTCGAATCAAAACCTACATTAGAAAAGGGAGTTGAATCAATAAAAATGAAATGATCAACACATAAGCACTTACCTTTCACATAAGCACCAATAGCATGGAATGCTTGTGTGTGGAGCTTTGATCTTGTGAAAAAACTAAACCAATATCCCAACACAATGTTAATTTTGATACCCCCAGGTTCAAAAACAAAGTTAGAAGCAATTAGCACAAAAAATCTGAAAGTTTGCACAATTTTCATCTTAACTCTAGGCATCACTTTTATTGCCTTTGCCATCTCAAAAATATTATTCCCAAAACTAGGAAAAGTGTTAGAAGAATTTATCTTCGAGATGCTGTATGCACTCAAAACAAATGGACCTAAACTCACACAAGTGTTATGGTTATGAGAAACACAAGTTATGCATGTCAAAACAATAGTTTGCATAGGCCATTCAAACAAATAAGAACTGAACACAATGTGGCCTAAACTAATAACAAAACTAGGATGCATGAATTTCACAAAAATCCTAAGCATTTTAAATGAAACAAGATCAAACTTATTTTTGTATGCATATGCACCACAATGCATAAAAATTGTGAATATGTATGAAATGTGACACAAAACAAAGGACTCAACATACCTCCTTATAAGGCTGAATTTAAAACTAGAATTTTCACTCAAAATAAAAACTTTCAAGTTTGGACATAAAGCAAAAAGATCAAGACTCAAAAGTTTGTGTAAAGCATGTGTCATGACAAAAAATACTTGCTGTAAATTAAAGATTGACACACAAAAATGGGCTGACCATGAATGAAAATCAAAGAAGTATGAAATGCATGGGTAACAACCAATTTATGCATGTAAAATTCCAAAGAAGTAGATTTACCTTGAGGCAAAATAAAATAATGTGACATGGATGCAAAGCAAACAAAATAAAAAACCAAAGACACCAAAACAGATTTTTCACTAAAGAAACTCATGGAATTCAAAAGATGATTTGACAAAACCAAAGAATTAGAAGGCTTAAAACCATATTTTGTCAAAGTTTCATGCTTACTTCCTTCTCTTAATCTAGTTTCATGAAAACCATTCTTCAAAATAACATTGCCAGCAAACACACATTCTTTGAGATTTTCATGCAAAACCACATCATATCTAATTGTAAGGAAGAAATACATTACCGTGGTTGGACTTAGTCTCCAAGTATCTTCCTTTGGAACCACAAAATTTCCACCTTTGCACTTAATGGCTTCGGTTGGAGTTGCATTAATTTCATCCCCTTGAAACATAGGATAAGAAACAATGTTAGGCAAACTTTTGCATATGAAATCACTTAGGCTTACCTTAACTTGTTCCTTCTCAACCTCCTTTTTTGTTTTAATGGATGGGACATGGCTTGGAATATTAGGAACACCAACTTCTTTAATGGGCAGCAACTCACTTGATTCTTGTAGCTTATCTCCACTTAATTCCTGAAAAGAAGACAACACAAAACTCGAAAAAGACTTTATTATGTTAGATGAAAGTATGGCTTCTTTGTAGGTCTTTCTCTCTTCACTCAGCTTGGGTTCATTGCACTCTTGTCTTCTCTCAACTTCGCACTCAATTTCTTCTCTCGGGAACTCTCTACTCTTCTTCCCCTCATGTTCACTCTTCTCACTTAATCTCTCGGTTGTTCTCTCAACTTTCCCCTCATCACTCTTGCCCTCAACTTTCCTCTCTTTTACTTTTCTCTCAACCTCACTTTGAATTTTTCTTTGATCCTCCAAGACTTGTTGTGGTGAAAGTGGTACAAGCATGATTGACTTTTCTTGTTGCAGCCGAGACAAGTCTCCTTTTGTGGCCTCCATGTTTGGCTTGGGCACTTCTCTCACATCCTTACTCCATGCTCCTCTCCATGTGGAAATTCCTCCTTGACACATCTTGGATGCCTTTGCTCTCTTGATGCTCCTCTTGGCCTTAATGGCGTGATGAAGCAAATCCTCCATGTTGACATATGGCACCATCTCCACTTCATTGGCAATCTCAAGATTTAGACCATTAATGAATCTAGCAATGGTGGTCTCCTCATCCTCCATGATGTTGGCTCGGGTTAAGGTCCTCTCCAAGTCTTTATGGTAGTCCTCCACACTTCTTTTGCCTTGCACTAGCTTTTGAAGCTTTAAGCGTTGATCTCTATAGTAGGAGCTAGGCACAAATCTCCTCCTCATTAAGGCTTTAAGGGCTCCCCATGTATGTATGGGCTCCTCCTCATTCCTTCTCCTAGAAGTAACATCCTGATTCCACCATACAAGAGCATAATTAGTGAACTTTATGGTAGCCAGTTTAACCTTATTTTCCTCGGAGTGATGATGGCAATCAAACACCATCTCAATCTTTTGCTGCCACTCCCAATATGCATCGGGATCACTCCTCCCTTGGAAAGGTGGAATGGTAGGCTTGATGGAATTTAGGTTGTTATCCTCTCTTGACTCACACCTCATTGGAAACCCATGGTCATGCCAAACTCTTTCTTCCTCCTCGGGTTCTTTTCTCCTTGGACCTCTCGTTGGCAACCTCAAATCAATGTCCTCAATCCTCCCCACAAGTCTATTGAGAGTTTCTTGAAATTCTCCCATGGTTGGCTCCTCATTGTGTCTCACTTTCATCCTCCTATCCTCCTGGCCCTCCATACTCCTGAAAATAACAAAGATCCTCACAAACACTCACCTCACGTGTTTCACTCAAAATATGAACACTCAAAACACTCAATTTGTTAGTGAGATATTACTTATTCAAAGAGTTCTCCAAAGTTCTAAGAAAACTATCCTCAAAGCACACAAGAAAACTTGAATTTTCGAAGAACTATTTTGACTCCAAAAGAGGTGGGCTAAACAAGCTTTAAAAGACTCTAGGAAGCTCTTGCAATTGATGATCACAAGAACCACAAAGAAAGCTTTTTGGCTTAAAAACAATGGGATAGGTTTTGGGGCGCAAAACTTTCAACACTTTGAGAAAACTTCTTTTTTTGCAAGCTCTTTTCTTTTCTTTTCTTTGCTCTTTCTTTTTCTTTTCTTTTCCTTCCTTTTTTTTTCCTTTTTTTTTTTTTGTTTTGCTTCCTGTTTTGATGCTAACCAAACGTTCTCCTTGAAACTCCTTGCTGCCAAAGACAAAAAGTTAGAATTCTTTTCGGCCAAGACAAGAAAACTAGTGAAATTGGCACAATTTGAAGCAACTTTTTGATACTGAAAATTCCTGAACTTGGATCCTTCTTTTTTTGAAGTTTTCTGGACTCTAAGATGCTGGAAACAATGAAAACAAAAGTGATTAATATGGCTGGACACAAAACAGAAAGATAAGAATTAGACAAGAACAAACGAATTGAAACCGAGAATACTAGGTGACACGGATTGACTTCTTTTTGTTGTTTTTGTGATTTTTGGACTTGAACAAGGATGGAACAAAAAGGACAGACCTAAAACAAGAAGAAAATAGATTAAAACAGAGAATTAAAGCACGAAATTACTGGACAAAATTGAAGGAAAACGAAGAGAAACAAGAACACAAAGATATGTCCTTCAATGGAACTTGTGGCTCTGATACCAACTGATGCGAACCCCGATGGTATAAAGACCATGAAACGCGCCCAAGATGTGATTCAAGCTCCACAAGACATCAAAGAGACTAGGTTTAAAACCCCCACCCCTAATCAACCTGTGATTAGAAACGAGAAGTATAGAACTCCAAGAACACAAGCACACTTGTGCACCAAGGCAGCCACAAAGAACCAAAGAGAAAACCTCTCCAAAGAGCAATATTATTTCGAAATTTTTCTGTATATTTACATCCAGAATATGTGCCTTTATATAGGCCTAAACTAGGG